>MU159131.1:190094-272698 GCA_015888305.1 Antheraea pernyi | reverse complement strand
CTCTTTCCCAAACCTTTCTTTCTTTTATAACATATTTTATGTTGTTATAAAGTTCAGAAATGACCATTGAACTTAGTACCCATATAGATCTCACTTATGTTATAAATAAAGTTTAGAAATGACCATTGAACTTAGTACCCATTTAGATCTCACTTTTTTTGTCGCTGAAATCAACAACCAAGGCATATATCATAATATTGAACTCTCATTTCACATTTATGCTTTTGATGGGATTAAGTATAACGTAGATAAGCGAAAATTAAACTCTTAGGGTTTTTACGATTTTAACGCCATCTCTATACTCCGTGCAAAACAAAAACAACCCCGAACATGTTTCATTACAGCAAGCAAGATAATACAAAATGTGTGGGGTGTAGTATTGAATGTTCACCTCTATTACACGAGATGGCGTTATACAAACATGGCATATTAAGATATAACCAAAACAAATTTAACGTTTTATTTTTTCTTGATCTTTTCTCTACGTTACGTATATCATTCATTTGGTATCGTTTTATTGAAACCCTTACCAATATTATAAATGCGAAAGTTGATATTATAAGACCACGTCCTAGCCGTCGCGTAATAAATAGGAACACATATGACGTCACAATGCAGAACTAATGTTGAGCTGTTGTCTGCCCTGTGTCGAAGGTATTGCGGATAGTGTCATACATAAATCTGTAAATATTTTTGTTGTTATTTGTTTTCATTCTAATTTCAAACTGCATGGTTTTTGCGTATTACTTGTTTCATACAAGGTGTGAACCAATTAAAGAAAAAATGGTCCAGTACGACATCGAATTACGTTCCATTGTTAAAGCCATAAAGATAAAATAAACCATAAAATGTAAACGCTATACTATAAAAAAGAACTTGAATAATAAATGTATAGTACACGCGAGTGCAGTCGCGGGCATAATTATTGTAAAATATACAGTCGATGATAGTATCGTTTTTACGTTCAATAGCGCATTTGTTGGACTTACATGAAATAAAGTATTTTTAAATTGATTTTTAATATTATCTTAACTAACTTTTGCTAGCGGTTTCGCTCGCGTTAAATATAGATTTGGTCTCTCTGTACCCCTGCAAATGTGTATGCAAAATTTCAATATAGTCGGTTAAGTCGGTTAAGTCGGTTCAACAAACTCGCAATCGGTTTTTTTTTTCGAACTGCGTACTCTATTTACCTAGCAAGGTCTTAACAGGTCAATAGTAGCATAATTTGTTTAATGTTTCTTTGTTACTCCCACTGCACTGTTTCTACCTGAAAATAAATAGTCCGGTGAAGCTGTGAAGACCCTGCAGGGTCATAGCCCCACTGCACTGTTTCTACCTGAAAATAAATTAAACAAAGTCTTTACGATGTAGTTCCGCGAAATAACATCTTCCTCAATCAAATATCTACTTATTTGATAAGCATATATGTAGTTATATCTATATACTAGCGCGCTATCCGCGACTTCATCTGTGTTGTTTATTATATATAATAGTTAAACTTAAGTTACTATAATAAACGTAAAGTTTGTGAGTTTGCGAGGTTGTAGGGGAGTAATAATATCTCGATATAGTAAACCAATTTTGATATTTCTTTTATATATAGAACGCCACGATATTTGTGAGTATCACTAATCAGATAAATGAAAAGACTTTTTTTGTGGTAATCGGATTTGCAAAGTAAATCTGAGAAAAAACGGTCGAACGAAAACGTTTCTTACGAGCGCTGCTTTAACGATGAGAGGATATATAATTGAGTTCTAGAGAAAAGTTGTATAGCTTGAAAATGCCTATTACCGCCCAACGAAGTGGGCACGGATCAACTAGTCTATACTATACTATAATAATTAATAATAATATGGTATTATAAAGAGGTAAAGTTTGTGAATTTGTGAGTTTGTGACGTTGTAGTGGGTAATCTCAGGAACTACTGGTCCGAATTGAAAAATTCTTTCAGTGTTCTATAGCCCATTTACCGAGAAAGGTTATAGGTTATATATCGTCACGTTAAGACCAATAGGAGCAGAGAACCAATGAAGAATATTTCAAAATCGGGGTTATCTTTCCTCTTGAGAGCTTCCGCTGCGTGTTAGCGTTAGCTCCTCTCCTATATTTGTTACATTAACGTGTTTATAAATATAGTTGTAGTTTAATAAAAAGTAAATCAACAGATTTTGAAACATCATAAGGACATCAAAATGCTTTAAAACAAATTTATGTTCCATACATTATACTACATAGTAATTACATACTAAAATCCTTCACAATGTCTATGCTAAATCTTTTGGTTTAACATCTGTCGATTTAGATGGCTGCTGGGTAGAACGTTGGAGAAGGTTTTTGCTGAACCATTGTGGTTTTTCTTTTTTCATTTCAATTATCCTTTTACCTTTCCAGAATTCTTTTGTCTGTAACAAGTATTTTTATTATAGTACTATAGCTCTTTATATCATGAGAAAAAGATATAAAATTTATATTAACGTTATTATTTAATTAGTTTTTTAACACATTAAACGCCACAGAAGAAATATGAAAATTTACATAAAATCTTTTTTCATGTAATCAATATATTTGCCCCCCGAAATTATTGAAGTGAAACTTCTAATGGGACTTCCAACAAGGTTGCGTGAAACATTAACACTACCATGGAGGGGGTATGAAAGTACTGTTGATATTTCTCCACTGGAAAACTATAATTAAAAGATGCGATCAATTATGAATTGTAAGCAATGTTAATAAAGTTTGTCTTAAAGAAACAAATATGATTTCACTAAAAATAAATTTTTACCCCTTTCCTATTTTCATTTCCATATTAGGAAGTTTCCCTTCTTCCAGGCTGACTTAACTCACTTTTTTTTTTAAATAAAAATCTGACAAATTACACTTATAACAAACTATTCGAGGTTTCCGCTATGAAGTAAAAAAATAATTTTCGTTACCATGGCGCCACGCCATTGTACTCTTTTAACGTAAATAAATTATAGAATGGACGTAACAAAACCCTATTTAATATTTATAAACAGATAGATAATTGCGTAATTATGCAACACTATTACTTTATAACTGTTGAACACATCTTACGCGAATCCCAGTTGTATTCAGACACAATAGCAATGAAGCGCATTTTTATAATTATTGTACTGCTTAGTTCATTTGCTAAAATAAAGTGCCATATAACAAATAAAACGAAATATTACGAAGAAACAACTAGTGATAATGGAGAAAAAGAAACCGAAGCAGATTTGGGAAAAAATCAAATTAACGATACACAAAGTAAAATAAGCGAAAATACATTTGATACAAACAAATCTGTTGATAGTGAATTAAATCGAGTGTATTTAGATGATGTATTATTTGCATTAAAAAGTATTAATTGGACTGAGGAAGAAACAGCTTGTATGGATACAATTTACTTATTGTTACAAAGGTTGCAAAATTTCACCTTATGGGCTGTTTGGGGTAAGCTTGTTACCGAAATATTTGCAGATTTCAAAGTATTACATAGTATAAAACAAAGTGTCCTACCGCGTCTGTCTGTTTGCGATAAACTCAAAAATTACTGAACGGATCTTTATGCGGTTTTTACCAGTGGATAAAGTGATTCATGAGGAACGTTTTGGTGTATAATTTGTACAGGATTTCTTTATAATCAGGGCGGGACAGCGTCTGCCGGGTTAGCTAGGTTTAACTATAAATCAAATTGCTTTAAAAAAAATTATATCTCAATTTAATTCGAAAATTGCATTATCATTATCAATCAAATTGCTTTAAAAAAAATTATATCTCAATTTAATTCGAAAATTGCATTATCATTATCAGTGGGCTTAGTTAAATTCGTGTCTGAGATGGTTTAGCTGTGATTTAGAGATTGATTAAATGAATTTACGAAAAAAAGCAGTTAACACAATATTATTTCAGCATTCTGTTGATTTAACATATTGTTGGAAATTACGTTTTTTTATTCGCTACTAGCGGACCCGGCGGATGTTGTCCTGCCCTGACAACAAAATAACCTTCACGAATTATACTATACCGAAACCTTCCTCATGAGTCTTTATAAACTGGTAAAACCACATAAAAATCCATTCCGTAGTATTTAAGTGTATTGCGAACAGACAGAGAGACGCGGTGGGGACTTTGTTTTATAATATGCAGTGATACCGTTGTAAATGAAGTATCTTAAATATTACAAAAATTAAATTAAAGTAAAGAAAACAATTACAAACATTAACAAAATTGGACGAAAATTATTTACTTCTGTGACCAAAGAGATACCCTACTATTTCTAAAAGTATAATCAATTAATTACGTGGTATTCAATTAGTAATTTGTTGTTTTTCATCTCGTCTAGATTGGGATGCTCAAGCTTCAGAACCTCAAGGACTATTATATGGAAACCGATACCAGTTAGGCAACTATGATCAGTGTATAAACGCTCCGTGGTCTAATACACATGAAGAATTGAAAATGAAGTACTGTTTAGCAGACATCATACTCAAACGAACTGATAAAAGTGTGCGAAATCGTATCAACGAACCCATATCACCATACGCATCTGCATTAGATTTTATAGAGGTAATTAAATTAATACATTTTTAATGAGACGATGCAAATTACTGCTATTTTTACGTTTCCCTTCTTTATGATTTTCCCTATTACTAACAAAAACAAGTGATTCTATATTCTAACGCAAAGTACGTTTTATGTAAGGAACAGCTATGCACCAGTTTCAGCAGCCAAGTACTTATTTTTGATATACGATGTCTCAGAATAAGACAAACAAGACAAAAAAATAGAACTATATCTTCACTGAAGCTTGAAGAACATTGAAATTTTAAGAAACTATTATTTTTATAAGCACTACCCGTGTTATTACAAAAAATTTAAATATGTATGAAATACTTGGTTTAAAAAAGTTTCCTTATAAATGCACCGCGCTCGCCCGAGGCAAGTTCGTGTTATCCTTTTTTCGCAAGTCTAACCTAAAATAACAAAAACGAGACAAAAGAGCAAGATGGCGATCATTCAGCGACCGCGGTGCATTTAATATGAGACCTTTTTAAAGCCAGGGTTCAATACGTATTTAATTTTTTTGTAATAACACCGTATGCGTTTAGCGATGTGTGTTGTCTTACCGTAGAGAAGTGGGGCAATCGGTGTGTTACGCATACGCAGGACAGGGGAAACAAACAGACAACACGAACGACGTCGCAGGCGATTATATATAAGATTATGAACGAAAGAAAAACATCTCGCCAAAAGGTTAACAGCAACAATGACTTATAAACCCCAGTCGCACGAATATTAAACGAGAAGTCACGAATGTTTACATAGTAATTGTGTTACAGTGATTGCTCGTTAATTTGTTCGCTCAATTATCTCATAGATAAAAATCTTTATTAATCTAAGAAATAAAACTGAAGTTATTGAACTTCGACATGTTATTGTATGTCGAAATTATTGTGTATTTTATTTACTAAATTATTATCCTAAATTATCTTAATTTAAGTAATATTATTAATGCGAATGTGAGTCAAATAGCATCATAAGACTTGAGACATCCAAGCCAACCTCACCTGCACGTGGTGCACCCTGCTGAATAACGAACGAGGCAATGGCGAAAGCGGGGTGGTAGGGTTTTACAACCTGGGTCTGGGTCGCAACCGCTATGTATGTGGCGACAAAGCCCGTCATAGTGATTCGCTTCTGTGGGTCGCGTTCCGGGATCAGCCTGTGCATATCCAGCTTTTCACAGGCCGACATGACAGCGGCGACCGGCTATGGATGTCACTCGGTGGTCGCCATTGTTTTTGGATTGTACTGTGCTTACCGTCATGTATAGTGCAGTCATTTTGCCGTGCTACAAAAAAAAAATGTTACACTTTCACATCTTATTCAACCAATCGTCATTACATATACATTGCTACTAGTACAGAAAAATATATAGTATACGTTTAAGTAAGAAAAAAATGCTGTTCTAGAATAGCTGAAATATACATAAAATCGAGCGAAGCCGCGGGCAAAAGCTGGAGAAACTACAAAATTTTCAAATTACCAATATAATATTATGCGCCCATTTCATAAAAGTAGTATCTCATATTTTTAACACACAAGTTATAATATCTCTTCTCAGTGAAATATTATTCAAGTTTTTATCAATATCGTGTTATAATGAAATTACTCGAACGTTAACGAACGGTAAAGTAAAGTAACATATTTTATATAATTACATAGTACCGTCCACTGCACACACGAGTTTTGAATGAACTAACATGGGGTGCCTGTGTACCGATATCATGTCTACCGAATACCGTTGAGAAGCTGCTCGGAGTGATGTTAGCCAGGAGCCATCTTGGTACAGCTGGTATCAAGCCAAATATAGTAATAACAGAACCGTGCCAGTCTGATTATCACCAACTCCAGTTCGACGGACTGTTCTACGCTTTTATGTAAGTAAAAACAACACATATTATTACTTTAAAAAACCTGTAGTTGAATCATAATAGTTTATTTATTACATTCTGTATGTTTATTATGCTATTAAGATATTAATTTGTTATTTTAAAAATTACAAGAAAATCAAAAATAATTAAAATAGTAATTTCACTTCAAAATAGTGAGATGAATGAACAGTGAATATAAGAAAAGACATATCGTGTACGATTTTCGTGGCTATGCCATAAACTAATGGCGGAGAATGAGCCAGACTGATATATGACCAATTCAAATAAAAAAGAATCATTAAAATCGGTTCATAATTGACGGAGATATCGATTAACATACATTTTAAAAAAAATACATACAACCGAACGTAGTAACCTCCTCCTTTTTCGAAGTCGGTTAAAAAGTGTTGTATGTCGTGCGTCTTTCCTTATCCTCGAGTGAGCAAGTATCAAGAACTATCGATTATAGAAACTCGATGATCAAAAAACGAAATATCAATAGCCCTTATAAAACTATTGTACCTTAAGACTTAAGTAGGGTCGGCACAACATGTTTGCCTTTTCCACTCTCCCCGGTCTGATGTCATATCAATCTCCCTCCTTTTATACACATATCATTTTTCACACAATCCAACCATACCATTTCCGGTTTTTGTTTACTCCTATATCCGTCCAACTTCACACTCAAGTCTATTTTAGTTACATAACTTTCATCTCACCTCATGATATGCCTGTACTATGCTAACCTATTACTCCTCAAATTCTCTGTCACTGGTACTATTTTCAAACTTGCTATGACATACTCATATATAGAATATCCATTCTAGTTACACTAAACATGCATCTTTACATTGGCGTCTTTGCCACATGTAATATTTTCTCATCCGTCTCTTTCATAGCCCAGCCATCGGACCTATGGACTGGACAACATTCCCATTTTCAATATTCGAACAATAGTTCGAGATGGGTATTTTTTAGAAATTCATTCTGTTTGGTCTCAACGTTCAATGAGTCATTCTAACGAGTTCGCATACAGGGTGTAACAGTATATAGAAGAACACAGTGTAAATGATTTAAAATTAGCAACTGGAAAAATTATTAGAGGATTTAGAGATATTTAATCACCCAAATTGTTTATGAATGACTTAACTAGTTCATTTTACATAGAAATGTATAAACAACCAAAGAATCCAATTTTCGACACCAAATATTTATTACATACGTCGAAACTAAATCACTTACAATGCTTATTTCTATTTTAGGAGTATCACTGGTTTACTCGTAGTAATTACACTGGTTTGTACTTACTTCAATTGCAATAATAAATTAGCCGATGAGAATCACAGTAAGTATTCTATTGAAAGTTATTAATGTATGTTATAAATGAATTCATATTATAATTAAATCTGCTTAATTTACTTTTTAGGTAACATTTACATAAAAGCATTTTGTATAAAAGAGAATACAAATGATCTTTTAATGATGAAGAAGGATGGACTTGAAGTATTCTATGGTATCAAATTTTTGACGATATGCCTGATAGTTTTAGATCATCAAATGGGAATAAACAATGCAGGACCGATCAGTGATGGATTAAGCACGGATAAAGTAAGAATTGACAAATTTTGCGTATGTAATTTTAATTTTGGTTCATTTCGTAGGTGGTAGAGCCACGCTGAAGCTATTACTGGTTTCAGCATAAAAGGGGCGGCTCACTCGGGGTAGTACCACCCGACTCATAGAAACACCGACGTGAAGTAACAGTGCTTGCATTGTTGCGTCTCGTTCGGTCAGTGAAAGCGACGGAGGCCCACCACCCCTCCTCCTCCCATTCCTCCTCCCCGAAACACAGGCTGGCAACGCACTTGCGACTCCCCTGGTGTTGCAAGTGTCTATGGACGGTGGTGATTATTTAATATGAGGTGACCCGTCTGTTCGTTTGCCTCCAACGACATAAAAAAAATGCTATATATTACTAATACTCGTTATGTCCAATAAATGTAGTGTTAATTAAACAATATTATAAGAAATAAATAATCATAGAGGAAAAGGAAATAATAATTGTTCGATAAAGGAATGTATGTAGTCCTTTGAAATAGACTGAGCATTAGTAACAGGATATTGAGTGTCTGATAAAAAACAGGGCAATAAGCAACATTAGTTAGACAAGATAATGAATTGAGGTCGTCTGAGATGTCGTCAGTCGGGAGTTCTGAGGGGACTCTACGGATCACAACCCGTAGTTTACGCTCCTCTTCGAGAGAGTGCGTGAAATAGCCCCACTGGTTGTCCCGAAGGAAACGAGTGAGGTTGCGATGGGCGGTGGTCGTGGCTACCTTCACCTGAATACCTACAGCGGTATTCACGGCGGAGGTGTAAGGGATACCTGCCGTTTCCAGCAGGCTAGAGATTTCAACCCAAGACGCTTTGTCTTGGATCGTAACGGGGGGCGGTGGGCGGGGCTTCTTGCCCGAAACTGCGGAACCCGCAGCCGCGGGCGAGTTGGGTCTAGAGGGCGCTGGTGTCGCCTTTGGCACTTTCGCGCCATCGACGTTTGTACTAATATGATATATTAACATTTAATATAGATTATAAAACTTGAAAGTGGATATGTAATACATTTCTTAATAAAAAAAATGGTGTTATAGGATGCTCAATCACTGCTTGGATTATTCGTACTACACAATGATGTTTTTGTCGATACTTTTTTCTTTATCGGCGGATTTCTGACAATGGCAAATTTATGTAAAATGAAAAAATTACCTAATATATTTTTACTTATTGTAAAAAGATATTTCCGGTGAGTTAATATACAATACAATATACACTGATAATGATATATTATTAATAAGATGACTTTTTATTTACGATTACTTCATTCCTATTGTTGATCGAAGCTTCATTCTAACTACATATCTATATATCTACACTTTATATAATCATTGTCCCTTCCCCAATAAAAAAGCGTTTCTGTAAAAGTCATATCGTAAATCTAACGTAACATATGAAAAGTCTAGAATAAAAAATCTGAATATGATAATATCAATATAAAAAGTATTTCTTTGCAAATTTGTGATAATAAAACAATATAACTCATGTATGATTTAAAACAAATAACAAATGTAGTGAATTTTCTACGCTTTTTTTTCGTACTACGCTATTGGCCTGGTAGCGCCTTTACAGCTTCACCGGACTACAATTTTCTACGCGTTCACTATTGAAGTTATATAACCGGTAGCTTTATATGTAAAACGGAACTTGTACATTGATCGGCAGCATAGGATGCTCCTTTGCTCGAATTTCAATGCTCGCGACACAAAGAGACAAAGAAAGAGAGAGAAGAGAGTGATAAAATCGCTCACAGGAAGAGACAGAGGAGCATAACACTTTTTTCTAACGTGACGATTTCTACCAGTTAGGTCGGCCGCGAGCCGTGTTAAGGAACTCCGTTCCAAAAGATTTATTTTATTTCATATACTATTTTTGATGCAGATTAATTATGGGCTTCGGAGTAATGATATTCTACGCGTGTGCTGTTTATCCTTACACTGGCAGTGGCCCTCTATGGGTTAGAGCAATAAAGAGCGAAACAGAACAATGCCGGAAGAATTGGTGGCTGAATATTCTTATGGTTCATAATTATGTGGATACTGAAAACATGGTTAGTAATTATTATTGTTTTAATGAAATATTACAACATAGTACTCTCAACCTTATTGCAACATATCACAATAATTATATTATAATTATACTTTGTAACAACCTATAAACAAAGACAGCCTGACGTCAGTTACTGTATTATTAATTCAGTTATAATTAAGGTAATCGGCACGGTGGTATGATTTTTCTAAATGCTTGTTAGTATGCTCACCACACTCAGGTTGATAATAATTTACGAAACACCTACAGGTGTACCGGTAGTAGGGTGAGTCAAAAAAACTAACCTATCGAAGTTATACGTTAAAATGAATCTATTTACCGAAAGAAAAATGTCTGCGGAAGGCTGAATTTTTAGCTCAATTTTAAAAGGTGTCGGTGAGCAATCAAAGTTTCCCATTTAAATAACACGTTAAAAAAAACTTTTTTCATTAAAAGTATCATAACTTTTAAACCGTATGAGGTAAAAATTTTTACATCGCAGATTCTTGTAGAGTATAAAATTTCCTAAAAAACTATGTCCGTAAATACGTGGAAGAGAGTTGGCCTAAAAATTTTTACGTGTATAAAAATGATATAAGTAAAACTGGTGATATAACAGGTATATTGCGAGCTTACGTATACAGATTTAAAGAAACAGATACATAATAATGAATAAATAAATGAAAAATAACATAATTATGATGTTTCTTTAACACGAGGATATCTCATGAATTTTGCAACAAAAAATCGATAAATTTAAGTTTTTCTGTTGAATATTAATATTTTTAATTAAAAAAAAAACACAAAAACTGCATATTTTGATTTTTTCATTTTTTCAAGACCTCTACAATCGGTAGCTACACTCATGATTGGCATATCTAGTTTTAACTTATCTATGGCCTTATTTAACGCTAAGATCAGCTATAATCAGTTGAAAAGGTTTTCTCACGGATTTGTTATTGGTAGCTAAAGGGATCCAAGTTATTTAAACTTGGAATTCATTGCGAATTTTTAAATTGCCACAAATTAAAAGTGCTATATAGTAATTAGTACAAATAAAGTAATTAGCATATTAAATCTTAAATCTTAAAATCTTAATAACCGTATATTAAATTAAGATATCACGATCTTAATTGTAAAATATAGACGTTTAAAAAATAAATACAATATATTTAGTAAGTAATATACGTGAAAAAATTTTTAACTTATTATTTGATTTTTTAGTGTATTATTTACTCCTGGTACATTGCTTGCGACTTTCACTTCTTCGTGGTGACCATACTTTTATTTTGGATGTACAAACGGCTACCATTTATTGCTAAAATCTTGGCTGGAGCCATCACAATCACGTCTATTGTCTTACCTGGGATTGTCACATATTTGTACCAGCTGGCTGCTATCCAGCCATTTACCGTTGAGTAAGTAAAACTTGAACTATTTAAATATACTAGTGGCCGCCTAGTGGTCGAAATTCGACCATAATTCATTTTTATATTCAATAATATTAAAGAGAATAGTAATTATTTCAGTGATTTTATAAATTTCCTAAAGATAAATTCTCCTCCATATGAACTTTAACAAATTTCACGTTCATCCGTTCGCGCAATACGCTTAAAAAGGTATACAAAGTTTTCGCTTCGCGTATTAATATATAGATTTTAATACTACACATTCGATATCAATTTTTATATATTAACTTGGTGAAATTACCGTGAAGTCCTAAACCAACATCGAGGATCAATGTTTCATATCTAGCCGTCGGTAAAGTACTGGCCAGCTAAATTAGCTCATCACGTTTGTTTCAAACGATTCAATAAAGCAGAGGTTCCTAAAGGGTGCACCGCATCGCCTTAGTGCGTCGCGTCGTAAAAAGTAGGGAGAACACTCCGTGAGTATACTCCTCTACTCTATTCTCCAGTAGCTTAAATGAATTATTCGCGGGCACAATGTATACAGTTTCATATTGTGAATAATGTTTGTAGCTATTTAACTAGTATCATTGTACTTAATTCTATCGACTGTTTCTATTTCGATTAGCTAGCTAGGTTAGGGCGCTACGACAAGACACAAGAAAAAGTTGGGAACCACTGTCATAAGGATCATTTTGACTACTATTTAGCACTGGGATTATCAACCTTTATCGACACGAAAAAATGTCTTGCACGATAGAGGAATGTTTATCGTTAATTCAGATCCATTGACATATAAAAACCCTAGACGCAGTCTCGAATAAAAATACCGTTCAAAACCGTCCGCAAAAACCCCCGCATGTATCAGGCAACAGCCCAAACCGAGGTGTGCCGTGCACCCTTGAGCTAGTTGTGAAATAAAATCTGCTGAGTGCCTTAAGCGCTCGCCTTAGTGGCTAGAAATAAATAATAACATTTTCTATATATGCAATACAAAGAATAACATCTGTTAACCGTTTCTCGAATAAACGCATTGGCTCGATATACAGATGCGTAATGTGTGGAGTAGTCCGGTGAAGCTGTTAAGACCTTGCTAGGTCAATAGAGTAGTCGTAGCCGGACCTAGGGAAGATGGGTCGGGGGACCCATCTTCCTAGTATACAGGTCCGGTGTACAAATAAAAACATGATTACATACACAATGTTAATATTATGGAAAAAAATCTCTAGATAAACATTGTCTAAGGCATGATATACTATCTGAGAATAAATCTAGGTTATTGTCTAAAGTATTAAAATATTTACATGCTCGGATCAGAAAAGCATTTTGGCGATATGTCGTCCTGACAAGTGATACGTACATGTAATAGCTTTGGTTTTCTTAATGTACTTGTAGGGACACTTAACTGAACTCTAGATAATAATTCTGGACAGTCTATGATTCCATTGGTTATATTACTTAAATAAATTAAATCGGTTATTTTACGTCGCTCGTAGAGTGGCAAAAAGTGGAAATGTTTTGATGTTTACATCGTTCTATATAGTCGGTAAAGTAATAAGAAGTTCTAAATTGCAAATGCCGAGGGTTTTGAGACGTTGAGTGTGCATCTTGGGTTTTTATATACATCAATGTTCAGATCATAAGATTGTAAGTAAGGTAACATGGGGATTTTTTGGACGTATTCTTTTTACATAATTTAAACGTGTATTTATTTGAAAATTATTAGTAAAGTAATCAAAACAAATATTACAAGACTTTTGTGTTCATATAAGTTATAATTCACCTCATTGCGTTATATCATTAAGCGTGTAAGAATAGTATGAATTGCGATGGGTTAATTCCAAACAAACAATGGAAAAATGATCCTTTTTTTCCTAAATGGCGTGTATATAATCTTGATTGAGTATTCTTGATTTCCGCCAGTATTACTTTGTTTTATTGTAAATAAGATGTCTCCCATAGTTATCGTCTTTAAACTGTTCAATTAGTTATGCTGAAATCATTTTATAGTAACAATTACTTATTATAACTGATTTGTTTAAAATTTAACATGTTTAACATGCGTCACTGTTAATATCAGCTCCTTCAGATGTCAGTATTTTTATCATTTTATTGGCACTTTTTACAAAAATATACATTTATTTCTAATTTACACTATTCTTAATCAAAATTTATTAAATTTTATTTTCTGTTTTCTAGTTAGAGTTATGAATGCGTGTTTTTTTTAAACTATTATTAATTTTTCATTTTTTAGTTTAATTTTTTTGATCGTTCAAAATAGGACAAAATCAAGCTCAAAGGGGTCGGTTACAAACATACATACATACAGGTGAAGCCAATAAAAACGTGTTAAAAAATTGTTCGGTGTAAAATACGCGTGGGGTGCCCGCAGTACTGGACAATGCTGATTTAGTTTATTATATTTGTGCGTTATCTTAATAATTTTCTAAAATAGAAATAGTCTAAGTTACTCCTTATACTATCATCTATCTGAGAATTAAAGCCCAGGCAAAATCAGTCCAATCAGCACCTCCAGATATCAGTATATTTATCTTTTTTTTCACTTTTTACAAAAATATACATTTATTTCTAATTTACACTATTCTTAATCCAAATTTATTAAATTTTATTTTCTGTTTTCTAGTTGGAGTTATGAATGCGTGTTTTTTAGTTTTTTAAAGCTTTAGCTTGAGCTAAGCTTGAGCTCTAAAGCTTGAGCTAGTTGCCCAAGTAAAATCGGCTGAGTGTCTTAAGCGCTCGCCTTAGTAGTCCGATGAAGCTGTTAAGGCCTTGCTAGGCCAATAGCGTTCGAGAAAAAAACCCTTTCTTTTCGAAAATTAACAAACAGACCCAAAGACGAAAATTTTAACAACTGGCTTTTTGTTATAAGTACCGAATATACTTCCATATATACATAGTATAAAGCTGTATTTTAAAATTATACACAAAAATATACACTTAAGTTTTTATTTATTTGTATAGATTATAGGATTTTTACAATGATATAATTATAATGATAAGATTTGACATTACCTATATACTATCATCATTTTCGAGATGTTAATTTAAAATCAAAACAGTAATACATAATTTAAAATTTGAATAGGTTAGCTGGCCACTTACAGACTGATGTTAATATAATCAAATTATATTTAGAGTAATAATTTAATCTGTTTCACGTGTATATCCTGTAGTTTCGTTGTGAACCCGCGTGCCAGTAAGGACTTCAATGTTGCTTATGTAAAAAGCCACATTCGCGTCGCTGCTTATATTGTCGGGCTTTTTAGTGGGAACATTTTTATCAAACACAACATCCGAAATAATGTCAAGAATTTGTCTAAGGTAAGTTTCTATGTCAAGTATATACATTCGCGGGTCATTCATAATAAGTCTTACTGTATCGTGGTCGCGTGTTCGTTCCTTTTACATGAGACAATACTGAATGATGTTCATAAATATTATTAAAAGTATGGAATTAAATGATCATGCCTGAGATTGTATCCTCATATTTGTTTATATTCATCGTGTAGTGGTTGAAATTCGACCTTATTTATTCATGCATTAAGTTTCATTATTAGCACAAAAAACGAACGTTTTCATTTATTGTCTTCTTGACAACACTAAACTTCGTCAATATGTATTTTTTGTCACCTGATGTTAAGTGATCACCACCGTCCATAGACACTTGTAACACCAGGGGAGTCGCAAGTGCGTTGCCAACCTGTGTTTAGGAGAAGAAGAGAAGGGGAGAAGGAGAATATATTTTTTTTATCATAGGAGGCAAATGAATAGTTGGGTCACCTGATGTTAAGTGATCACCACCGTCCATGGACACTAACAACACCAGAGGAGTCGCAAGTGCGTTGCCATCCTTTGGGGGGAAGGGTTAGGGGAGGGAGAGGGAGGGGAGGTGGGCCTACGGCCTACTGTTACTTCACGTTGGTTTTCTGTGAGAGGGTGGTACTACCCCGGACGAGCCAACCCATTCATGCTGAAACCGGTAATAGCTTCAGCGTGACTCTACCACCTACATCCACCACAATATCCACTAAACAGAAAAAATAAGGAAATCGGTTGAGAAACACAAGAGGAAGATGTTTTTAACCGTTTTCTCTCTGCATATTTATATATAGGCTAGCTGTGCCCGGGACTCCGTCCACGTGGAACCCAATGGAAAAAAACATTGACTAATAAAATCATATGAATGTATTAAGTCCGCTTATTTATCTACTTTTCTCTCGTACTTAAGTCGCGTCGTCATTAAAATTACAATAACTTTTGATACAGTGAACCGATTTTAATAAAACCAAAACTAAATGATACTCGAGGGTATGCTTTATGATATGATTCGATATCATGAGCGCAGTACTTTAGCAGTGATGCGTGTTCATACAAACAGACAGACGGACAGACACTTCTAAAAATGATTGAAATTTAATTAATTACTTATTCCAAGACAATTTTTTTTTATAAATATTTAAAAAGTTCAATCACGTTCGATTTCCTTTCTTAATGCCTATATGTATAGACTGCACTTTAAGCTTGTTGATGATTCCATATTATAGAAAAGCAGCATGGTAGGGATATTTACTTGACTGTATCATTATTACCACATACCAGGTGACAAAAGCCTTACGGTGACTGTTTTAGTTTATCGTATTTCGGGATAAACCAAATCACAAAATCCAGCAACCTTGAGGCAGGTCGTAGGTGTCGAGTAATTTGACTGATAGAATGTCATTTTCGCGCACATTCGCGTAGATTGAAATTGATAACACTATCGACTGACGATGAAGGGAAACATTGTGAGGAAACGCGAACCTGAGGAATGTTGTTAAAGTACCTCCGTATTGTGAGAAAATATAGAACTGAATTTTCTTGGAGTTTGAAATCGCCAAATATTTATCTGGCGTGTTGATAATCCTCATACCTTCCCTAGAGACCCTGCAGTAGGCTTTACAAGCTGATATTTGGTGAGAGGATGGTACTACCCCGGTCCAGCCGACCCATTCATGCTGAAACCAGTAATAGCTTCAGCGTAGCTCTACCAATTACCAAATATCAGCTTGTAAAGCCTATTTTTTTTTTTTTAACGTGGGGAAATCCCTTATGGATACGCCACCCTCCCGGGGGAGAAGGTGGGTTATGTCCGAGTCGCACGGACTAAAACCCCACGGTGTACCGACAGACCGTTTTGTGGGGGCGGCAAGGGATCGTTCAAGCTAATCAACCTTGTAGAGCCGCCCCCACGGTCCGCCCGGCGGAAGGTGACCGCCGGGCTCCTACCTATAGAGGGACAGACCGGGTACACACCGGCTGCCCCCCCTCGTCCGCCGGACCCGTGCAATGAGGAGATGGGCCCCCCGGCCCATCCCCTCAGGTCCGGCTACGGTGGCAGGAGGAGTTGGGCGAAGCGCCTTCTCCTCCTGCCTGTCCTCCTTTGGCGGAGACGGCCACTTTGAGGGTCTGCCTCGCGGGCCCTCTCCGCCTCCTCCTTCTGCGAGATGACCTCCTCGCAGAAGGAGGCCATCGCTCGCCAAGCCTGTTCGCTGCCGAGCATGGCCGAAACCACGCTCGGCAGCGATAAGTCCGTTCCCACGGCCGCCGCCAGGATGCGGCGCTGCTCCCCCCACGCAGCACACTCAGACAGCGTGTGCTGCGCGGTATCTTCCTCAGCGCCGCACTCGTGGCAGGCGGCCGTCGGCTCCCTGCGTGCGATCCGGTGCAGGTACCACCCGAAACAACCGTGTCCGGTGAGTACCTGCACCAGTCGGAACGTCAGGGAGCCCCACTCCCTGGCAGTCCACTCCCGCAGGACCGGGCGGACGGCGTCCACTGTGAACCGCCCGAATCGCTCGTCCGCCAGGTCCTGCTGCCACCTTTCGACGGCGTCCCCCCTGAGACGCCGTCTCTCCGCCTCTACCTCCCTGGGAGCCGGAGGCTCCCCCCTTCGTTTCCTCGCCGCCGTGAACTCGTACACGGCGGCGAGAACTCCTGCCTCCAGCTCCCAGGGCAGGGAGCCGGCGAGCGTGAAGGCCGCCGCCGAGGACACCGTCCGGTACGCCCGGATTGCCCTCAGTGCCACCGTGCGCTGCGCATTGCGGAGCGCACGCACGTTGGCGGCACCGAGGGCATCAGCCCAGACTGGTGCCCCGTAGGCGGCCATCGCCCGCACGACTCCCATGTAGAGTCGGCGGCACCCGGCGCCCGGCCCCCCCACGTTGGGGAGTAACCGGCCGAGTGCCGCCGCCGCCCCAGAAATTCGCGGTCCGAGCCCCGCAAAGTGGGGCTCGAACCGCCAGCGCCCGTCCAGGGTGAGGCCCAGATATTTCATCTGGGTCCCCACCCTGATCCGGGCTCCCTCCACCACAATGTGAGCCCCAGGAGGTGGCCCCCGCCGAGGCCCATGAAAGAGTAGGGCCTCGGTCTTCTCGAGGGCCACCCTGAGGCCCAACCTCCTTATGCGCCCGACCACGAGGGTTGTGGCCATCGTGGCCAGGCGCTCCACTTCCTTCCATTCCCCCCCCCGGGCTACGACTAGGGTGTCGTCCGCGTAACAGATGAGGCGTGCTCCGTATGGGAGCACGCCGCGGAGCACCCAGTCGTAGCCCATGTTCCACAGGAGCGGCCCCAAGGCCGACCCCTGTGGAACCCCTCGCCTTGTGGCCCGCCGCACCATACGCCCGTCGCCGTCTACGTAGGCGACCTCCCTATCTTCGAGGTACGCCTCCAGCACCCGCCGCAGGTAGGGGGGCACTCCGAAATATCGGAGCGCCTCCCGTATGACCCCATGCGGCAGGGTGTTGAAGGCGTTGGCGATGTCAAGGGACACCGCCAAAACCCTCTCCCCCTGGGAGGTCGCCTCTGTCGACAGCGACTTCAGGAGGCACAGGGCGTCCACTGTGGAACGCCCTGCTCGGAAGCCATACTGCGCGTCCGCCAGATTAGGCCCTACGCCCTCTAGGTGCTGGACGACCCGGGAGGAGATAATCCTCTCCAACACCTTCCCGGCGTCGTCCAGCAGGACGAGGGGCCGATACGCGGACGCGCAGTCCGGAGGGCGGCCTGCCTTTTCCATAAGGCAGAGCCGTCCAAGCTTCCAGGGCTTCGGGAACTGCCCGACCGAAAGACACCGGTCGAACAGCTCCCGAAGCCACCCCCCTAATTGGCCCAAGGCGAGGCCGAGCACTCGACCCGGGACCCCATCAGGGCCGGGCGCTCTACGCCGGTTGAGGAGGCGCTCGACCGCCCTCCCCATCTCCTCCTCCGTTATCGGAGGGGGCGGCCCGTCGAGCACCTCCTCGACTGCCTCCCGAGGCGGAGGCATGGGAGGAGCCGGTAGCATCGGAGGGTCGGGGAATAATTCTCCCACGACCCTCGCAACCACCTCCGGCCGGAGGGTCTCCGTCGCCGGGGGCGCCCAGGAACGCAGCTTCTTGCGCACGATCCTGTACGGGCGCCCCCATGGATCCCCCTCCAGCGTCTGGAGTAGCTCCTCCCATGCTGCTTCTTTCGCCCGGCTGATGGCAGCCTGCAGGGGCTTCCTGCACTCCCTGTAGCTGCCATACAGCCGGGCCCACTTAACATCTTAAGGGAGTGAATTGTATCAAACTGCGATCGCCCCTCTCTCCCTTTATATTGCCAATGCCAAATGATAACTGTGCGAAATAAAACAATTTGAAAAAAAAGCCTCCTATAATATAAATATATATATATATAATAATGAACTAAGAGGCATGATTGCGACAACCGGCAGTGGATTGCCGATATCAAGATAATTGCCATTGTTCTTGGATTGTATTGTGATTATCATTAGAAAATATGTCGTCATATTACTGTACCGTTAATATAATAAAATTCGTGCAACCCTAGTTGGAACGCTTCAGATGCCAGTGTGTTGGGAACCTCATACATTGTATACTATAACACGTTATTTGGCGGGTGGTAGAGCCACGCTGAAGCTATTATTGGTTTCAGCACGAATGGGTCGGCTCGCCCGGGGTAGTACCACCCTCTCATAGAAAACCGAAGTGAAATAACAGTGCTTTCATTTTTGCGTTTCGTTAGGTAAGTGAGAGCGCCGGAGGCCCACCTCCCATCCCCCTCCAACCCCTCTCCTCCCTCACAACCCCTCTCCTCGTTCCCTCCCCTTAGGCTGGCAACGCATTAGCGAATCCCTTGGTGTTGTTAGTGTCTATGGACGGCGGTGATCACTTAACATCAGATGACCCGCCTGTTCGTTTGCCTCCTATAAATTATTGCTACCATTTACCAGCATTGAAAACAATGGTGTGGTAGAGCATTACTTCCGTAATCGAATCTTGCCATAAAGTTAACATTCTTGAAAACTTTGTCCGATAGAAGTATTTATGTTTTTTTCTACTTTTATAGAAATGGGCAACACTGGGGTCAGTTTCAGCATTAATATTTATGTTGGGTATCATGTTATCGGGAAGCACATTCATCTGGCGAGATTATAATCCAGTGGAGGGTGCAATTTACGCAGCTTTAAACAGACCTGCTTGGGCTTGTGGCCTTGCGTTGTTCATTCTTTGCTGTGCCTTTGGTGACGTGCGTGAGTAAACACATTGATATCCTTAAAATTATTTTGTATCCTTTTTAATTATAAACTAACGCTATCTTAGAATATGATCTTACTTTTATAAACTCAACTTCTACGACTTAGAATTGATCCCGCAATCGAAATCCAGCTTGATACAGGATTAAAATACCTACTTGGGACTTTAGCAGATATAGTGAGTATAGCGAGATATTTACTGATTTCATTAATATCCTATAATAGACCCACCCGTCTGGCATGGCATGGATGCAATGTACTAATATAGCGTTATATTAGTGTCGTAAACGATTTAGAAACATTTTTGGCGCTTCGATAGTTATGGGATGGACAGGAAAGATGGGTAGGTCGAGCAAAACGAGTAACTATCGTAGATTGATGTTCCGTAGATAGAAAGAATCATAGTTCGTATCATTCGACACGTCCGCAGGTGCTCACTCTGCCACTGATTCGTCGGGTATTGCAAAACATGTGCATGTTAATGTTGTAATGTAATGTTATGTTAACAAATATTGAAATTACGAATAAAGATTAAAATTTTCGACCGTAAATATACTTTAACTACATGAGTGTATTCAAAGTTATCCAGTTTTTGATATCTTCACATGAGTATGCTGTAAATAGTATACAACGTACCATATTTGATTTGAGTTTTTAACTCACTGTTCTTAATTGGTTTTAGTTTATGCTAATAAATACCCGGTGCGGCGTGCAAAACGGAACCGGCAAGACTGATGCCATAATTTTAAAATATACATAATGTTCGTTAACGATTAAGTTTTCTTTGGTTTATATGGTATTTATGATTAATAATTTTATAGAAGTTGGTGTTAATTTGGAAACTACCAATGGATTTTATTCTTTATATCTACTTACATGTAAAGAAAATTATATCTATTAAAATATTTATTTATTTTATTTATATACAAAATTACAAAAAAAGTAGTATTTCTTGTGTTATTTATATCTAAAATAGAAACCCCAAATGCGTGAACTTTACATATTAAAAGAGCTCAGGTTTTCCGTGTTTTTTTTACTACCTCGAAGACATTTCAGTGCGGATATTGAGTTAAAGAAATAGTTGACTTATTTTAATCACTCTAAATGTGTATTTATGGCTTTCACTATGTATTTCAGCTCTTGTCAAAGGATTCTTAAGTTGGTATCCGTGGGTACCGCTCAGCAGACTTTCTTATGGACTTTACTTGACGCATACGGTCATCATATCTCGAGGTGTCTTCAGTGTAAGGAATCCACAGGAGAACGATTATTTTAACATTGTTAGTATTAATAGTTATTTAATATTTTTACTTAGAATCAGTAAGGATCACGTGACGAAAAGATCGTTTACTAAATGTTGCAATGTATATTTTAAAAGTTTATACTTTTTGGATCCCCTTTGTTACGCTATCATATTATCTGTGGACCTCCCGTACATGTATGTACAAATGGTATACGTAAAATATTTATAAATTTACAAATACGAAAGGATTGTATAACAATAAAAATGTTAAATAAAAATAATCAAGAGACAAATTTGCAAGATTGTTTGATGAGTTGCAAACGCCATGTTTCCTTAGACCTCCGAGCCCCCTTTGTCACTCGATACGCTCTCGCCTCCCATGGATGCAAAGGTATTTTATGAACAGCCGCTAAGTTATAAATTATATCTTATTGCAGATAACAACAGCAGCGGGAACTATATTCTGGGGATGCATCGCCGCTCTTGTTATTTGGTATCTGGCTGAAGCGCCGGTCAATAAGCTATTGGGATTGTACTTAAAATCCAAGTAAGGAATTTATTTCCTTACAAATAATTTATTCATACAAATCGGTTTTTCTTAATTTTTTCTAATTTCAATACTACAGCACCTCTCATATATTTTTTATTCGCTAATTGAATTTACGTATTGTATTTTGTTATATTATTATATACTGTATGTTGACTTCCAAAAGAGCCTTTGGGAATATTTCTTTATCACGCAATAATTTTATATTTATTGTTCAGTTTTGTCATTTACAGTGTAAACTCTTTAAACCGTCGTTCTTTGTAACTTAAACCTATCTATCTAAAGTCTATAATGTTGACATTAGTTCAATTTGGTTGGTATACCACAAAACCATTTTAGTATTTATTCTCTTCCTTCCGTATAACGAAACCTCTTTATAAATGGAAAAAAATGCTCGGTCCCTTGAACTTCGTTATAAAGAGATTTTTACACTGTATCTATTTTAAAAGTTACTAAACCATAAAGGAAAATAGTTTTCATTGTTTACATTTATTTTTCATTTTCAGGGTCCACAAAAGCAATGAAGACAGTAACACTAAGCACAAAGAACAATATATCCACAACGCAGCCGTGACATCGGCACCGAATATTAAATATATATGCGATAATTACACTTCAACATCACACATATCTTCTAAAATGTAAATTATTTTACTGTAAGTTCGTTTATTGAGTATTAAAAGTTCGATAAATAAACACAATGTATTATTTTCTTTATTCCATCTATATATATATTTTTTTTTTTAAACTGGTTCGGCAAAGTGACTGTACGGTACCTGATGGAAAGTACAGTACAGTCCATAAGTAACGGTGACCGTCGGCGTTAAATAACAACGGCAGTCGTCGCTATCATGCCGTCCTGCACATGTGCCTCTTCACGCCTCGTTTGAAGGACCCCATGTCATAAGAGGAAGGGAACACACTGGCTGGGAGGCTATTCCACATCTTCACAGTACGACAAAGATATGAATTTTCGAACTTCTTCGTTCTTGCCGGGATGGTTGCTACTGTGAATCTGTGGAGACGCGTACCCGCCCGTGTAGTTCTGTAGTGGAAAGGAGAAGATGGGATCAGGTTAAACAACTCTTCAGAACACTCGCCATGATACAGACGATAAAACACGCTCAGTGAGGCGATGTCTCTTCGCAACTGAAGCGGTTCCAGGTTGTTAGTAATGTCTGCATCATTCACAATACGGACAGCCCGTCGCTGCAACCTGTCTAGAGCATCAAGGAGGTATTGGGCGGAACCGTCCCAGAGATGAGAACAGTATTCCATGCACGGCCTAACTTGTGCCTTATAGAGAAGGCATAGCTGACTAGGCGTGAAAAACCGTCTCACTCTATTCAGGATGCCCAATCTCTTAGATGTTGCAGAGATAACACTCCCAATGTGTTCCCTGAGGTTGAGGTCGCTTCGGATGTTAATCTCTAGGATGCTTAGGCTGTCACGTTTTGCAAGTGAGTCGTTCTGAAGATAGAGAAGAGGGGAAAATGGGGATTTTTTACAAGAAAACACGCAAACCTGTGTCTTCTTGGCATTGAACTCAACCAAGTTACTTGTTCCCCATACAGATACGAGTTCCAAGGACTGGTTGAGTTCACTGACAAGATCAGCCCGCATTTCCTCAGTTTCACCACTACTAGCTGTGGGCCTGCTACAAAATCCACCATGAACCGTGCTGTCGTCAGCATAACAATGAATGCAACCAGAGGCTAACATATCATTAATATGCATCAGAAACAGGGTTGGGGAAAGTACAGAGCCCTGAGGAACTCCTGCATTAACTATCATGAACTGCGAGCTGTGTCCATCAACGAGGACACGTATTCTGCGTTCATGCAGAAAGCTGGAGATCCATCTACAGAGGTTGTCGCGGAGACCGTATGCCTCAAGTTTGGATAAAAGTTTCGATGCCAAACCCTATCAAATGCCTTTGCTATATCGAGGCTAACTGCCACGGCTTCACCATGTTTATCAACTGTCTCTCCCCAGTGATGCAGCAAGTACGCTAAAAGATCACCCGTTGATCGTTTCGGACGAAAGCCATATTGTCGATCATTAATTAAGGAGTGATCTTCTAGGTACCGGATAAGTTGTATATTTATGATCCGTTCCATGACTTTGCATAACACTGAGGTTACAGCGATTGGGCGATAGTTGTTGGGGTCTGTACGGTCCTCTTTTTTGGGAACTGGTTATTAAGTAGGGTGCAAAACTAAACAGCGACAATCACTCAAAAACCGAGAGACGAAGGCCAACAACAATCGTCTCTGCCTGCAAAAACAACGACAAACTACTCTGGTAGGTAACTACAATCTGGATACAGATTTATGAAATCGCCGCCTGATCCCGAAATGTGTCAATATTGTGTCACTATAATTTGATGTCAGTTTGTCTTTTTAAAAAAGCTGTTTTTATATCAACCTTATGGGATTTTGAGCATAATGCAATTGTAATTTAATTGACATAAAATTAATTATTGTAGTTTTTGGCGGGATCTTGGTCTGTCATGTAGTGTTATTTTTTATTCATAATTTTGTGTTACTTAACTCTATACTGTGTAAAATTCGTGGTGTTTTATGTAATATAGTTTATTGTGCATAAGTGAAGTGCATGGAAAATAATACCACGGATCATGAAGTCTGAGATGCCACAAAAACTCCATGGAAAGTTCTAACAAGATGGCGGTCATCTTGTTAGTTCATTAAAACTATATTAAGAAACTTGTAATATCGATACTCACTTGACAATGGCAGATCTACTAGAAGACTGATTGCCAAAAATGGAATGGGAGAAGAACTTGTAATACTATTAACAATGGCAGTAATAATCTAAAAGATTGATAGCCAAAAATAAAAAAAATATTACTTACAAATATAATTAAATCGGTGGTCTCTGTGTATAACTTTTATACTTCATAAAAACCTAATATCCTGTAACATTTAATTTTTTAGATTAATTTTTAGTTAATTTATAGGTTTAACATTTGAGCTAAAATGACTATGTAACTGTAAATAAAACACGTTATGTCTAGAGGGAAAATCGAAGACGGTAAGCAGTGTGGTGTATTTTTTTCCGAACTGACTACGCTATTGGCCTAGAAAGGCCTTAACAGCTTCACCGGGCTACAGGCAGCCCTAGTGAGTATTAGAGAATGGCGTACTGTCATAGAAACTGACCGTCATTTTATCGATTTCATAAAATACGTTACTGAATAATATTTTTGAACAAAAGTATTGTTGTGGATGAGTATGTATGTACATGTGCATAAAAATAACCTTTAATATCTTACACTGTGTTCACGAAAGAATATTTGCGTACGAAAATATTGAAAAAGAATAAATCAGAAAATATGTTAATATGATTATAGCGCCCTCTAGACTATTTAACAAGTACTAGTATGAAATACTAGTATGTACATTTGTTAAACTTTGTGTAAATACGAAAAAGTTTCATAAAAATGTTAGAGATGGCGGTAATACAATACTACATAATATTTAAATTTACAATAATATAAAGCAATAATTTATTTTTTTAATATTTTATGTCTAATTTTTACATAGTAAGATATCAAAAATGCATAAAAACTACACTAGAAAGGTTGAGGCGAACGGAACACCTGTTAGATATCTGTTAGTTCGTATATGAGTATACAGCACATTGGTATATTAATGTATATCAATGATACAGCAATATAAAAGGTGACGTTTCTTATGGGTTTTTACCAATAAATTTCGGAATTCACGTTCAATTACTAATTAGGTTACTAATATGAAAGACCTAGGCTTTCTTCAGAAAACATCAATGTTTGAGATATATCATAGTACTACTATTACATTCTTAATATGAAAATATAGAATTATAGATTTCTCAGCGACTGAAATGTTAACAAATACGTGGTGATCCTAACCTCAACGGGATGCTATGTTACTCTAAAGTTAAAAGGTCATGCAGAAAATTTAATTGAAAATTATTCAAGTGCTCCATACCCATAACAATATTCTCATAACAGCTACCAAAACATGCGATACATAATTCATTATTACCCCTCGAGTACCAAATAATTGTAGATTCGTTGTTTCGTCGAATTCTTTCGCAACAGACTTTGAAAGAATCGATTTTTTCTTACGCCATCACGCGTCATTATTTACGTTTTATACGTTCAGCATCTAGGTACCACCTACTAAATTACTCACCAGAAGCGATGGTCGATCGAACATAATCTTACTAACTTATGTATGTATATTAATGTACCTTATTACATATCTATGTATCAAATTAATCACAGATTATATTTAAATTTTGAAAGGAACCAGAAGCGATGGTCGATCGAACATAATATTACTAACTTATGTGTGTATATTAATGTACCTTATTACATATCTACCTATGTATAAAATTATTCAGAGATTATATTTTAATTTTGAAAGGTTAGTTTTATACAAAAATTATATAAGTAGATAGGTACATTAGAAAATTTACTTAAACCATCCATTGAATATCTATTACGGTATTGATTGATTTAAAACGTAGGTACGTTTATGAGTTTGTGGACGAAAATCTGTATTTGGTCTAGATACCTATGACAATAAATATGATTATACAATCATATTAAAAGGTCTGGATCTAGCTCCAGCGGAGCGCAACTCTGGCAACATAACAGCAGTAACTCAGCGGCATATAATATAATGACATAATTGGAGGGGGGTACCGAGGGGTATGAAGAGAAGCCGCGGGACGCATGCGCGGGTTTGACGGCCAAGGTCGAGGCCGCGCGATTCTACCGCGCACTGCTGGCCGTATCGGCTGCTTTTATCGCTCTGTCTCTCTGCAAGTAGCTTCTGAAGAACAAATGCAAGTTTAAGACCGCGTGTGCTCCTGTAACTTGATGTACTTGCGACTCGCACCACCTCTACAAAACGAAAAACTAAGGTAAAACTCTCAGTGTATCGCTGCACGCTTCTACGTCACGAATCAATGGTTGTGTAATGTTTATAATCATATTTCCTATGCAGCACTTGCATTATGTACAAACTGCCAAGTGCTTATATACAAATATATATCCATATTTAGATCAAACGTGTATGCGTATACACCATGAACATAAATCAATAAATATAAAAAAATGGGCAGATTCGGTACGTGAAATTTGTTGATCATCTTACCTTGCGCTAACGTCATCGTTTCGAATGCTAAATGCGTGAATAAACAATAATGTTTTAGGAACAAAACCAGCGTTCCAATAACATCTCTTTAATTTATTTTCGGTGAAGACAAGGACGTACCTAGCAATGGTATATTATATACTGTTCGGTTTTTTGTTACCTTTTTTGTCATACGTTATTGAAGTTCATACGTGGTTACTTCCGTCATTATATATTTTGAAGCGAAATCGGTTGATGGTTGAACGGTCGAACAAAGTCAACGGGTTTGGATTCAGAATTAATAAATCAAGGACGAGTTTAAGCTTAAGTGTAATGAAACCATGTTACGATACCAAGATAGAACATTATTCAGTCCAAATTCGGTTGACGACTCATTAATTAATTTCCTTTCTAATTTAATCCCTGGACTGTCCAAAACTATAAGTGATGACGCTCCAAACAAACAAATGTAGACCTCATGATGCACTGGTCAACATCCTGGTCAACAGTTGCATAAGTTTAAAAAAATAACATATTTATTACAAATTTTGTATAATTTGAACAATAACGTAATGATTGATGATGATGATGAAAATAATGTAATGTAAAATTATAATTTAAAAAAATGCTGGATATTTAAGAACATGGTTCTCCATTTTGAGATCTGGATCTTAAAAAATCAGCCGAAGGAGTAAGCGTGTAAGGGCAAATGCTAATAAGAAAACGACTTGTTATTTTCATAATTATAAGATTTTAAAGCCTGAAACTTTGTAATAAAATATCTAAGCGATATAATAGTGGCAAGTCAATTATTACTGTTAATAGTCAACCCTAACTGTACCGTATTCGAAGCAGCTGTCTGGATTCTGGATAGAAAACATAGATGTAGCTGATACAAAATGAAATCGTATGGGCTAAACATTTAGGCATTTTTTAGCAGGAACTGCGTCTTTGTTTAACAAAGGAATACCGGTTTACTATTCCCTTTTATACATATTCTTACTGAAAAAGAGTAGTGAATGGTATAAAAATAGTGTATAGTCCGGTGAAGCTGTTAAGACCTCACCTCATAAAAAAGAAAAAAAAAGAACCAATATAAAATGACAAAATTTTCTTGCTTTATCTCTTTTTCAAATGCACGTTTTAATAAGAAAGCAAACAAATTAATAGTTATAATATTTATAATCGATAAAGAACTTTGCCGTACAAGCTGGTAACTAATGTTCCTACAAAAACGATATCGCAATCAAGTATACAACTAAAGTTTATTATAAATCATAGAGACGAATATAAGTGATAATGAATAAAGTTTCAGCTTTTTACAGCAAAATCCAATCAAAGTCCATATAAAACCAAGAGTGCCGCAAACTTATATGTTAATTATGAATTTGTTGATAGTTCAACTTTATATGTATAGTAGAACAAATGATATAAGGCATGTAATTGTTACAGAAATACATTATTTAGTAATACCGTATGAAAAAGTTAGCATATAGTGTACACAGATTATATACAACACTGTAAGTAACAGTGTATAGAATGTTCAGACAGGATCGATAGCTACGCCACCTACACAACTCAAGTGATGCTCTCCGGATAAAATGGCGGCGTGAGCCGCTTACAATGATAGAGTCCTTAATTATTGTGAAAAAAATTCTCGGAACAGCTGACGATTAAACAAAAAAAAAGAAGTAAACTTGTTAAACCATGTTTGTAATTATTTTTTACGACTTTAGTCTTTTTTATTGTCATACATACTTTGAGTTATGACAGTGTCATTGTGGTTTATATAAATAATGATTACAGCTTGAAGACGACCGTTCGGAAATTCCCAAAATTCAATTATAACATATATTACCGCAGTGTTCAAAATCAACAGCTAATGTAAATTACAAAAGAATAATACAATAATGGATACATACTTCTTTGTCATTGAATATTTATATTTGAATGTCGAAGGTCAATATCTTTTTGCTTTCCTGAAGCGCGTCGTCCAAAATTATATAACATCAAACGGCAGATGTGATTGAAATTTGCAAAACAATTTTGTATATTTTCGAATAAAATGTTGTTCGGAAAAAAATAAGGAATCTGTTTTTCTACAAATTAATTATGTTCGTTTAGTATATTTAATGCAACCTATTTAAATAAAAAAAAGATTGTCTATTAGTATCATAAAATTTTGACGTGTCATTTGAATTTTTAAAGTCAAATAAGAACTATTCTTACAAGCCTAGAACTATTATTGTTTTTTTATATATTGATTATATGAAACTATTGTTATATAGATATATGTTACTATATGATAATCATTCAAATTCATTGAACAGCAGCAGCTATTTTAAATTTTATAAAAAAAGTAGGGTATTAAGTCCAAAACCTAATGAACAAGCACCATATTTACCAGATACGCACTGTATACATCCAAACAGTTTTTTTTCTCCATATACTTGTCAAATAAACGATTTTTCCTCATTTTCTTTTGATAAAGGATTTTACGTTACATATTGAAATTATTAAACAGTACTTTTAAGGCCATAACCAAAATTACGTAAATTTGCTAATTATATTTTTTTCTGTGGCATCGTTTTAAAACTTCATTTAAATAATATAGAACCAAGTATACTCTGTTTATAGGTCAACTAACGCTGATTCATTTTATTTTCTTATATTAAACAATAGTGTTAGCGTGTTATATGTTTGTAATGGTTGCCTATAGGCAAAAATACATACAAGTGCTTTCTACAGTGCAAAACATTTATTACATTCGTTTACGCAATCTAAAACCAATATTTCCCAATTTATATATTCATCAAATGCTGCAAAAGAAATGTATTACATTTTGACTATGTTTATTTCATATGAATCTGTTTGTACATATCGTGTTTGTGTGGGTGCCCATCCCCACCATTGGGGTCAGGGGAAGCTGTAGGGTGGATGTGGGGTGCGTGTGGGCGGCCCAACTCTACTCTCCCTTTATTGATCACAGCCGCCCACACGTAAAAGATTGTTTATCGACATCTCACAGATATTATATCTTTGTTGCGCACCGGGATTTTCGAGGACTCGTATTTAAAATTATAACGTGTTATTCTATCAAACTCTTCTGTACGCTTATAGCTTTTACATTTTCGAATGTTTATTTGAGTACCCTTTTGCGTTTTTAATAGACTTCAAAAAGAAGGAGGTTGTCAATTCGGTTGTATTTCAAATGTTTAAAAGATGCCTCTGATCTTCGACATATATATGTTATGTTTATGTACCAAGTGATTGAGATATTAATAGGTTTATAACAATCCAAGTCTAGGTACGTACTAGGTACCTACTTAACTACTAATTAAGGATATTTAGGTAATTTTTATCTAAAGTCAGTTTTATTTATTATACTATATAACTAGCTGACCCGTGCAACTTCGTCTGCATCGAATCGGTTATGTAATTATTTACGACATCACATTAGAAACCTCAAAAATAACAGTATTTCTCCACTATATAATGGATGTTATTATACATATAAACCTTCCTCTTCAATCACTCGTATCTATTAACAAAAATCGCATCAAAATCCGTTGCGTAGTTTTAAAGATTTAAGCATACATAGGGATATAGGGACAGAGAAAGCGACTTTGTTTTATACTATGTAGTGATTTGTAGACCTTCGTCTTTTTTAGAATTTTTAATTTAAATATTTGATTTATTTATTACCTATTAATTATATCACAACACATTTATTTATATGAATTCAATAACTTTAATAATTACGCGACACCAATTACATAGTAATTGATTTATTAATTCTGTTAGGCGATATGTATACGTCTATATTGATGTGTGGCTACATAACGGTCAAACATACAATGAGCATGTGTGTTTACATATATATCATCGTGCAAGTTTCTAGTTAGGCTGTATTCGTTTTATATGTATGAAAATATAATTAACTCATGTAGTACTGGGCACAATGAAGGGATTGCGTTTTTAATGCATCTGATAAATCGATCAGTTTGTAATTTTAAAATGTATACTATATGTAATGGATTTAGAAATAGTAATTTTACAGACTTTTATTACTATTTATACTTAATATATATCTTATATCTAAACAAAATGGTGCAGATCTGCTCTTGGGCACGCTCTATTAAAAAATTACTAAATAAATTTATATCATTTTTTTTTATTCTTAACTCTTTGTACCTTATCAAAAACATCTATCTAATTATTAGAAGAAGTTTTTGTAACATAAAATTAATAAAGTTTTAAGAAATTACAATTTTCACAAGCACCACGCATGTAGCGATGTGTTTTATTGTCGTGAAGTGTGACAAGCGGTGTGATGCTTATAGATATATTTTTTTATTGTACACAAAATGTTAAGAGAATATGCAACGCAGATGATGTCGCAGGTATCAGCTGTTAATAGGAGTAAAAATTACAGATTTTTACTTCTTTTATTTCATTACATAGTATAAAACAAAGTCCCCTACTGCGTCTGTCTGTCTGTCTGTTCGCGATAAACTCAAAAACTACTAATGTGATTCACGAGGAAAGTTTTGGTATATAAGTTGTCCAGTATTTTTTAATAATCAGGGCGGGACAACGCCTTCCGGGCCCGCTAGTATTCTTATAACTTAATCAGGAATTTGTAGCTGGTTTTATCGCAGTTAAACATATTCCTTTAGGCATCTTGTCCCAGGATTCAAGTAATGAATTTGTCTTTATGAAATTAATGTCAACGGATGTCCATCATTATGTCGCGTGGGGCGGAAGACGCGTCCGTCTTATAATAGTGATGACGTAATAGGCACCTTAAGAATTCCTAGGCATTGAGCTAAGATCAATATTGAACCTAGATTGCCTTATCTGATTTTCATATATGTGTGAATTCTGTATGTACCAAAAACGCGTTGGTCTTTGAATTTGTTTTACTCATTAATAAGAACGTAGTGCAAATAGCGTTCAGGCGAATCTAAAAAACTATTGACATGTGTAATCAATTGTGCCTTGATTTTATGAGTAATAAGCTCGTGTAATAGTATATAACATTGAATCATAGTATATTTAAATTTATATTATTACTAGTTGTGCCCGCGACTCCGTCTGCGTGAAACCTAATGTGAAAACAGTTAATAATAAAATCATCTCCATATATTAAATCCATTTACTTATATACTTTTCGCTCGTACTTAAGTCGCGTTGTCATTAAAATTACAATAACTTTTGATAGAGTGAACCGATTTTAATAAAAGCAAGACTAAATGTTACTCGAAAAATTGCTTTATGATTGTCTTTTGTCGTGAACGTAGTATTTTAACAATGATGCGTCTACAAACAAATATATAGCCATTTAAAAAAATGATTGAATACATTATTACTTATTCCAAGACACATGCAACAACTATTTTCACAAAAATATAAAATGTACAGACACGATAAATTTACATTATTAGTTATCAATAATATTATAACTAAATAGCTGTATTGCTAGGTATGTATAGATATGTATAAATTACGTCATTTATACGGTATAGAAAAAATGTAATTCATAATTGATGATCATAGTTTTGGAAAAATTTTTTTTACGAAAATTGATGGTAAAATAATCTTAAATTATAATACGAAACAAGTGACATATGTAAAATAAATACACAACCTGAAAGCAGAAATAAACAATGTATTATTGGTCTGTTATTTATATCTTGTTGACCGAAATGATATACTAAAAGCTGAATTCTATAATGATGGCGAATGATTTCTTTAATATAATGATAATATTATAAAGAATTTAATCAATAAATGAGGTAAAAATTAAATTATACGTATGCCAATTTAGCATCTAAAAATATTGTATATACTTAGTTAAAATTCTGAATGATACCAACGCAGAGCTAAATATGTGGAAACTTTTATTATAAAATTTGTATTTTAAGTATTTTATTAATTATTTTTTTCGAACTGACTACGCTATTGACCTAGCAAGGTCTTAACAGCTTCACCGGACTACTAAGGGAGCGCTTAAGGCACTCAGCCGATTTTATTTTGACAACTAGCTCATGGGTGCGCGGCACACCTCGGTTTGGGCTGTTGCCTGATACATGCAATTCGCGACCTATCTGAGCTAACCTAGCTATTCATACATATAAGAGTTGTTGAAACATATATGCGTACCAAGTATACATACCTCAACAGCTCTTATATATATTTCGTATCGGATAATTTTCTAAACTATTTCAGTTTGATAAGGGAAAAATATAAAACCCTTCCACTTGCATGTGTAAGCGTGTATACGTGCACGTGTGTGGAGGTGATATGTGTAATGTTGTCGCAGTGATGTAAGATTATTTAAGTATTTTTATTTTACAGGTTTGTATTAAGAATAAATTTCTTGAAAATCTCCTTTAACTGGGTGAAATGGGAGTTAAAAAATTGTTTACACAACCCGTCAGTTTTATAGCTTAAGTCATGAATTTTGCTAAGTATTCTGTTGATTAAAAATATCATTACATAGTATAAAACAAAGTCTCATACTGCGTCTGTTTGTTTGTTCGCGATAAAGTCAAAAACTACTAAACGGATTTTCAAGCGATTTAGTTTAGTGGATAAAGTGATTCATGAGGAACTTTTTGGTATCTAATTTGTCAAGGATTTTTTATAATTAGGGCGGGACAACGTCTGCCGTGCCCGCTAGTATACATATATATTTACTTACAGCTTTTTTATTTATTAATCCTTAGACATGATCCGAGATTATCTTACTTGTCATGTGTTATTTATAATTTCTGTACTTATTTACGGTTTTACGAAAAGTAAGCCCTAAAACATCGAAATAAGCAAATATATAAGTAACTATAATTAATGTTATCTTTTAGAAAATTAAAGACCACCTCCCTCCCGTCATTCCTCCTCTTCTCCTTTACCCCATCCTACTTCCCCCTCCTTCCTCCCAAACACAGGCTGGCAAAGCACTTGTGACTCCTCTGGTTTTGCTAGTGTATATGAACGGCGGTGATCACTTAACATCAGATAACCCGACGGTTCGTTTGCCTCCTATGATATTAAAAAAAAAGAAGCGTTGAATAATTCTAACTAGCGGTCCCGGCAGACGTCCCGCCCTGATTATAAAAGAATCCTTGACAAATTATAAACCAAAACGTCCCTCATAAATCACTTTATCCACTGGTGAAGACCGCGTGAAAGTCTGTTCAATAGTTTTTGAGTTTATCGCGAACAGACAGACAGACAGACGCGGTAGGGAACTTTGTTTTATACTATGTAATAATGATGGTGATTATCAAATAATTCTAATTTTCAAAAATCTGTGTTCTGTAAACATCAACATGTGCAGTTCAGATTCATTATGATATATTTACATAGGTCACTAATACCAGATGTGGTGCAATTAGTAGGCGGATCTTTACTATAGAAAAAGGAAAAATATTGAATTATAACATAGAGTTATAATACACAAACTTTTGGAAGTGACTTCGTCTGCATAGAAATAGTGTTATGAGTAGCCTGTCTATTTGTTATCCGTACTTTCTTCAATTTTCATACTATTTTAACAATAAAAAAAACTGATCCGTGGTTTTGATATCAAAAGGTGATATCTACGTATCTAAATGTAAATAAATAGGTAATTGAATTAAATGTAATTATATGTAATTTCGGGCAATAATTACATTTAAATAGTTTAAAAATCCCTGAATTAACTTAATTAGTAAAAACGCAAAAATGCAGACACAATCTTTGTCTTACCAAAAGTATAATTATGATAAATTTCATATATCTTAGATACTGAGAAATGATTTATTCTCATATAAATTTACACCCTATTGACTGCCTTAAGGGATGATATCAGGGAATTAAACTATCCTACATACTTCCCTGTTGAGCGGTTTAAGCGTGAAAAGGTAAAAAACAGACAGACAAAGAATCTGGGCAGAGTACCTTAAACGCTCGCCTTAGTAGTCCGGTGAAGCTGTTAAGACCTTGCTAGGATTAGCGTAGTCAGTTTGAGAAAAAAAAAGACAGTCAAAGTAAGTTACTATCGCATTTATAACATTAGTAAGGATTCGACATAGTACCACATCAAGGTTTATATTAACTAACAATTTAGAAACTTACTTTTTTGCCAAGGAGCGTCTTAGGCGTATTTTATGGTGTACAATCATTTACAAAGCTGTAGTACTAAAATCGTAAAAAGGAAAATACGGTCTAGAATTTTAGTATATTACCAATAAAATGTAGATTATAAAATATTGTAATCTTTAAAAGCCCATATCAGTTTACGTCGTTGCTTGATTAAGGCCCTAAAATCCTACAACCGGGGTCCTTCGAATGGTACAAGGTACCATTAACACTTCCGTGTCAAAACTCTTTGTATAAAATACCCTTTTTTTTTCGAACTTACTACGCTATTGACCAAGCAAGGTCTTAACAGCTTCACCGGACTACTAAGGCGAGCGCTTAAGGCACTCAGCCGATTTTACTTTGACAACTAGCTCAAGGGTGCGCGGCACACCTCGGCTCTGGCTGTTGCCTGATACATGCAATTCGCGACCTATCTGAGCTAACCTAAGCTAAACTAACTATTCATACATATATGAGTTGTTGAAACATATATGTGTACCAAGCATACATACCTCAACAACTCCTATATATATTTCGTATCGGATAATATTCTAAACTATTTCAGTTTGATAAGGGAAAAAATAAAACCCTTCCACCTGCATGTGTAAGCGTGCAGGCGTGCACGTGTGTGGAGGTGATATGTGTAATGTTGTCGCAGTGATGTAAGATTTTGATATAAAATACCCGCTCCAGTAAATTAAAATAAGAAATAAAAACACAAATCGCTGAATCCTGTTCGGTTGAAGCTAAGACGTAGCATGACTCGGTAATAATATGATGAGCTAGAAAGAGTAGGGCAGTAGAAAACAATGGGGCTAATATATTCGAAGGAATAAAAGCCACTAAAAAAAAAAAGAATTCAATGAAACTTATATCTACTGCCTAAGTAATAAAGCTATTTAAAAAAACCTATTATTATTTAAATTGATACATAAAATCGCATATAAAAGTGTTTCGTCATTTTTTCTATAGACTTTTTGTGCGAAACGTATGTAGAAAATATCTATAAATAATAAATAAAAATGGTAATTATGAAATTATGGCGGAAACTCAATCATTTTCCTAATCGATTCGTACGTAGTACCTATAAGGATTTACGCAGTGAACATAAATAATTACTCTGGTTATCAATCACTATTTGCTATTCCAAAATCTAAATGTATGCGTCCGTTAGTAATTGTGTGCAGTTATTTGCGATTTCATTTCCTCAACATAGTTAAAACCGCGACTTCTATATGTGGAGAATATAGCAAAAAAAATGTTTTGCAGCGTAAAAGTGCGTATGGGTAGCGCCCGATTCTGAACACTAAAGCTTTTGCTGATTAAGTTTGCGCGGATCCCTATTTTTGTAAATAAAAGTAGACTAAGTTACTCCTTATAATACCAATTATTTGCCAGTGAAAGTGTCGTCAAAGTCGGTCCAACTACAAAATTACGAAACGCTATTTAAAGGTTATTTACTTAAAATAAAGATTTCTGTCACAAGCCGTTATAACACCAGGCGACAGAAATAAACGTAAGTAATGGTTACCTCAACGAGGGTTGCTCAGTTGATATTGGCGCGCGCCTATCGATTGCCGCCTTCTACAAGGACAAGGGCGTCCCACGTCAGGGTTGTCCATTACCTACGCGATACACGATAATGTATGTTATTTTATTTAACATTTACACCATTCACATACTAAGAACATGTTTTACTAACTAATGCTTAATCAAGATAATCTTAAATAAAAATGAATGTGTTGTCTTTATAACTGTCAGCACAAGGTTTGCATGGAACAGAATGTCTGAGAAAAATTACGGAAGTAAAATTAAGAGGAAACAGAAGCTATAGTTCGACGTTCATTTGTTTGGTTGTCATTCTATTCCAATACGTGGTGGTACCGTGATGATACGATGTGGTCCCATTTTCTTTGTTAGTAGAAACCGTGCGAAGCCTGGGCTTGTTGCTAGTACCTAATAAAATTTTATACACTTTGAATATACAATTTAAGGTAGAATAAGAATAAGGGAGTTTTAAGGTAAATATTTTTTTTTATGTTATTGAATAAGATTCCAAATGTTTTCGTATTCTCTCTGAGAATAGTAACAAAGTAAGCGAAATAAAATATTATTACATTTGTTCTCGCTTTCCAGTATCACTGCTACAGCTATTGGGAGTTTCTCGATACGTTACTGTATGGTAATAAAATACGTTGTTTTTGTCGATATACAGTTCCTGAAAGTAACTAGTTTTTAATACGAAACCAGATCTCGTGTTATATAAATACCGTTTTTATAACTTGTTATGGTGAAAAACGCTCGTGTTTATCTATATACAAATAAATAACATTGAATTGTCCGTTTGTAATATCAAAATAATAGGTTTTTACTCAATGAACATAAAAGTATATATGGTAATATCAATAAAAACATATTTATTTAATTGTTGTCTTAATCTCAGAAAAGGTTGAAGTAATTTTAAAATGTCTTTCACTGGTACATAACTGATGTTACTATGAGAAAATTACGCTTTAATTTTTGAAAAAAAAATTAGAGTTCCGCTCTGATTAAGTATCCAGTACAGCGCAGGCCCTCGCGCACGTTTATTTTGAATAAGTTTTTTCGCTAAATTCCATGCAGGTGAAGTCAAAAGTAACAGCTAGGTTTATATAATTTTAGTGCTGATCTTCGGTAATAAAAACCGTATTTATTTTAGTACAACAAAGGAACGGCACTGTACCTAATGGTAAGCGTAATATAATCTTAAAATTATGGCGACCATGAAGAGATCTATAATCCATAAGGCATTCGCCACTGGTATACCACCCTGCAAACCATTTCGTTGTACTGAAAACGGATACTGTGATAGGTCTGTTACCATACACATGGTGGTAGCAATGTCGACCAGTACATAATCCTGCCTCCTTACATGCAACCTCTTTTGCAATTAACCTTTATTGGTTTGCTCCTGTACGTTAGCCCTTTTTTAATCGACTTCAAAGAGGAGCAAGTTCTCAATTTGGTTGTATCTTTTAATGTTTGGTACCAGTACTTCGTACATATAAACTTATTTGAAAAGCTGTTTTTTTTCTATTGAAAAGAATATTTTCAAGGAGGTCCTATTTTAATGTCATTAGCGTTTGACCTTGAATTACGAAGATACATCAAGGATTTTTTAAATATCGATAGTCGATGTATAATTATTGAGATATGGGTAGGTTTATGACAATCCTAAGACTAAGTAAGTAGGTACATAACTATGTTCAAGACGTCCTGTTGTATTCTCTTAGAGTAATTTTTTAAAGTTTACTTTTTGTCTAAATTTTATAGCAAATAATATAGTACTCATAAATTATAGGTATACTGTACGAAGTCCCGTAGTATAAATACTTAACTATACATTTAATCATTTTGGTATATTACTAGACCCAGAGAGACGCTTATACATACACACAAATATATACCTACCTTATGTTTACACGTAACGCGTAACAAAAATCTTTTCACTTCGGAAATCTTGAAGTTTGTTGTTTTAATTATACTCTGGACTCAGTTATTTCAGTCATTTACATTACCCCATTTCAGTGTTGTCATAACACACAATTATGAAATTTATATAACACCTTACAATCAGTAACTAAAATTTAAGACATTTTCGTTATGTTGGCAACCCCGACTCCCCGGCAATCCCTGGCCTCCAGCCGCGGCTGGGCGCGGGGCGTTACGCGGCAGTGACGCGCGGCTATAACGTAATACATACGCTACATTTATTTTGAAGGTCTAGGCGCAGATTAACTCTACATCGCGTTGCTGTAAGTACTGTTTTTTACTATAAAATTCAATACTTTAGTTGACATTTTTATTATTTAAAGGTTTTATTTTGTATTACATTACAAAAGGTTTACTTATTTAATTTCATTTTAAGCTAAATATTTAGAAATCTATCCATGGAAATTGTTTCATTTAATAACATGGTTTCAAATACTGTTTCAAAGTCTTACTCGTAGACTATATAAAGAACGAAAAACTGTAAATAACATAATTCAATCGTAGACGTGCTTGGAATGATCGAAAAGGTACTAATTAAATCCAACAACTTGTTTTAGAGACATTGAAATTATTTCATTTAATAACATAGTTTCAAATACTGCCTAAATTCTTAATTATAAACATAAAATCTTACTCGTAGACTATATAAAGAACGAAAAGCTGTAGTAAATAATATAATACAATCGTAGACGTGCTTGAAATGATCGAAAAGGTACTAATTAAATGCAAGAACTTGTTTTAGAGACACCCAATATTCCTTGAGCGGTTACAATTGATTGCTCGTCGAAGAACGTATAGAGGTTTTATTGAGACCCATGTTCTTGTGAGTATCTATGGTATACGTTGTGCTTTATATATAAGTAATGTAACTTGACTCTCGAGTCGGTCTTACGCGTCGCTATTTTATATAGATGTGTTCTAAATGGAAACATACTTTATTTCAATCAAATAATCTTTTATATGACAAAAGTTATGAAAGACCAGTTTTTACCATTAGATATTCAATGGGGCTCATATTTTATTGCAATGAATTCTAAAGTGTTTAGACGGTTTGGAAAATAAATTTCCAAAGGAATAACAAAAAAAGGCGACTTCGAAATTCGAAATTTATATTCCAATGCCAACGACATTAAAATGGGATCGCTTTGAAAATTTACTATTGGAAATTTATTGGAAATGGGATGGAAAACAAAGAGTTTTCCAAGCTGGTTTACAAATGACTAATTTCGAAGGTAACAAAAATAAAAAATATAACCTTCACCTTCTTGAAGTAGGTTAAAAATAAGTTTAAATTTAATAAAGACACACCAACAAAGATACCTTTACTCTGACTTTAATTTATTAATTTGATATATGCGCTCATTCTCTTTTTTCAGTTCGTATCAATAATAATTGAGTTTTTTTTTTAACTGACTACGCTATTGACCAAGCAAGGTCTTAACAGCTTAACCGGACGCTAACCTAAGCTAAGCTAACTATTCATACATATATGAGTTGTTGAAACATATATGTGTGTACCAAGCATACATAACTCAACAACTCTTATATATATATTTCGTATCGGATAATATAATAATTGAGTATGCTCTGTATTCTCTACTATAATATCGAAACTTGTACGAGCTTGACAACGTTTCTTATTTTTATACAGATAAAATTGTAGATACATATTATACCATGTTACTGAATAGACAGAATAATCATTTCCATACATCAGTATTATTCACATAACAATAATACACCTTTACACGGTAAACGTGATTTACATAGTCCTTGAAATTATTATACAACAAATTGATAATAATCTTTGAAACCCTATTATAAAATCTGAGCACATCATTGAAAGGCTATGCTGTATCGAAGAAGATTCTAGTAGATTATTATTACTGCCATTTTCGGGTAGGTAATGAATGATATTAAAAGTTTCTTGCGATCACTTCAATAAACCAACAAGATGGCGGCCGTCTTGTTAGAACTTTTCGGGGAGTTTTTGACGTAAGTCAGAATCCATGTACCGTGGTATTATTTCCGATCCACGTCACCTGTGCACAATAACCAAACTATATTACTCAAACACAACCCCATTATTACATCATATAGAGCCAAATAACACAAGATTATCAATGAATTATGAAATCCACTACATGACATCCCGCCAAAAACTGTCATCTACATCTTTTTTTACTTTATTTTTGACAACCAATCTTTCAATTTTATACTGCCATTGTCGAATAGTTAATAGTATTACAAGTTCTTCCATCCCGTTCTTGGCAACCAATCTTCTAGTAGACTATTACTGCCATTGTCAAGTGAGTATCGATATTACAAGTTTCTTGATATAATTTGGTGGCCATCTTGTTAGAACTTTCCCGGGAGTTTTTATGGTATCTCAGAATTCATGGTCCGTTGTATTATTTTCCATTCACTTCACTTATGCACAATAAACAAACTATATTACATAAAACACCACCTATTTTACACAATATAGTGCGAAATAACACAAGATAATCAATAAAATATAAAATCCACTACATGACATTCCACGATCCCGCCAAAAATTCTCATCTACATCTTTTAAGCGGATCTCTGAGTACGATAACAAAAACTAGTGTGTTCCCTTACACCAGTACTATATAGGTAAATCTGAACCATTTGTATATGAAGTTTTTTTTTCGATCTGACTACGCCATTGACCTAGCAAGGTCTTAACAGCTTCACCGGACTACTATTTGTTTGTATATGAAGGTTACTGGTATAGGTTAGAAACCTATTGAAATTAAATTTTAACAACCTCGCCGATCGGAACCGCCATATTATCTTAATATTTCATGTAAAATGTAATAATGTAAAGTGCTTTTAGAAGCTTTCGTGAAATTAATAAAATATACAGCCTACGCTTACGTTAGAGGATTTATTCTGACCTTTAACAGAGAAAAGGTCGTAAAAGGTTAGAAATAAATTAAAGAATAAGTAAAATTATGTTGTAGTAATTGTATTAAGTAAAAAGTCGAGTATTTTGCATTAATTTATATACAGTGTGTAATAAATACGGAAAGAGGATAGCTCCAAGAACTCATATAATTAAAAGGTTTTCGGTGTTATAAAAAGTGTTGCGAGATGTAAAAGTATCTCATATGGGTTGTTATTATCGGTTATTGAATTCATTATGAAAAGTCAAGAATTAATCAAGACTCTTGCATCTTGCAGTTAGGTCAGACTGATATTTGGACATTAATGAGCAATCGGTTTCAGTACCGATATTGATAGACGTTCTATAATATTGATAGTAACAGTTATTTCTTCTCTCTTCGAAACAGAGGCAAAATTAGAGGGTTTGTGTGCTCTATGGATTTTAGTTTGGTTCTTTTTTCTTTTTTTTTTCTTAGCACGGCAAAATGACTGCACTGTGTCTGATGGTAAGCACAGTACAATCCAAAAACAATGGCGACCACCGAGTGACACAGGATTGCCCCGTTGTCACGCGCACGAGGACGTTCCTTTTACATTGATTGCCGCGTTTTTAACCGCTCGTCCTACGCGACAATGCGTCGTAATAGTGAGTTCCCTTCCCGGCCGGAAACGGTGACGGGGAAGAAGAAAAAAGGCCCTTCTAAGGGCCAAACAGATGCCTCGTCTGCAAGACGATCGACCCCATGCTTGCCCACTGACACCGAAATCCCACATACATCGATGACCCATGCTACCCCTCAGGAGACACTCCTATCATCCCCCGTCTCTCAGACATCTCGGGCGCGGCAGTACGAGAACGACTGCGACGTTTTCGCCCAGCTGATTACAGCTGGGAGCCCGTCGGAGATGCTGAAGCGGTGGATAGCGCTGTACCTGCGCATCCAACAGGATGAGGACGAGGGCTACGAACCCAGGAAGCAGGATATCTCTGCCCTGAAATCTCCGCTAACAGGATTACTAGTGCTCCCAGAAATCCCTGAATTACAGATGAAACAGCTCCAGCCGCGCATAACAGCCGCGCGCCGCAAATGCGACGAAGAGCTGAAAAAGCGAGCAATTTCGAATTCTCCCGAAAACCAGACGGCCACGAAAAAAGCCAGACAAAATGTCGGCAACCAAGAAGTTCGCGATATACCCGTCGAGAGCCGCGGGGCGCCACAAGCGCCTGCAGCCTCGCTACCGACGGGCAAGCCCACGGAACCCCAATTGAAAGCAGAAGTTCCAGTTATACCCGTCGAGAGCCGCGCGGCGCCACCAGCGCCGGCAACCGTGCACTCGACGGAACCCCGATCTCCGACAGTACCCGATGTACCCGTCGAAAGCCGCGAGGCGCCACCAGCGCCCGCGTCAGACCAGCCCACGAAAACTCCAGTTTTACCCGTCGAGAGCCGCGGGGCGCTAGTCGCGCCTGCTGTGGCCTCGACGAGTAAACAAAAGGAAACTCGAGTTCCAGTTATACCCGCCGAAAGCCGCGGGGAGCCACCAGTGACTTCTTCAGTTCCTGAAATACCCGTTGGGAGCCGCGGGGCGCCACTAGCGCCTGCATCTGTATCGCAGACAGTGCCAGCGGAACCCCAAAAAGTGATGTCAGCTATACCCGCTGAGAGCCCCGGGGCGCCACATGCGCTTGCACCTTCGCAGTCGCAGCGATCATACGCTGCGACAGCGGCGACCCCGTCGACTATGACTGCCCAAAAAACAAAGACAGACAGAAATCTAATACCGGAGGGAAGCGCCGCGGAATCCGGCGACACACTACGGCAACGCTGCCCGCCGATCGTCGTCGAGAGCCTGCCCGACTGGCCAGAGCATTTCCGGCGGCTGGCGGACGTGCTGGGGCGACCACCGACTGCGCGCGCGCACGGACGCGGAGTACGCTTCCTCCCGATCAACACAGACGAGCACAGGATCGTAAGCGATTACTTTAAACAAGTGGAAGGGGTGAGTTGGTTCACCTACTCATCCCCCACGGAAAGAAGTCTCAAGGTCGCGATTCGCGGCCTACCGGAACACACGAAGCCCGAACTCATTACAGAAGCCCTCCGTGAGAAGGGCTTCCATCCAGAATACACCAGATGCATCCAGGGAAGAGGTGGAAGACCAGGGTGCATCTTCCACTGCTCCCTGATGAGAAAACCTGGCCTCATACCGGCTATATACGACGTAGACGAACTCTTGATGATCAAGATTACAATAGAAGCATGGCGTGGGAGGAGAGGCCTGGCACAGTGCCATCGATGCCAACTCTTCAGGCACTCCTCCCACCACTGCCATCGCCCGATAGCCTGTGTGAGGTGCGGTGGCCCGCACTTCGCCTCAAACTGCGACCGCCCACGCGAGGAAGCTGCGTCCTGCGCAAACTGCAGAGGGGCGCACACCTCAAATAACGCCCGCCTGTGCCCCGTGTTCCGCCGCGAGGCGCGCAATCGCCGAGCGGGGACCGTCGTCCGGACGGGTGACACCGGACGACAAGAGGAGCACGAGACCGCAGCGCCCACAATGGTCGAGGCGTCGGCGACGGGGAGCTTGATGGCCCCCGCAAACGACCCCGGCCAAAAGAGATATGCGAAAAATAAGAGAGCGCGCAAACAAAAGGGAGGAACCCGCGAGACGACGGAGGCGACCCAGCTGCCAAAATCGCCCGAGGACTCCTCCCAGGACGTCCTTATCACTGTCATGAAGACCCTAGCAGCCACAATGAATCCAGAAATCATACAACAGTTCCTGAGGGCCCTAGAAGCGCTGCAAACCGATGGCCAGGCCCCTCAGGCGACATCTATAACAGAATAGAAGCCATGTCGCCCAAAACCACCGCCAGATGGCGTAAACGAAGCCTAATCGCCCACCCGATCCGAGGGGGCGATTCATAAATCAACCCGACTCTCCCAGTAAGATGGGAGACGAGTGAGGCCACCGCTAGAGGGTTTAACCCTGGGACGGTTTCCCCGCACGCCCCTGCCGGGGCGCGCGAGATGATTGCGATGGTGGTGGAGTGACACACTATCCATCGCTGATCGCCGCCGTCATGCCGGCCTGTCGTTTGGCGTTTCGAAATAATAAGGATATGATTTTAAGAAATATATATTGGTATAACATTTTTTTTTTATTTGTTTATAGGGGCTTTTATTCCACCGAAAATATCAGCCCCATTGTTCCCCAATCTTTTTAGCTCTATCATGAGAGTCGCTGATGAGGTATCATAACCAGGTCATACAGCATCTTAGCTTCATCCGAACAGGGTTCAGCCAAGATGCTGTGACAAATACCTATGTTCTGGTGGTAAAACATATGTTTGCTTAATTTGAGCAGAGGAAAGACGAGTGATATCTGCTGTCATTATTGTTTCACTGGAAATTAAACAATATGAGCTTCGCGTAACTGCACTAAAAATAACGCTTGATTTTCTGAAAAAAAAATTCTGGTTTTGAAACCCGGGTTTGTTTTCCAAGGCATCTTGTGTCAGAGCCCCCGTTTTAATTGACTCGTAATTTAGTAATCGTATCTTTGATAATGTTTATCGCAATGTTAAAACATATATTAATTATGTTGATAAAATAATTTATCAAAAGTAAGTTAACATTAGAAATATTTGGTGATCATTCCTGAATAAGTTAATTACCAACGCCTACAATGATTACTATATTGAAGTTGCTACTAAAGTACACGACATTGTTATTATTTATCGAGTGTATTCTAACATATGTCAATCAAATAACTAACTTCAAGCATGACTGATCGGTAAAGTAACTCATTACTTATTGTTGCCCGGGGATAGAACGGAATTGGAGTGGCCAGGAGCGAGGCAACCTTGCGGAGGACGTTTGCGCGCGCACCCAGATCGATCTTCCACCTTCGCTCGCTTGTTCCCCCTCACATCTGCGTCTGTTCCCTCCCAACGCTCCCGGCGCGAGTGAGGTCTGGCGCCCACTTTCATGACTAATTTTGTTCGCAGCTTGCCGGGTTCCGATTTTGCGTCGTATCTTACCGTTATATCTATATTATGTTAACTTATGTTATCGCATATAATATTCATGGGCTTGTTATTATTTACCAAAAAAAAATTGTTTACCACTTTTTTTTATCTGAATTAACATTACGTAACTCGTAATTGTCAAGTCCCTACGGAAATGTATTATTTTGTATAATATTGTTATTACTTTGTAAAATAGAATTTTACTCGTAACACAATATGGAATAACTGTTGCGAAGCCATAAATAAATCAAAAATAGTGGTCATGAAAATAGTTCCGGGTTCTTTGATAATACGCCTCGAGGTGGCTACTTAGTTTGTAATTAAAGGTACATAATGATGTTAGGAAAGATGGCGTACGTGTGAGTCGGTTAGCAACCGAACTCTCAAGAGCGACTAGTTTTTGCGGCTATGTTATTACATCAGAGTGGCCTCAGGCAGTGCCGCGGTCGCGGTCGGTCCGACATCGCAAACGGCTTAACAATATCCACTTAGTAAAATTAGAACATAGCGATAAACCAGTTCTTCTCTCTGTTGACAGTCGGCTCCTTCTCCTAGTTGTAGTCCGGTGAAGCTGTTAAGACCTTGCTAGGTCAATAGCGTAGTCAGTTCGAGAAAAAAAAAATCCTTCTCCTAGTCAGGCCAAATATGAACAAACCTTTACGTTTTTCACATAGTTCAGTCGCGATTTTCAGTATAGGAAAGTAATTTAATTAAATGTTTACCGTCGCACTATTACTTGCTCAATTTTTGCATACCTATAAAATGACATATTTTCCTATTATTAATCAAATACCAACAACAATAGATATCCAATTACGTATATATCATTTACAAGGAATAATATAAAATATTTTCTGTTGTAACTGCTATAGTAAACAATATCTGTATTATAAACAAAATATGCGCGTATAAGTATGATCGCTTATAGAAAATGTTGGCTCATCCTAATACCCTTATATACGGGTTATTTAATTCATCGTTTAAACATGGCGGAGCATTTGGGCTTCTACATAATTCACTGACGCGAGCCCTGCTCCGCCGACAGTCACGATGACGGAAGAATGGCGAGAGAGGGGCGGTGCAGCTGCCGGTGCATCACCATTCCCCGCCTTTCCTGCCCCCCGAGCCCCTTAGCGCGCGCGGCCCATTGCCAAGTTCAATGCCAAGGTCATGCGCGCGCGAGTGCGGCTGCGCGCCGCAATGCAGGAGCGGCCGGCGGCAGGCGTCCACCTCGCCGTCAGTGCCTCACCGACGATCGTGCTATACACCGCATCGCAATTTTCTCACACCAATGGTTCACCTGACAATAATAATTCCATATGATTCCGTAATAACCGTGACATGGTAGCGTTATCGCGTGTATCAATCGAACGTGCTAATATTTATTTGCTTTTTGATTTTTTTCAGGTGAACCGTTGTAATCGCGATGCGTTGCGGCAACATTGGTTTTGTTCGGACATGAATCTGTTGAACCTCAATGTGTTCTGACGCCTCACCGATGATACCATGCACATTATGCAACACACCCTAAGAGGAAATATGCTTAGTAAGTGCCTATACTACTTAACATTAGCTTATATTTGATTTTAACGTTCATTGATGTTGTCGGCATACATATTATAGTAACTTTTACGAGATTTGATTGACTAGAGTCTATATCAAACAGGATGCAACATTGTCAGCGGCATCATATTACGCTTATATACGGCCATATTTATTTTAAATGTTATTATTCTTTTCCTATGTGTTTGTATCTAGATTACACAATTTTATTCGAGGTTTCAGCTTTATCAGTACGTCATGACCCTAAATATTAAATTCAGGATAAATATAATTGTAATAAATAAATATTTTCCAACAACTTAATTCATCCACGGAACTCGTAATACAATTTATAATTGTTTTTTATTCGTATTAAACTTCAGTCGAAATGATTTCTTGATTTAAAATGGAAACCTGCATTCATTTGTTTTTCTGTTTAAATTAATTTGTGAACGATTTTATCACATACATACAAAAGAGTTTGGTCACTTATATCGCAGAGAGTTGTTTAATATACAATTGAAATTTATGAAAAAGATTCCAAACACATCGCAGGGCTATCAAGGGCACCCACTAAACCACTAAGGGCAGCACACAATGTTACGTATCCTGTTGTGGAGCAATCCGCAAAAAATGTCGAACGCTTGAGTTCAAGGCAATCGGGTGATCCCAGAATGCGCAGACGACGGCTTAGTTGAGCCAGTTCAAACAAAATGATTGGTTGGTAACTTGATCGTGTGCAGATATAATATTATCTAATCGATTGTTATTTTGATAACGTGAAAATCACGTTCTTGTCGGTGGTTTCTTAAGAATACATTGGACATACTTTACAAAATATATCTCCGATACGAAATATATATAAGAGTTATTGAGGTATGTATGCTTGGTACACATATATGTTTCAACAACTCATATATGTATGAATAGTTAGCTTAGGTTAGCTCAGATAGATCGCGAATTGCATGTATCAGGCAACAGCCAAAGCCGAGGTGTGCCGTGCACCCTTGAGCTAGTTGTCAAAATAAAATCGGCTGAGTGCCTTAAGCGCTCGTCTTAGTAGTCCGGTGAAACTGTTAAGACTTTGCTGGGTAAATAGCAATAAAAAAAAATATATATATCTTTTCTATTTCTATTATTCATGATATGCTTTCTTCTATTTATTTACAATTCCAATAGTACCTGAAATACTGTTATACGCATGTACTATAACTGTTGCTAAGTTAACACTGTCTTCATCTGACGCAATGAATAATGAAATGTTCTATCGAAAGTAACAACGCAATAATTGTATATGTTCGCAAGCCAAGAGTAATCCTTTGCCAAATGTATAGCTAAATATGTATTGAAATACATTTTGTTTACATTTTTTTTTAAATAAACGACCAACGTCTTAGTGCATAGGTTTTATTGCTTCATGTAGATTATAGTAAATAATACAATTAAAATATTAAGTTGTATATTTCGACCGTAGGCATATTTGTCTTTAGAAGCAGTACGTCGCGCTTGTGGTACATCACGAAAGTTCAATTTTTCATTTTTATCTATTATGTACATATAAATAAAACTGATCTGTCTCTTTGTTATATCACAAATTATTACTAAATGGATATAAAAGTAGATACGATACTTATATTAAAAAAAATAACAATTTAAAAATGTTTTCTTTGTTTATTTGTTCCGGCTATTTTTCGAAACGGTTGGATCGATTTTGACGCGTCTTCCACTGACATAGATGATATTATAAGGAGTAATTTTATGCTACTAAATTACTATAAAATTAATTACATTCCACGCGGTCGAAGTCACCGGCAACAGCTACGTGATAACTTTGGCCCAAATTGTAGAAAGTTCGCAGCACATTTGGAACAAAAAGCTTTTCACGAATTTAGAACTAAGCTAAATCCTACAAACTAAAATATGGCATGGATGCAATATGGTATCAGAAACTAGCAAGTGTATAACATTAGTTTACCGATTTTAAAATCAATACTATTTATTGATGATAAATCCTATAATAAAAAATGATCAATGCACGATAATAATTTCAGATCAGAAATATCGAATATTGCATAAATTTATAATTTAATATTTCTTTCAACAGTATGGAACAACGTTTCAGACAAATCGAAATCTACACACGTTCATACATTTATATTAAAATCGTTATCGACATTAGCTTATTTTGTACCTTATAGATATATTTCGTATTGGTTAACTAATGAACATTATAATTCTTGCGTAAAAGTTCTTCAGTTTTATACATCGTTTATTTATACAAAATGTTTCCCAACACTAATTTTCATTAAAAATGTGTTGTGCTTCAGACGTCAAATAAACTTCCATCATTCTGTCATTTCATCCTAAATCAAACCGTATAAACGAGAAAAACGAAATTTTTAATTTTGCTTATATTATTATGGAGATAAAATTCCAACTCTAGTTTCTCTATTTTTGTATCCCATTCTTTAAAACTTGTCTACAATATGTCGTGTTTCAAGGCCACAGTGCTCGTATTTTTAGTCTAAGCCTCTCTAGCAATTTAGACTATAAAATTAATATATGAATTTTGCCTTTCCAAAATCAAAAATAGCGCATTATTCTTTTTATACTTAACTGCGATACAGAAGCTTTGTAATCTTAAAATGTAGAAAAAAAAATTAGAGTCAAAACGAACAAGACATTTTTGCGCGATTTTCCCATAAAACCTATGTAACCGCTGCGATACGCCCTTTTCGCATTTAACATGCTATTATATATTTTATGATATATAATGTATGCGTATTTTAATTAATTTAATGTATTTTATATAAAAAAAATAGCTTTGTGCACTTCTCCTCCATATAAACTTTAATTATGCCTAATTTCACGTTCATCAATTCAATTCGCTTAAAAAGGGGTACAAAGTTTTGACTTCACGTATTAATATATAAGGTACTAGCCACTGCCCGCCACTTCGTCCATGTTAAATAATTACTTTGGGCTAACGCTTAAACGCAGCGGAAGCTCTGAAAAGAAAAAAAAACGATTTTGAAACATTACTCATTGGTGATCCGCTCCCATTGATTTTAGCGTGATGATAAATATAGCCTATAACCTTCCCCGATAAATGGGCTAAATAACACTGAAAGAATTTTTCAAATCGGACCAGTAGTTCCTGAGATTACCCCCTACAACGTCACAAACTTTACCCCTTTATAATATTAGTATAGAACATACGTATAATAAAAATGAAACATAAAACTGAATACTTGAATGGCGAGTATTGTTTCTGTAAAACTTGTCATTTTTCAAAATATTTCCGTGTTTTACTTACTCGGTAGTTTAAATAATCGATTGCTCTCGGTCGTTATCCACGGCCATTATATTTAGCAATAGAATTATTGATTTATTATAGAACAAAAAACCGGTCAAATGCAAGATTGTGTTATCGTATATATGTGTTTTTAAGTATATATATACTTTGTGGTTATATTTTCTTTGAACCATATTAATTCTTACATTCATGAATCATCCTCCCTAACTAACATTGTTACTTATATTTAAGGTTAATTCCGCTATACATTACCTAATTTCTATTGATTATTAATATTTAATTATAAATGTGACAACTGTTTTATAGATTTCTTCTAAAATTATAAATATATAGATATTTTAATTATGTATTCAGCCGGTTTAATGATATATAATGCTAAATTTCGTTAGAAAATTTTAAATTAATTCTTAGATAATTGTATAATGTTGACACTTATTTTATCTATTACTCGGAATCATAGATAATGTTTCTTTTGTTAATGCTCTCTAGTTTTTACCTTAAACCGTCTGTTTCATAAATAAGTAGACATCTAATTACTTGGGTCCCTTTTTTTATATTTCTCCTTAAATATTTACGCTATATCTATAAAACTATGAGGTACAATATTCGGTAATGTAACAACAAATTTTACTTTTGAATTATTGCACTGCAATCTTTATAGAATATTTTTGTATAAAGATTATATTTTTTATGTTATATTTAAGATAGTATATATTTATTATAACTCATATTTGACTACGTTTACTACATAATATTGATTGTTAAATGTCTTTATATTCTTATAACTATTTTACGCAAGGTGAGATGAAAAAAAGAAAAGACACATTTTAAAATATTACTTGGTATAATTTTCTACCGACAAAAAAGAAGTATACACAAGAATATAATTTATATTGGTGGCTGTTATAATACAAATCATTCACAGAAGCCCCATAATATCATGTCTAATCATGTCACATTAAAATAACTAAGGGGCCTCCCACATGCTGGTTTCGCCTTGAACCCGTACTCTCGAAATTAACTAACAATAACAGACTATATACTAATACCATCGCAGTTACCTACTCACTAACTAGATCTCTATCTACCTAACAAGTGTAAACGAAGAGTTTAAAAGCGGATTATATATTACGCAGTTTTATCAACCGATTCTTTTGATCGTTAAAATCAGTTGGCTTGTTCGAAAAATGTATATACTTTCCTGTATGGTACCAGTTCGCCGAATCGTGTGCTTACAAAAGGAATGACTAATCAACTCGCGTATTATTCAAGTAAACGCTCAGATCGGTATAACGATTCCAAAACAAACGTGATGTATATTCGGTATTATGTTATTTTATACACAACAGTGAACTCAAAACCGGATTGATTAGTATTTACAGCGAGTGTATTATGCAAATAAGAAGTTTAACTCGTTAATAGACGCTACTTTTGGTGTCAAATACGCTTGCAATTCGGTAATCGGTAGATTTGGCAGGGTATGCCATAAAATGAATCTGTTTACATTTCGTTGTTCAATGTCGTTATCAGCTGACGAGTGTACACGTCACATTGACGTATGATCGACAATATGGCGGACAAGATGGCCTGTTTGTTTATATATACTATTGCGCGGCTATATTTACTCTGTGGCTATATTAGAACTATACATTTTTGTCATACTCGAGTCTTGGTTTCATGGATTCGCACAGAATGTGAATTGATTACCTAACCAAAGGTAACTTTTTATTCAAGAACTTATATTTGTTTTAGGTAATTTTATACTGTGCATATGAATGCAATGCAATATTTGCATAATTGCTATCATCTGCAACTTCGTCTGTTCGAAATTGCGATATAAGTTTAATATCGAATTTCAAATATCAATAATCCGCGCATTTTTATCGAATATAAAACGAATGGCAACAGAAGTATAGGGTAAGCCATATTTTAAAATACAGATGGAAAGTGCGTAGGTACACAATTATTAGATCTGAAACTGTATGCTTGACAATTTGGTCATTGTAGAAATACTTGCGTCACTGTGCCTACAAGGTTGGCGGGGAAATGAAAATATGTTCGACTGTTCTCGATCGAATAAAAACAAGTCCTCAGCTTTGTATTTGTTGATTAAAACAACATAAAAAAAAATCTTTAATTCTCTATACGGATCCTAATAATCTATACCTACATATTAATTTTCAACCGGATCAACTCAAATAAACCGATAATTATTATTTTGATTCTTTAATTATTAATTAAATCAAAGAATGGTTGTGTAAAGTTCTTTTAAAAAAAATATCATACCTCTCCTTGATGGTTTTAATGACTAACTTTTAGATTTTAGCAGTCGTTTTGAATTTACGTTTTTTTACCAGGAATAATATAATGTTCACAATTTTCTATACTTTACGCTTTGGGACTATATCGCTACATTTTTCAGTATTCACGGACCGTTTTCGAGTGCACTGTTATGTAACAAAAGCTTTTAAAGGTAAACAAATTGGTGTATTTTTTACCTTAACTTTGAGGAGAATGTTTCAATGTAGCAACACTGTGATCAGTGAAAATAAAACGAAAATAATATCATTTTTATCCATGAAACAATGATCTGTGTTCTATTTTTATTTTTCAAATAACTTTCATTGTGTATAAACATAAAAGAGGACACAACATAAAGTATATAATAAAACGTTTCCTTTTTCAAAATTTACACCAGCCAGTGTTTGCTTTTAAATATTAAAGTATTTGTTTGTTGGCGACACTCCCGTGTTTAGTATTCTACATCTGCCATATATTGAAATCTGTACAGGGAAGTACGGTTGCTATATATCATAATATTCTAGATACGTATTTATCACGTGAAACTGTAGTGTTATCGGTATCGAAAATAAATAAACAATTTCGTTTGCCAAAACGTGTGCGCGCAACATCGCGTACCTACCAATCTTAGAGTTTCGATAGAGAAACACATATACGAATGGCACTATGCTATCGTCATCGTCAGCCTGTAAGAGACACACTGCAGAGCCATAGGTCTCTTCCCGAAGCAAAGTATGAACATTATCACCAGGTGCACAATGCGATATGTTGGCGATTTGAGCTAAAAGCCGTCCGCGTAAATATATACTTATGTGTAGCTATTTGTTTACTAAGAAAAGGAGAATAAAAGTTTTAAAACTGTTTTAAGTTCAACCTAATTACAACCATAACACCTTGTAATAAAGTCACAAATGTTCAAAATATTATCTAATACTTACGATAAAACGAGCAAAGTAATAAACTACTCCCCTCACAAATGAAAAGATTACATAAACAACATTTAGTGGGAATTCGACCTTAACATGTAATGAATAAAGTACATTTTCCCGTTATTGTGCGTGTTTGTGTCTTGCGAGGCCAAACATTTGTATCACAGGTTTAAAATCGGTAATTTTGTTCAAAATTGGATATTATTAGTTAGTTTAAAGCTTAATATATAACTTATTCAAACTGTATTTAACGAAAGTAAGATAGATACTCCGGCCGTTAAATTGCTTTTACGGGTATTATTTTTGCATCTTTTGGATACACTGCGGCATGTGAAACGGGCTTATATTGGCTGTGTTTCAAACAAACTAAACAAAATAAGGGCACACATTTCAAGTGAGCTCTTATTTACCGAGACGTATTTTACGCGCCGACCCGTTATCTAGTTATTGTTGATCGAAGATAGAAATAAATAAAAATATGTTCTTATACCCTATAGTAATGAAAAACATGGTATTGCGTCATGATGACCTATAGTGACAATACTCATTTTTATTCCTGCAAATTCCTTTTTTTTATAAATTTTAATAGTAGTCATTGAAGGAAACAGTCTATTGTTCGTGCTATGACGCTATGCAATGTATAGAATGTCTCCATTAATTCATCCCGCTAAAACGTTTTCCTGTTAACTTCAACATATGCATATTATATTACGTTAGATATATTGCATAATTGATTATCTAAGAAGGTCAGTCGTGCAGCTTGATGTAGTTTATATGTAGATCAATATTAGTATAACCATGACGGCGATTATTAAGGACACGGTCTTTTCTAATATTATACAAATTACCGCCTTTGGTTGTACATTTTAAATTATGTTATAATTTTATCATTTGTTAGTTAATATTTCAAAAGGATTTTTTGTAGATGTTTAATTGTACGCTTAGGATTAGTTTAAGGTAATTTCTGCCTCGTAATTCCACCCTGTGGAATCGACTTCCAGCGGCAGTGTTTCCAAACAATTATAAGTTACAATCTTTTAAGAAACAAGCGTACACTTCCTTAAAATGTTGCTAGTGTCTATGGACGACGGTGATCACTTACCATCAGATGACCCACCTGTTTGTTTGCCCCCTGTCATATAAATATATATATATACCTATTCACTTTACACAGTATACTTTTTCTGCATAAAAGGCACTGTACATGTTTTTTTTAGTTCTGAGAACGTGTGTATAAAATTTCATGATGATTGGTTGCGCAGGCGTAACAAACAGACAAACTCACATTCGCATTTACAATATCAATACAGATAGTACGCGAGGTAAATGTCTTTTCATTTAGTTCACTATTATACTTGCTATTTTTTGTTTTCATTTGCATTTGTATAAGCTTGTATAATAAAACCCCTTTAAAATGGATCACAAAATATAATTTAATAATTAATAACTAAACAACAAGTAAATATAATTGTTGAATATTTAAAATAAAGTTTATTAAACAGAAAAACTTGTAACGTGTGCACTTAGGAACGCTTAGTAATAAAAGACACATAAAACTATTTAATACTACCGTTCCCGACGGACATTGTCCCGCCCTAATTATAAAAATGTCCTCTACAAGTTATATATCTCATATCATATATAGTTCAGTAGTTTTTGCGTTTATCGCGAACTCACAGACAGACAGACGCGGTAGGGAACTTTGTTTTATACTATGTCTTGATGATAATATTATTACTGCAATCAATTTGTAAGGACAAGTTTAGACATAATCTTGTCTTAAATGAACCAGAAAAGGAATTACTACTATCAACATATTTTCTTTTAATAAATATAACACTGTTATGGTCTGTTCGTTTTTCGATTCATGATCAATTCCTTTGGCAGATACGATTCGTTGTAAAACCTTTTGGTTTCTCCTTACGAATTCTTTTGATATCATATTTCTCCAGTGCCGGAATCCCAAGTTTAAAGCTGTGACGCATACGCTGTTAAGATTTGTTTTGTATTGAGATTTAGCAACACCCACACTGCACTGGATACGGTTACTAGAGTATAGAGAAACAACGAGTAAAGGATATTTCGCGCTGTTTATCATCTGTTTTGCTTTTAAATTTCCTATGAATTGTTTTTGAATTGAACTGCTTTATAACGAACAAATTTAGAGTTTTAATGATTTGATACAACTAATTCACGTTTCTGTTATGTATATATATTTATTCATCGCTCATCATAATTCTGACGATGCAACAAACGTGTGGTAATAATATTTATCTGTGAAATAGACATAATTTTGTTAGAAAATGGTGCGTAAGAACAATATATGGAGACAATTTTCAATATTTATATAAATTGCTGTAGTATCCTGACAGGTTTTGGGTTCCGTGAAATACGATATACATATATATCAGTCTTATGTACATATATATACTAATATAATAAAACTGGCGGGTTTGTTTGTTTGGTTGAACCCGCTAATCTCAAGATCTACTGGTCCGATTTGAAAAATTATTTCAGTTTTAGATAGCTCATTTATCGAGGAGGGCCATATATCATCACGCTACGACCAATAGGAGCGGAGTACCAATGAAGAATATGTCTAAATAAATTGGGGTGTAAGGGGTGTCGAATAACGTCATAAGACTTGAGACACCCAATCCAACCTCACCTGCATATGGTGCACCCTGCTGAATAACGAACGAGGCAATGGCGAAAGCGGGGAGGTAGGGTTTTACAGCCTAACTGGGTCGCAACCACCACGTATATGGCGAAAAAGCCCGTCATAGTGATTCGCTTCTGTGGGTCGCGTTTCGGGATCGGCCCGTGCATCCGGCGATGGATAGTGTGTCACTCGGTAGTCGCCATTGTTTTTGGATTGTACTGTGCTTACCATCAGGCATAGTGCAGGCAATTTGCCGTGGTACAAAAAAAAACGTTTTTTTTTTTTGAGAACTTTCGCTGCGTGTTAACATTAGCCCAAACTATTCCACGCAGACGAAGCCGCGGGAAAAGCTAGTGAAATATATACGTATAATATGTAACACAAGCGTGAACAAAGATTTTAATTGAGAAGAAAATTAGTAGTGTTTTTTTATAATCAACAATATTAAATTTATCCGTCCCTATATTATTGTTACCTTATATGAATGAATGGGGCAGACCAAAAGCTCGATGGATAGATGATATACTTCAATTGGCAGGAAGAGACTGGATAAAAATAGCTAAAGAGAGGGAAAAATGGATGCAAATGGAAGAGGCCTATACCCGAAAGGGGCCATGACATATATTATATCGATCTGAAATACCTACATATTTAGCGTAGTTTTATTTCATATCATACATTTTTATATATTTTTTTTTTTTTTTGTAAATACTTTTTAAATATCATGGAAATAAATAAGGCTTATTATTATTACATATGAATGAATGCAACTAACGATGCGACGTGACCACAATGTAGTGTAGAAAATAAAACATATTCGCGACTTATCAATTTCCCGTGTAAGATACATTCCGCGGATGTCACGTAATCTGGCAGTTTCCACATATAGTGTCTACATGTACACTCACGCGATAAATCTACGTAGTTGTAGTGTATTAGCCATTATTAAACGGTGTGTGCGACGCCCACTGTACACGAATACATCGAGGTGGGGCGATGTATGTCGGTATGGGTAAGGTATCAGTGTGTGTGCGAATAAGGATTGACGCCTTTACAAAAAAAAATTCTTTGACGTTGACAAATTTAATTTTATAATGAAATGTTAAGATATATTTTGTAACCAATAATTTTATACCACAGTGATTTAAAAATGCTATTTAATAAAATCGTTCTCATTGATGCCCAAAACGATTTCTATTCAAATGGAAATATTTATAACTAGCTCCGACCGCGTGGAACCTAATCTAAAAAAACGGTGACTAATAAAATCTTCTGAATATATTAAGTTCATTTACTACTTTCTCCCGTACTTACCTCGAGCCTTCATTCAAATTACAATAATTTTTGATAGACTGAAGTGATAAAGTGATGCGTGTTCAAGCGAACAATTCTGAAAATGATTGAAATGTATTTTATTACTAATTCCAAGACAACTGCAACAATTTTTTTCACAAATATCAAATAAAAATCCAGACACGTAAGATTTACATTCTTATGATCTTTTTGTATTTCTTATATGTTGAATTGAAGTAGCGTCATGCCGCGCCGACGCGTTTTTTTTCAATAAAATGTTAATAAGTGCCAGCCCTAGCGCGAGTGCAGCGTTGCACATGCGCTGCGAGGGCTGGGGGGAGGCAGGGGGCACTGCCAGGGCCGCGCAGACCTTGAGAACGCCTAGCAACAGTGCCAGCGCAACTTTATTTATTTCAGTTTTACTCGTCTGCACGTTTAAAACTGAACGTTTTATGGAGTCGTAATGGCAGTCGACGGGAATGTGACCTTTGTGTGCATTCGTCAGATGTTCCCCTAGGTGCTCGATGCGTCGAGAATGTTAAATTGTTTTATCATACTTGTTTATCTTTATGAGACGTTAGATTTAATTCTTTATGCATTTTGTACGCATTTAATGAGCACCGACTCTGCCTTAATGATGTTTTTTGTACTTTATCTGTGAGGTATTTTTTTTATATAAATATGTATTTGATTTCGAATTGTATGAAATACATGCGGAATGATGAATCATAAACTTATTAGAGTCTCAAATACGAAACGATAATAACATTGGATATTCATTGACTTCTTTGCACTGAAATGTTTTTTTTGTGAACTAACTACTCTATTGGCCTAGTAAGGCCTTAACAGCTTCATCGAAACTACTAAGGCGAGCGCTTAAGGCACAATGTACTGAAATATAAATAATGCTTAAAACATAAATTACAAAAGGTTATTACGAAGTTGTGTTATTCGAAGAGGAAGAATAAAGTTGAATATAGTAACATCATTTCCAATTTATCAAAGATTTTATTTCTTTGGTAATTTTCGAATTCAGTAGAACCTATCGTTTTAATTTATAAATCAATCAGCAGCCCCAGAAGTAAACGATCGAGGCAAAAGGTAATAAGTACGAATCAACGGATAGCATTTCAGATTGACCTCGGAATCGCTTCATAGTTCCACATCTTGTATGTACAAACAACTGTTCTCTGTTATTTTTATTGTTCTGATGCAAAATTAATATGCATGTTCCATTTTATCTCAAAAGATGACGAATCGCACGTTTTATATGCACAGCCTTTTTTCAGTTCGCAATGGTACTGACTGACGGACAATTACGATTGTTATCAGTGATCACGAATTACTTGTTGGACTGAGAACGTTAACTTTGGTGACGTGCTGGAATGTGAAATAAAGTATACACTATACTACTTAAAATAATTTAAAAAATCTCCATTTTATTTTAATTATAATTGGAGTTACAAAATCGCAATAAACGTTGTAGATACAAGTTTTTTTTTTAAATTTAATTATTGGCAACCCATCTTCAAAATTATATTGCAATACTCTAACAAGATGGTGGCCCCTTGTTAGAACTTTCCATGGACTTTAAAATATTGCATCTCAGAGTTCATGCTTTGTTGCATTTACGTAATATACCGCTAATATTACAAAAAATAGAGTTAAATAACACATGATTATGAATAAAATGCGCTTCATGACAAAAGATCCCGCCAAAACTAGATACAAGAATTGTCTGTGAATAAAATCATGGGCTTTAGTGAAGGTCAATAAGGATGAGGCACTTGCACTCTCATCTTGTTACAAATTAGAAGTAACACGCTAAATCTCTGTCATTGACACACTTAAGACTGACAATAATGAATATTAGTTTAAAGACAAATGCAAAAACAATGTAACTCTATGGCTCGTTATATGTCATCTTTTTTCAGACTGGCTGAATCCTTTAAATTTATTGTAAATCGAATATGTCATTCAAACAATTTAAATATCTCTTATAACTTTAAATACTAATGTTACCAATACCTTACCAATACTATAATACTATAAGTACCGAGAAAACTCTGGAATTGTGAATCCTGAAAAAAAAAAACGAAAATTCTGTCGTCGGGAAGTCTAAAGTTTGCTCAAACAGAAAATATAAATAGCCTACCAAAGCTAAAGTCTAAAGAAAAATTATAAAGCTTAAAGATCCTAGACTACGTAATATATTAGACTTCGTAACTATATATAATAACCATAAACATATAGTGGTACAACAAAATAATCTCAAGGAGGGTTGATGTCAGGCAGGCGGCCGATCGTAAAAATTAAGCCAAATGACGAACATGCTGTACCGACCCTACTTAGGTGGGATAAGGGTAAGAAGAAGAACTATAAATACCAATGATATTAAAACCAAAAAAGCTGTAGATACCTCATAAGCGCTTCGACAGCGCACTGTTAAAACTTGGCTGGCTAGCAAACGTGGTCTACTCCCGTATCCCGTATCTCAGCAACATATAGCTGTTTCTTTTTCACCGCCGATATTGAGAATACGCCATCTTACCTCCACATTTTATCTAAGACTAGCGGGCCCGGCAGACGTTGCCCCGCCCTGATTATAAAAAAAATCCTCGTCAAATTATATACCAAAACGTTCCTCATGAATCACTTTATCCACTGGCGAAAACCGCTTGAAAATACGTTCAGTAGTTTTTGAGTTTATCGCGAACAGACAGACAGACAGACGCGCTAGGGGACGTTGTTTTATACTATGTAATAGTGGGGCGTTACAATATTACTTTACGTATGTGTGCGTTATCGTGGCTTCTGTTTTGTCAAAATATCACGTAGGTAACGTATCTACAGCTTTTTACTTATAATATCATTGATAGATACCATATATGGAGTGAAACATAATATCTACAGTCTATTTTACGCACTCCGAGTTTTATTATCACGCTCTCCGAATTAGTTTAGACTCCTATGAAACCTATCCTCCTAACCTAACCTCCTACACTTCATGTGTATTTCCATTTTCTGGATAAATCCTAACTAATACTATTATAAATGCGAATGTGTAATGCTTTCACACCTCAACTACTAAACCGATTATAATGAAATGTTGCTTACACGTTTTTCAGGAGTATAGATAAGTATATAAGGTATCCGCATCTTTCATCCTGAAAAAATTTACTATTCCTGGTACAAATAGATATAGATCGAATCCAAAATAACGTGAGAGAAGTCGCGGGTAAAAGTTAGTGTTTGATAAATATAAATTAAAAAGAAACATGCTCGTGATAAAATTGCAAAAAATTTTATATTTAAACTAGCATATCACAAGAGATTAGGTCATAACTCTGATGACAAAGCCTATATCTTAGTCAATAATGACAAATTTGATGTCGCGTTTTATGAGGCACATGGCTGGATGTAGTCATCCATTACGGCCAGCATGTACTTCGACACGTGTAAACTCTACCATACCTATATCGTAACATGACATACCGATATCATAACAGGACTAGTAAACGCCCGTGAGTTGTATGCGTTAATTAATGTAAAACCGTAATATCAATATACATTGCATTTAATTATCATCAGCCTTAATATAGATTTTTATTAGTACATTTTTTTTAAATCAGGGTTTACCTTCTACCAGCATATTTTTAAAGTTCAACACTTTATAAGGGTAGATTTAAAAAAAAAAAATGTGTGCGTAAACGTGACACACGATTGAAGAAAAACTTTTTAAATACTTTTGATTTTGTCAAGTTTATAAAGTATACTTTGAGTTTATAAAGAAATAGTTTATTAAATTGAATAATAATAAAAATCATACACTAGAATTGATTATGTATATATGAACGCGCGACCGTGCTGCCATCTGGTTTCAATGTAAGTAACAAATTAAATCAAAGCTTCATTATCTGTAGTGCCATCTATCTGCTAATTCGGAACTTTAATAACACAGGAAATATTATTAGCAACTCTTTGTTATAATGTAAATAAACTATAGAAAGGTACGAAAAGATTACTATGATAAGTAACGAATTAAATTAATTATGATTTAATAAAAGTTTCGGTTATGTTTAATTAATATCTAACCGGATGGTACAGAAACGTGCCGCCATATTGCTGTAACGGACTTCCGTTGTATTGTCGTCGAGTTACCTCCTAGTGGCGCCTAAAGAAGTTTTACTTAAAAATTATATTATTCTAACAATAACATTTAATTCAAATAAATATATAATAGAATTTAGTAAAAAATTAAATGCATATACAAGCAAATTTAACATAACCTAATTCATAACCATACTATATTACAATTATCTATATTAATAAATTTGTAGTTCTGTCTGAGTAGTTATTGCTTTCCGGATTTTGTAAAAGATATCTACTATGAACATGAATAATATGTTATTTTTATGTCTTTATATATGAGAATTTAACTAAAAACTACTTTATACACCGAATACCGAATATACTTTATAAAACGAATTTATACACCGTATAAAAAGATATGGAATAAACATTATATATTTTATTTCTAGATTCTATAAAAAATAATGGTAATTGTGTATTAAATGCACCGCGCTCGCCGACTGCTACTGGGGCCGGCTCGCGTTAATTTTTTCGGAAGTCTAACCTAACCTAACCAAATCAAAATAAAAGAGCAAGCAGTCGAGAAAAAATACTGAAATTCTATCTTAAATTCTATATCAACCCGTTTTCCACCTAAATCTTATTGAATACTTTGTTTTTAAATAAAATCTTTTGGAATCTAAAAGTGTTTTAAAGGGCTACATTTGAAATTCGCATCTTGATATAAAATTGAAGGGGATGAGGGCAGCAGGGGGAAGGGGTGATTTCCTCGTGGAAAGTCATAGTTACTATAATATATATATAATTTTGTATAGTACCAACTTGATGATTTTTAAGTTAAAACAAAACATTTTCGTGTCGGTTTGGTTAGGTTAGGTTAGACTTGCGACTTGTCCTGGTACCGTTAAGTTGTACCTTCTTGTTGTTGTTGTTGTGTGATGTTGTTGTAATTTCCCGGCAGTGGGTGGGGGCGCCCGCTGTCACTGATGGGAACTCGTCGAGTGAAGTACGGGCCACAGGTCGCTGCTTCAATTGGAAGCATAAGGGTCCTAGGCACTCTCGGGACGTAGGTCGACCCGCTGACCACCTGCGGGCGACCCGAGCTCGTGACCAGGGCGCGGAGAATGCTCGCGCAATCTAAACCCTGGCTACAGTATACGCCGTGCGGCCTGTGGGGTTTTTAGCCGGTATGAGTCGCGGCATCACCTTCCAGCTGTTGCCCCTTGTCCCCCGACAGCTGGAGGCCGCGCAACCGGTCGGCGAGCGCGGTGCATTTAATACACAAGTACCAAAATAATTATAAATATATTTAATTCTTCAACTATAATAATATATCCAATTTTAATGAGATTGTATACACGGTAAGTTTAAGTAATTGTGAAATTTATCGACAATAATAAATACTACTGTTAATATTAATACTTTTACAATTCATAACAAAAATATTAAAAAATAATCTAAATCTATCTGATCATAATGATATTTTTCAGGGACTATTTCATACCAAAATTAATTAGGTACCCATATTTTAGTAATACGAAGAAAATACAAAGGCATGCGAACATACGCATTCATATAAGTAAATTAAATTGAACTATATTATGTTTATCCCGATTAATGTTGAAAAAGCAGAACATATTTTGAATAGATTATTTAACGGGCAGATAATGAACTGTTCAGATTGCCATCTAGACTACATATCATTACGCTTATCCATAGGGGCTCAGTTACAGTGATTAAAATGTAATCGGGGTAATTTAAATCTATAGAAACCGTATTGGGGTTAAATATTAATGACAGAATTAAGAACATAAACGACCCATAGGTAACCCAAACAACAATAATATTTTGTATGATATATGTCATCTTCTTTACCATAGATTTTTCATTTTAGTAATGTAGGGCGTTACACACCCTGCACTACCAGCGCCCAGATCTCGATTCTGAGCGACCAATCAGAATCTAGTGACCTAGATTTTGGTCGGACCTCTATAGATTTTTATAATGCGCAGACTCCTGGTGCTTTAAGCTAGGCTTCTAGGACTTTATTTTTTGCAAGGCAAATTCTTAACGTAGCTTTGTGGTCTGGGAAGTGCAATTCACTTCTTGTCTTTATTTTTGGATTTTTTCAAAAATGCCTGATTTACAATTTACTACAATATGTAAATACTATTAATAAGTAATTGGATTTTATTTACAAGCGGGAAGCAACTTTATTTCTGACATGTATCTCTATAAAGAAACCGCATGAAAATCCGTTCAGTAGTTTTGTAGTAGCAGAAGACTTTGTTTTATAATATGTAGTCATGTACACATTAATCGATTTTAGAAAGAGAAGCCTTTCAAGAACACCGGAGATTTTTCCTAGCTATACCCGTGCAGTACCGTCTGTGTTTCAAATAAAATTGAATGTTGAGTCATATCCGCGGCTACGTCTCATTTATTAACTTAAGAATATATTGTATGTACAGAGGAAAAAATATAAGCACTACACTGCACACATCTGCTTTTCCACGGCAAGAAAGCACACTATGTCACAACGGTGAACGCGTTGGGTTTATAATTATAAATCGTAGTTTCTTAAACTTTTATAACTTCTCTCTTCTTTTTTTCTATACTACCAATCTTCTAGACTATTACTGCCATTGTCGACTAGGTGTTACAAGAGTCTTATAATAATTTCAATGTTCTAACAAGATTGGGCCCGCTTGTTAGAACTTTCCAGAGAGATTTTCTGGCATCTCAGTTTTTGTTCCGTGGTATTATTTTCAATCCACTTCTCTGGTACACAAAATATAGAGTCCAATAACACAATGTGAATAAAATCTAAAATCCATTACATGACAGCCTAAAATCCTGTCAAAAACTGCCTTTATTAACTTTATATTAAATTATTGCGGGGTGGTAGGGTTTTAAAGCCCGACTAGATCGCAACCACCATGCATGTAGCGAAAAAGCCCGTAATAGTGATTCGTTCTGCGCGTCGCGTTTCGGGATCAGCTCGTGCATATCCAGTAGTGAATGACTTTCGCCGTGGCTCGGGTACCGGTGAGATGATTAACACTGTTCACCTCTGGACACGGACTGAGGTTGTTCGCTCACGCAGGCCGGCATGACAGCGGCGACCGGCGAGGGATAACGCACCTCTCGGTAGTCGCCATTGTTTTTGGATTGTACTGTGCTTACTATCAGGTACAGTGCAATCACTTTGCTGTGCTACAATATAATACACTACAATACAATTACGATATCGCAATATTATTGAAGTAATACTTCTTTAGGCGCCACTAGGAGGTAACTGGACGACAATGCAACGGAAGTCCGTTACAAGCAATATGGCGGCACGTTTATGTACAATCCGGTTAGATAATAATTAAACACAACCAAAACTTCTATTAAATCATAATTAACTTAATCGTTACTTATTATAGTAATCTGTTCGTACTTAGCTATATTTTATTTACTTTATAACAAAGCGTTGCTAATAATATTTCCTGTGTTATTTAAGTTTCGAATTAGTTCATACTACAGACAATGAAACTTTGGTTTAATTTGTTACTTACTTACATTGAAACCAGATGGCAGCACGGTTGCACGCACATATAATTATACATAGTTAGTTTTATTGTATGATTTTTATTATTATACAATTTAATACGTAATATTAAATTTTCTTTTTCAAATTTTTTTGTTTTATTTGTTGATAATCTATTTATTGATAAAATCAAAAATATTTAAATGGTTTTACTTCAAACCCGTGTGACGGTTTCACGCACTCATTTTTTCTTTTAGATACGAATCAAATGAAAATGAATGAAGTAGATTTTGAGTGACGCGCCCATAATCGGACTATAGATTTTATGAAGAGGACGGTTCATTCTGAACTAACAAGTTTTATGTTTTGATTCTTAATTTCAAGAAAATATAATTTATTAGTAAACAGATCTTCCTTGATATTCTCAAGAAAATAAATATTATAAGCGGTAGTTACTTAATATTACATTAACTTGTAACAATATTGACCTATCTGATAACTCCAATTATAATTATGAACCTATTATACCCTTGTGCAAACGGTTAAGTTCATACTAAAGAGATAGATATACAGGACGTAATTATACGTGCCACCAGATGGTTATTATGTAAATATGTATATGCAGAAGTATAAAAAAAACTTTGAATGAATATCTAAAATATATAATAAAAAATAATATTTCTATTGGAAATAAATAGATAAATGTTCATAGAAGACAGTAATCATTTCAGTTTACATTGGCTGTCTGCCTGTTTACTCCCCTTGGGCATAAAAAACTTGTTTGTATACTATTTCAAATTCAAGTAATTTCTCGGCGTGTTATATCGGTACAAGTACAGAGTAGTCTGGTGAAGCTGTTAAGACCTTGCTAGGTCAATAGCGTAGTCAGTTCGAAAAAAAGGTACAAGTTTAAGTTAATAATTCAATCAACGAATACACAATAACCCGCAAAAAGAAATATAACCTAAAAAGGCATACCTACCTATTAGATAAAAGCCTGTATGTACTCTGAGTCCTTGAAAAATTATAATTTATCTTTTGATTTTTGTTTAAATTAGTTAATCATCCAGCATTGTTTTATCCTAACAACTTAATTTTCCAACTAAATTAAGTGTTTTAATTATTGAGACAATAAAAAAGCTGCTGACGTTTCATTCGTTCGCTTGAATTCAAGGGTCAATTGTACCATAAGTTTAAATCTAGTTTTAGTCTTAAGATCGGTTTTATGTTAGAATAACTGACCTAGAATAAAATATTAAATTAAATGGAACTGTCAGTTTTAAATCTAGCCTAAAGATTCAAATCTGATTAAAGCTTTGATCCAAATTACTTTATGTCTTATAAAAAAAAACGGGCCGTTTACCATACTTGCAAGAGCTTACTACTTCATTTGTTTTAAAAAAAATATATTGCAATCCTCACGTCGATATAGTTTCGACGCCTGTAGATAGTAAATGTAATATTATATACTGGTGATAAATTTGCTGTGTAGTTGTGTACTCTCATAACTTGTGTTTTTTTTTAAATTATATAACAGCAATCCCGACTTTACTTCCGTGAAATTGACTTGTTTCTTGGATACTAAGATTTTTATTTGGATAAACTGTCGACTATTTCATCAAATGAATGATGGCATTATGTCATGTGGAATCGCCTCTCAGTCAGCTTCTTCCTTCACGATCAGGTTCTTCAAAAGCGGCGTGAATAGGCAATTCCCCAGTCAAGAAGGATGGCGACGACGATGATATTATCACCGAAAGTCGCCATTGTTGTACTACACCGTACTTTCCATCTGGTACTGTGTTGTAATTTTGCCGAGATAGTATAAAAACAAATATTTAAGACCGTGAAAAATCTGTCATTGTTATTAGTGATGACGTAGGAGCGATTTGATTAGCCGTGATTTTGTTTTCGTTAATCATTACATAGTATAAAACAAAGGAACCCACTCTGTCTATCTGTTCGCGATAAACTCGAAAACTACTAAACGGATTTTCATGCGGTTTTTACCAGTCGATAAAGTGATTCATGAGGAAGGTTTTGGTAAATAATTTGTCAAGGATTTTTCTATAATCAGGCCGGGACAACGTCCGACGGGCCCGCTAGTTATAGTATAAAAATTAAATAAGAATTTAGTTTAAATTTTAAAATACGCCTCCTAATTACCTATGTAATTTCGAAGAGTAAGTGATAGAAATACCTAAATATCGGCTTCAAAGCGACACTTTCAGATTATGTGCCAGTTATAACGGACTTTGTTCTAAACAACGACAGTTTTGCTTTCGTATACTTAAAACAAATATCTTCGTACGAGTCAGTCTATATAGTTACATTTTATGCTTACATTATGATCAGTACATGAAGCGTTTTTGCCATTACCACACTAATAGGTATTTGTGATATAGTTTTATAATTACATATGTGGTCTGTGGCTTTATAATTATGTGATTTGTATTATCTGGGATTAGCTCCTACAAACTCAATAACATACTCTGCAGGTACAAAGGCTTATATAGAATGATGTATTTCCGGGCAATCTGACCTATTTCAGATTGCGACCTACTTTTAGACCCGGCTATAAATCAATTTAGCTTGCTCAGTTACCTAGGCATTTAGGTTTCCCCGGGATGCCCTTTGACATTAACGGAAAATCTCAGCGGCGCATGCGTGAGTCCTCCGCCCCTTTCAAACCTCCTTGCGTGGACTGATGACGCAAACCATAGAGCTCCGACCGATCTGAGCTATTTTTAGTATAAAAGTTCCCTTAGTCACGGGATTTTTGAAATAATTTTTTGTATAAGTACTGTAAACTTTACGGATCTATAAATCAGCATACTAATAATAGAGTAGCTATTAAAAATGTTAAGGTATAATATTTGTAACAAAAGAACGTAGTAAACCTATCTTTAAGTATTTTGGTGTGTTTGGTTCTAGTGATAATTTAGTGTCCTTTCTTACTCCAGTGATTAAACCGTAAGAGTACGTGAACAAAGTTAAGGTAAATATTAAGTGTTTTTATATATTTATTAATGTAACTATTACGGACAATGTTAATAAAGGAACTTAATAAAATTTAAATCGTTATCTTTTTAGTTTAACCTACTCTGATGATTAAACTAGTTAACTCATCTTTCTTGTGTTTTTATACATACATATATTTATGTGTGATTTTTTTGAAAATTAGAATTCGTGAATAACCAGGAATGGCCATTAAATTACTTCAACGCATGGTTTGGTGAAGTTTTAAATGCAAATAATTTCCAATACGAGTAGAATTTATTCGAATTCTAGTTGACCTTGTAATTTTAATAGTATGTACTATTTAACATATTTGAGGAACATAAGATAACTGGAAAGAAAACAATATATAGCTGGTTCCCTCGACTTCCCTGGTATAAAATAGGTTTTTTTTTCTCTATTCTGCAGACTCTTTGTCCGCACCTTTTTTGCTTTTGTTTTATTTGATGTATATACGTGAAAAATATGTATCTGAGAACAACTTGATTTTTTAATTATTAAAAAAAAACCTAAATAAAAATAGGTTAGTTATATCACGGAAACTAGATACATTTGTATGTGGATTTACTGTGACCTGCCTTTTATTTCTTTAATTGTAAAATTGGTTTTAAATTAGGACGTTAATTTTTATCGTTACTGCTTTAAAAAATAACACAATAATATGTAAAATGTGAGCCAAAAAGTCTTCTCAAAATAATTTCAGCCATGTTATAAATCAACCCGGACAAGCGACGGACATTTTACTTTTAATTATGAGTAAATTAAATAAAACCGTAAATTGAAATTAACTATTTAATGTCATCTACGTCGTTTAATATTATCACTATTAATATGTTTAACTTAAGCTTAGCCAGCATATATCAAGTTTATTATAAACATTATAATTATTTATTAACCGTGCATATGTTATGTATCGTAACTTTATGTAATGAGTTACTTTGTTAGAACCTATTATAGACTGAGCTCTAATGTCCTACGTCATCTCATGACTCATGGCTTATTTTCCGCTAGAGATCATCTCAAGGATTGCTGTAGACGAAACGGCTATTATATATACTTTTCATACCAAAGGAGCAATTAAACCAACATATAGTATAATTCAGTTAAATTCCTATAGATAATAATGCTACATTATTTAAAAGAAAAGCAGGTGTGTCGTAAACATGCACGTCAGTAGTGAAAATTTGAAAAATACAAGACGACGCCAACCATCCAAGTATTGACCACGCCCGATGTTACTTAATTTCGGTTAGCAGACGACAACCGGTGTTTTCAACACTAACCAACACAGTGTTAACTCCCATCACTTTTCATCACGCAAAAAGGCTGACGATCAGAATTTAACAGCCCTCCCATAAGAAGTGTCACTTCAAAAACAACAATAGAATTCTTATAACATATCTACATATGTACCAGGGGTAGTACCACCCTCTCACAGAAAACCGACGTCAAGTAACAGTGCTTGCATTGTTGCGTTTCGTTAGGTTAGTGAGAGCGCCGGAGGCCCACCTTTCCTCCCCTTCCCCGTCCCCCTTCCCTTACTCCCCCTCTCCCCCAACGCACTTGCGACTCTCCTGGTGTTGCAAGTGTCTATGGACGGTGGTGATCACTTAACATCAGGTGACCCACCTGTCCGTTTGCCGCCTATAATATATATATATATATATATATTATAAAACTTTGTTGTTATCATAGAAAGTCTTTGATTTTTCTTTTTACACATAGTCTTTCTTCTTTCTTTCTTTTTAACCGACTTCAAAAAAGGAGGAGGTTCTCAATTCGACTGTATTTTTTTTACAGATAGCCTAAAACTTATTGGTGAAACTCATATATTATTTAGCAATTCTATCTTCTAGAGTAGTTTTCAGTAAAAAACTGTTACTGGTCTTAGTGAGCCTGAAACATGACCAGTGACCATGTTACTATATTATCTTATTCCGGTGAAGCTGTAAGGCCAATAGCGTAGTCAGTTCAAAAAAGAAAAGAAACGGTTATTATGTGATACCTATATATTTTTCTTACACTGTATTTTTTATTTTGGTACTAAATCCAGAGAGTACCTACATCAAATCCGTGTTTTTTTTCAAATATTTTCGCGAATATCCTAACGCTTTTGGGATCCATATAATAAATATTCTGTCACTTATCGTTGACAAACCGGATTCCGATATGTTCGTAATTATAAATACAAAATTGTCCTTACATTCAGGACTGTTAAATTACATCCGTGTCTTTTTTTATTTTTTCTTTGTATATTAAAACGTAAGCCGTCTTTATGAGCATATTTCTTTGTCAGATCGCGATTCTGTAACGTCTAAAAGCGTGGAGCCTTCATTTATCATAGCCTCGAGTAATTTACTTGATTGTTAATTTTAATTGGTTGAGGTTTATGGTCTTGTTAATAAGGTTTTTAAATTGGTTTAATTTAAAGATAGTATTTTATAAAAGTCGCCGACGAACAGCAAAAGAATTCGGTTCGAATTATTGGTGGCAAAAGTCACTAGCTAGTAAATTATTATATAAGTAAATATTTCATACATTTGTTATACATTTTTAAAATATCACTAATATTAATCATTACAATTTAAACAAATCGGAAATAAACAAGCCTTTATTGCAATTACTTATAAAAATAGTAAGTAGATGTACAGGTAGAGTTGTAGGTGGTAGAGCCACGCTGAAGCTATTATTGGTTTCAGCATGAAGGATCGGTTCGCCGGCGGTAGTACCACCCTCTCACAGAAAAACGGGCGTGAAGTTTTTTTTTTCGAACTGACTACGCTATTGACCTAGCAAGGTCTTAACAGCTTCACCGGACTACTCGACGCGAAATAACAGTGCTTGCACTGTTGCGTTTCGTTCGGTCAGTGAGAGCGCCGGATGCTCACCTCCCCGCCCCCTCTCCCCCTCTCAAAACACAGGCCGGCAACGCACTTGCGACTGCCCTGATGTTGCTAGTGTCTATGGACGGTGGCGATCACTTACCATCAGGTGATCCGCCTGAACGTTTATATTATAGGGGGGATCCCCTATAATATAAAAAAATCTAAATCTACGTTTACATAACATTTAATTTGTTTTCTTATATATGGCGTTTATTTTCAGGTAAAGCCGTCGCTGACATCTACAGCTTACATTTTGAGGTAAGTGTTCTTATTAATTCTACAGATAATTTAAGTAATTTGTGTAAGTACTGGATTGACTCCAGGGTTTTTTTTAATATATTTTATTTCAAATATCGATTTCTAGGTTTTAATTTCACAAATTAAGTATGTGTTAATATTTTATTTGTACAATATTTATTATTTTTAACATTTTATAAGAAAATTCCAATTAAAAACGACAGTACATTTATTTATGTACTAATGCGGTAAAATTTCATTTTTACACGGTAGTCCGGTGAAGCTGTTAAGACTTTGCTAGGTCAATAGCGTAGTCAGTTCGAAAAGACAAAAAATAAAACATTTTTACATATAGGATTTTCTAAAAACGTGGGCTTAAATAATTGTATTTATTTAATAGGTTATTAATAATTAACAGGTATACAAATCCTATAATTTTTGTGCGCTTTCTCGCCGAGCCTTCTCAATCGTCTGACATATCGTTTTTATATGGCAATAAAGATAATGGAACGCGATGACTCATTTGAACATAATACGTATTTTGATAAAATCTGATATTATAAAAAACAGTACAAAAAGCATTATTATGTTTTCTTCATTAGGAGGTTACATTACCGCGTTATCAAATTCCGATAATTAAGTATAAATATTTACATCAACACGTGTACAATACTGAGTAATATGCATAGGTGTGTTCTGATAATGCTGATTATTATAGTGTGAAGTTGCGCATGCGTGTAATACATATTGGTAGATATTACAGTCGGCCTCTAATCTATACTTATATATACATACTTATATACTATCTTTATATATAAATTTCTTCTGTATGTATCTCACTAAGCTCCTAAACGGCTGCACCGACTTTTATGAAATTTTGTGTGCGTGTTGCAGTGGATCCGAGAATAGTTTAGATTCACAATTGGATCTGTAGGTGGCGTTGCGGTTGATTTTTAGGATTTTTTTTATTATGAAAGCAGGTCGACGTCCGCCGAGCCCGCTAGTAATATTATAAAGCTGAAGAGTTTGTTTGGACGCACTAATCTTAGCTACTGGTCCGTTTTGAAAAATTCTTTCAGTGATAGATAGCTCATTTATCTACAAAGTTATAGGTATATCATTATGCTTAAACCATAGGAGCCGGCCACCAATGAATAATGTTTCAAAATCGGGGTTAACATACGTATTATTTAAAAATATTTTCACCCTCTACGTAAAGAAAGTCGCGAGTTAAAGTTAGCATTAACCCTAAGTAACTATTCCACACAAAGTCGCGAGCAGAACCTAGTACTCTTATAAAAGCCATTTCACTATAGATTAAACTGGAGAAAGATTAAATTATTAATCGATTATGTATTCGTATATATTACAGTCAGCTTAGTAGCGATAACGCTGAAGTATATTTAGAATGTTACTAGATATTATTTTACATTTTACAAGTTACTTTATAAAGTATACTAGCGGGCCCCGCGCACGCTGTCTCCCCCTGATAATAAAAAACCTTGACAAATTATATACCTAAACCTTCCCCATGAATAGATTTACCTACTGGTGAAAACACCACGAAAATCCATTCAGCCGTTTTTGAGTTTATCGCGAACAGACAGATGTGGCAGAGGATTTTGTTTTATAACATGCAGTGAATAATTCAAATTTATATAATTTCATTCATTCAAATTTAGTTTTAATTCAATTTATTTAATGGAAATTGTCGAAGACGCTACTACTATATTTGATAAGTTTTGCACTTTTCAAAGTAGATAGCTGTTAGGCGGTGTACATATGTGGGTAAAACCGAAGTCGTGTATAAGTAAGTGCACTTGATTGTTCAATGTGTGCGTCTCAAGGCCAAGGTTAACACGTGGCTGGGGGAACCAAGTAAGGAACGCAAGGAGAGGGGCCGCTCCGCACCGCCGTGCCGCGACACATTTAACTCGACTTGTCTTTCTCCATAAAATTATTACTCACACTTCCCCTTCGATTCAAGGTCTCCCGATCCTCGTTTATAATTAACCACTAGTAGTTTAAAATATTTGGATATATATAATATTTATATATAGGCTGTTTAAAATATTTCGTACTATCGTTTAGGTAAATTTTGTTAATTATGTACTTTTTCTAGTTCCACTTACGTTTTCTTTAATAGTAGCGGTGTTGAATTATTCTATTATTTGAAATGGTTTAGTATCATAAACCCAATATGAGTGATTACCTACTTACAAATGTTACATAATATTAATATTTAAAGGGCTTGCTATTACTTGATTTTGACATATATATCAAAAACTTCAAGCAGAATCGCGTGGGGCGTTTAGCACATACAAAAGTATTGCCCCGTTTTTTCCTGGAGAATAACACTTCAAAATCATTCTTATAATATCCGATTATTAAAATTATTTACTGAATCTTTCGAAGCATTTTAACTAAATGAAATAACTATATTCTTATTAAGTTACAATTTTTTGTAATAATTATTATTGTTGTTAAAATTATAGTTAAGGGTTAACTAAATTCCTTTTGTTATGTGAAACTTACAATATTGGAAGGTTTCTTTCAATAATGTTGTACTGTTTTATTAATAAAATATTTAATTAAAAATATTAGTCATGTACTAAATTTAAGTTTTAAAACCGTAGTATTGCCATCTGTTGTCTTTAAGTCGAACAAAATTACATCTCTCTTACATGTAATGTAACAACAGAGTGCGTGATACTTAATGCTCCTGCAAGTACAGAGATGGCGCTGTTAATATTTTTAATGGCTGAGAAAGTGAAGAGTAGTGCTAACTGGATACGTCAACCACTTTTGATGGAAAGAAGATCTTTTTAAAGAAAACGTCGGACTATTGAACGACCGGGTGCCACGCTGTGCTCTCTCGGGAATTAGTGTGGAGTGAACACAGCTGGTGGTATCTCAGTTGTTCCCTAGTTCTCCACCACAGCGTTTTGAAGATTGAAGATATGCTGACGAAGCACTACGACGAGCTTCGACAATAAATTAGAGAATCTTAAATATATAAGGGATTATAATAAATAACACAATAACAGGAATGACACTAAACAAACATAGAATTAATTGATTCCTCTATTACTACTGTTAATTAATTGAGATTTAATGTGATTAAAATTATTGTTTTTTGGACTGATGAAATTTCGGATTTATGGCTATTTCAATTCAATGTTTGTTTGATTTCCTTCTCTAAAACAAATATATTATGTTTGAAATTTGTCCGGTAATGATAAAAGAATATTGAATTGTAGCAAATTTTTGAACAACGTTTAAGTATTATGTAAGCAGAGTTTTTGTAATTTCGGAACGCCCCCTCCTCCTGGTCAGCACAAATAAACAATGCTCTTACCCTCCCGCCCCCCATCCGTGATTACGTAATACTTGAATGAACCCATACTACTAAAATATCGCACCTTTAATAAAAAGAAGAAATAACCCAAAAATTGTGGGTAAAATGCGTTTAAAGTTTGATCATGTTTACATGTTCTATTTAAATTTATCTTAAAAATCTTAGCCAATCCTAAAAGTAGGGATAAGTTAAGTTACAATAAGTAAATAAGTTCGTTATAGAAAATATAACCATTATTGTTGTAGAAAGACGTATAACAAAGCATTTAAAAAAATGTTCCTAGATAATTCACTTTTTTATAAAATGTTATTGAATAATTTCAGTGATGACGGAGTACTAACATAATGCACTACGATAATTAAAATAAAAGCGAATGAGTAGCATGTTTTTTAAAAAACTACGTATAGATTTTCATATGTTTAAATCAAAAAGAAAACTACAACCATCTATTTTCGTTTTGATCGTATTGAAGTGGCTATGGAATTGTACGTATTCTTCTCGCAATATTAATTTACTTTCTGATAATCTTAAAACAAATGAAACTCGATTGCAGCGACACCTATCGTTTTAACTGTGAATCCAAACTATCCAGGGACGCACTCAAACATATACCCAGTTGGTATGTTAAAAATCTTTTAAAATAAACGTAGAACCCGTTCGCAGCATCATCTACCGGGTCCAATTAAGATAAAAACTTTGTTTCGTTTCAAAAATGTAACTAGAGATGGCGTTGCTACACAACGGTGACAAGTTTTTTTCTAAAAACATAAACCTAGATAATTCGAAAGCATTATAAAAGATGAATATCAATTAGAGTTCTGTCAGTACGTGATTGTTTCGATATTTGATAAAATTAGTTTTCTAAATATTGTCGAGTCATGGAATAGTTGGATTTGGGTTTGTGAATCTACGATTAAAATTATTAGTTGATTCCTAAAAGTAATTTTTTTTTATCAATGGTGCGATATATTACAATATTATTCAGTAATTAAAATTTATTTGTGTGATATAAATTATTGTTGTCGTAATTTCTCGAACAATTGGAAAAATGTTTGACATATATATATTTATCATTAGAAATTAATAATAATAGATCTATTTACTGACGCGTCTCATTTCACATAACATGTAACCAAAAAGTATTTATTCTTATAATTAATCTCCTTGGAGTTGTGTAGTACGTAAGTGTAATCAGATAGATATTGATGATTATTTAACATTTCGCTACTTGTTATTCGTTTAATTTGATGTTATATATAAATGGGTTTTACCGGTTGGTTTGCATTTTCGTATGAATAATTACGATATAATTGTATTTTTTTCATACCCAATATTTTTATTTTTTATTGATTTAATATGTTTACAATCAATGTTACATTGGCTTATTCTAAACAAAAATTACTTTAATCATACGTCACTACGGTGTACAATTTCTTAAAGAAAAACAACTTGCATAGTACATAATAATTAAAAGTCTTTCATCTACACCTTTAATTTTACATCTTTTTACATCTTTATGCTGGAACGTAAACGAACTAAAATAAAATGTAAGTTATAATTTCTCATACATGCACAGTAATTCAGGGCTATCTATGTAATTACTGAAGAGTTTAACCAAAAAAACTAAATCAAGAATATTTCTACGCTCTTCCAAGGTTTCAACTTTGAATTGCTCTTCCAAGGTTTCAATATTGAATTAATGTAATATATCACGATAGCTAAAGTCTATGTTTGGATAAAAATTGTAATAAATTAGCAACGTCACTTGCAGTTCTAAGGGCAATACGGTATTGTTCACCACACTTGTTTTATTAAGTAGGTACCTACCTAGAAAGGTAGGTAGGTACTTAGAAAGGTATCATCTTGCTTCTAAATTGGGAAATTACTGCAAGTAGCTTTACAGTAAACAGGTTATAAACAAAACAGATAAATGTCTTTAATATATTGAAAGAGCCTTACTTAATACACATTGCATTTTTTACAATGCCTGCTCAAAAATATGCGCGTTACGACTTAAGAGCGATGTAGAAGTTTCGTGAGACGTATACATGACAGCACATCAAGGAGACACTCCATCTATACAAATAAATACAATTCAAATGTCCGTATGTCGAAATAACATATTTTTAGGTACTAATAGGATATCAAAGAATACACTGCACTTATAACAAAGAATCAATTTTTAAATATTTTATCTGTTTCTTTTTCCCGGCTAATCTACGAAACGGTTGGATCGATTTTGACGTGACTCTCACTGACAGGTAGCTATTGTTTTAAGCAGTAATGAAGACATTTATTTTAGACAAAAAAAATGCTCTGCGTAAATATATTAAGCTAATGAAGGAGTATCTAGATACGCGAGTGCCTCGCGCGCATGTTTACATTAAACAATTTGTTTAAAGTGAAACTTCTTACTGCGCGGTAGGGAAAAAAATTCATTACGCGTTGAACATAAGCTAGGTCTATAGTTATGTGTACGCGTAAGTATATATAAGTATCTAGTTGGGTCTAGAAATGTACAAAAATGATTAAATGTATAGTATACATATATATACTACGGGACTTCGTATAATATATAGGTAACTAGCGGGCACGCTGTCCCGCGCTGACAATATAAAAAGAACCTTGACCAATTATATACCAAAACCTTCCTCATTAATCACTCTATTTACTGATGACAGTGTAGTCCGGTGAAGCTGTTAAGACTTTGCTTGGTCAATAGCGTAGTCAGTTCGAAAAAAAAAAAAAGTGATGACAGCGTGAAAATTCGTTCACTAGTTTATGAGTTTATCGCGAACAGACAGACAGACAGACGTGGCAGAGCACTTTGTTTTATTGATGAAATTTTTTGCTAGTGTTCAGGTGAATTCAAGAATGGTTTAGATTCACAATTCGACCCGGAAGGTGACGCTGCGGTTTTTTTTTTCAAGGTACGATAACGTCCGCTGGGTCCGCTAGTTACATATAATTTAATACATATATGCATATATGTATATATATACATAGTGCATATGAGCCAAAGAAGTTGCACTTGCCGCGTGTACACACTGATACGTTGTTGTTAACTGATGTTCTTTTTGTTATATTCTATATAGAAAAGAAAGAAAGAAAAAATGTTTATTACAGCAAACACAAGGATAACACAATAGTAGAAAAAGATACAAAGATGTATATAATATAGAAAATAAATAAAGAATGTACGTTAAAACATATTAAAATTATACCACGGTTTAACTGCATAGGCGCACAATTCAGCATGTGCTGGTTGCCACCTTTACAAATGGCCCCAGCGCTGATCTTCCATTGTGGCCAAGTGGGTTTATGTATCTATTAATAATAACACTACGATAATAATATTATAATAACACTATAATAGCGAAGTTTATTATGTATAACTATACGTATGCATATAAGTAGATATTCATATAGGAAAAATAAAGTATTAAATAGATGAGATATATAAATTAATGGACAAATAAAGAATAAATAAATAGGTAATGGGATTATATCGCCGAGATGTCCAAATTATAATTTTCGAAACACGCCTGGGAGTCGAGTAAAAACATTTTTAATTTATTTTTGAATGTAATTAAACTAGTTGCGGATCTTATTGGCGGTGGTATATGGTCGAAGTCGCAAATAATAACTAGTATACAATACATGTACTGTGATTGACGTCATACGAGTAGTTTGTGGGTAATATGGAATGTTTGACTAAAAACGTACGTGGTTAGTTTAACGCACGCTCACGTTGCATGCCGGACTTTTTAGCAGACAGGGAAAGTAGTTTTGAGTTATGATACTTGCCCACTAGTATGTTTCACTTACATGATCATTGTAGCGTATGTCTGTAGCGTTATTCTGCTTTTTTTGTCACTCCACATTCTTTTATACCTCGAATGAATTTAATATAAACTTTATTAGACTTAAGCCAATGAAACTTCCCGACTACTATACTGGAACGTTTAAGCGTGTCGTGTGAATCGCTTATCGAAGTGAATTAGTTGAGAAAAAAAATAACCGACACGAAATACATATATGAGTTATTGAGGTATGTATGCTTGGTATACATATAAATTTCAATAACTCATATAAAGCATGAATATGTAGCTTAGCACGGTCTCTGCTGCAGCTAAATTAAGAAGCATGGGAGAGGAACTTCCTCTCTCGAGGTGAGGGTCTCATGTTCGACCAACTACGAGGACCCAAACGCGCGATCGGGCTTAGAGGAGTGCATGCTCGCCGTTAACCGTAAAATCTGGTCCACATATACGCACAGGCGGCCCAGGGGTTTTTAGTCGGTAGGAGTCCGATATAATCCTCCTGCTGTCCCCCGGCAGTGGCAATGGGAAGTGTATCCGATGTAGGACTTTCCCCTGGTTAAAAAAAAGGTTCGCTCAGTTAAGCCGCGAATTGCATTAACTAGGCAACAGCCCAAGCCGAGATGTTCCGCGCACCCTTGAGCTAGTTGTCAAAATAAAATCGGCTGAGTGCATTAAGCGCTCGCCTTAGTAGTCCGGTGAAGCTATAAAGACCTATCCAGGTCAATAGCATAGTCAGTTCGAAAAAAAAAAATACAGTAATTCTACTCGTATTGTAATTTTACCAAACCGTCGATCAGTTTTCGATGAAACAGTTTAAAATTTACAAACATTATTTGTAATTTGATTTACTACAGTTTTTCGCAAAGTTACCAAACAATATTGGAACTGAAATTACGATAACATGATTAAGCGTTTAGAAATATTTTTAGTATTCCTACAGCTAAGACTTGGAAATTTCGTGGTGCATTGTAATTTCAGCAAAACGGTTTAAAAAAAATAACACTAGGATTAGCCACATATATGTAATGATAAATAATTCAAAATAACAGTATAACTAATGCATGAGGCCAAACCAGGGCCTATCACTTCACCTTTAATATATCACTACATTTATATTATATAGTATATTGTAAAACGAAGTCCTCTGCCACGTCTCTCTGTCTGTTCACGATAAACTCAAAAAGTACTGAATGGGATTTTCATGTGGTTTTCACCAGTAGATAAGTGATTCACGAGGAAGGTTTAGGTATATAATTTGTCAAGGTTTTTTTACTATCACGGGACAACGTCTGGTGTGCCAGCTAGATTAGTATATTTAACAATACCTAGCGGTTATCCAGTGCTCGAAATAAGACTATTTCATGCATTTTTTAAGTTTAAATATTATTGAGTTTTTTTTAACAAATAGTGTATATTCGTAAAGTATGTCGAATAGAGACTTATAACTGAAGTCTTCGAGTCGTCGATGGCATGAAGAAGAACGAACTGTTTCTATTTATTTTTTTGTCGAACTAATAAAGTTCTTGGTGGGATCCTCAGAGCGTCATGTTTGTTTTTTATATTTTATTCATTATCTTGTATTATGCGGTTATTGTGCATAAGTGAAGTGAATGGAAAATATTACCACGGAGCATGAATTCTGATAGGCTATAAAAAGTCTCTGGAAAGTTCTAATAAGCGGTCCGCCATTTTGTTAGAACACTGAAATTATCTCAAGTCACTTCTAATATTAACGCAACAGTGGCACTAATATTTTGAAAGAATTTTTGTCAAAAAAAAATCACGTCGATATTTACTAAACAAAAGAAACTATTGACAGATGAGAAAATGTTACTGTACTGATTTAACTTACTCTATTTATATATACATATTTCAATAACAGAAGTATAAAGATTTTATTTGAAAATTATTAATAAAAATAATACAAGTAGGTACATTTTAAACGTATATGCTATATTGCAGTAAAGTGTACCCGAGATTTTCATTTGCATCTGAGGCTTTAATTCCCCAGTTCGACCTCGCGGCGTGCCATATAATCAGGGCATCCCGTTTCGACCTAGATTTATGTCCCTGACATCCTACCTGGCCGCGAGCTCTTGCCCAGTACTAACGCAGATTCCCTGCAAACCTATGCGCGATGACCTAAATTTTATTCCATCTAAAGGTTTCTGTCCCAGATAGGGAGAAAATTGTGTCACATATAATTCGTTTATTCTCGGAAACTTGGTTTGAAAATGAATGTACCATTTGTACCTGTATCGATGCCTATACCATATACCTATCTTAAGTTTCTTATCATTACCACATTATTATGAAGCAAATATTTATGCTTACAGTTTTTACCCATATGAATGTCTAGTTTTTGTTGCGAAGGGCATAGCCGGTTAAATATGGGAAATCTGCCCCCATGGCTTTTTTGACCCACACTTAGGGGATCGATTTGGCATGAAATAAAAATAATTCACACCAATTTTTAGCCCTTTAACACAAACGACGTTCGAGATTTTCAAAAAACCTGTTTTTTTTTTTATTTTAATTTCATTTTTATACTGAAATTCGGAGTTCATCGATGGTGATTTGTTTTCTTATTCTTAGGAGTCTTAAACATAAAAATATCGTATGATCATGGTTTTTCAACGAAAAGTCGATTTTTAACGAAGAAAAGAAAATTAAAATCTTTTGTTTTTTTAGGGTTTTTGAAATATGTCAATTACCAAAATTTGTCAGAACATGTATTTTACACCCCTCGACACTCAGGATTTTTTCAGATTTTTTGAAGTGGTGGAACAATGTCAAAAAAATTAAAAACTCATTTTTTTCCTGAAATTCGGCGTTTTGAAATTTTGGTAAATCATATATTTCAAAAACCCTAAAAAAAACAAGATTTTTATTTTCTTTTCTTCGTTAAAAATCGACTTTTCGTTGAAAAACCATGATCATACGATATTTTTATGTTTAAGACTCCTAAGAATAAGAAAAAAAATCACCATCCATGAACTCCGAATTTCAGTATAAAAATGAAATTAAAATAAAAAAAACAGGTTTTTTTGAAAATCTCGAACGACATTTGAGTTAAAAGGCTAAAAATTGGTGTGAATTATTTTTATTTGATGCCAAATCGATCCCCTAAGTGTGGGTCAAAAAAGCCATGGGGGCAGATTTCCTATATTTATCCGGCTATGCCCTTTAACCCGAAAATATATAGATATAAGTACTAAAGGTTAACTAAATTACTCACAATTTTACATTTCTTTAATACATTTTTTTAAAAGCGCATGCGGAGCCGCGGGTAACAGCTAGTTTATATAATTTAGTTAACCTTTAGTACTTATATCTATATATTTTCGGGTTAACACCAACTGTAACATGTAACGTGCACATTAGATATATGAATACAAATAGTATATCGAATGGGATGGGATTTATCATCAGCAACATACCTGGAACTTCAATCTACTATATACCAAACTCAGTGCTCACTAACACTATATAAGAAAGTAATGCAAATTATAAGCTATACATTATCGAACAATATGTCTTAAATCTTTTATTATATAGATATAATAAGCCCGTATTGTCGATATACTTAAGTTATTCTTATACGGTGCTATAATCACTGAGTTATGTAGAAGCAAACGCGGTAAATAAAACAATATAGCCGCCTCCTTTTTCGAAGTCGGTTAAAAAGAAAGTCCTCTGTCAGTTTATCTGTTTGCGATAAAGTCAAAAACGACCATTTTCATGCCATTTTCGCCAGTAGATAGAATGATGATTCATGGGGAAGGTTTATGTATAATTTGTCAAGGTTTTCATTTTATTATCAGGGCGGGACAACATCTTCCGAGCCTGCTAGTTATTAGCCCGTAAAAGCCCCGTGAAAGTCGGTCCAACCAATTAGGAGATAGTAGGATATTGCGGATGAAGTCTTGAGTAACAAAATAAAATAGTCTAAAGTCCCGTGAAAATCAGTTAAAGCATTACGGATATTCCACTACAGCCGAAGGC
>MU159131.1:127989-184422 GCA_015888305.1 Antheraea pernyi | reverse complement strand
CTTCAATATCAATCAAAATCCCATAAGGCACTAAAAAGCGGAAAATAAATAGTTTATCAAAAATAAAACATATGATATGTGTGCTACCTAGAGATGTATTGGCAGTCGGTGCCAACCAAACCGAAAATCATATATATCATCTACCGGTACAAAGTTTAAGTCCACTCTCGCGTCTCTGTAATACAAAAATTTTGGTTGGTACCGACTTCCAGTACATCTCTAGGTAGCACACATATTCATATGTTTCATTTAATTTGGTTGATTTGATAAACTATTTATTTTCCGCTTTTTAGTGCCTTATGGGTTTTTGATTGATATTGAAGTCGGTTAATTCTTTTTTTTGAAAATTTACTTTATTTATATGCCTGTTTGTCTATTCGGTACAAATTTTGCAATAAATTCATGCAAAAACAATTGCAGCATAATAAAAAAAGCCATTAATGCATCAATAATCTATAACATGCGTGTTACATTTTCCGATATCATATATGTGTAGGTGGAGGTAAACAATGTGTCGGGTATTGTGTTGAAAACATCGATTCTCGTCTGATCACCGAAGTTAAGCAACGTCGGGCGTGGTCATAACTTGGATGGGTGACCGCTTGGGAAAACCGCGTGACGTTGGCTTTTTATCGTATTTTTGTAAATGTTTCCTTATAGTACGAAAGTTACACTTATTTTGTGTGTCTTGACGACACACACTGTTTTTTTTTTTATTTCAATTTATACACCGATTTAAAATGTAGCGGAAAAATATTGAAATAATTATTTCTTTACGAATCGGTAGAAACCTAATTCGTCACGTTATGTTTTTTGCGGTTGTGTGAAATATCATAGTTTTGGAATCTGTTTTTACAAGTTGTAACAATATCAAATGTTTATCTATTATACTATTTTTTAATAACTATAACTTATATATAAAAAAAAGTAAATTTTCAAAAAAAAGTATTAACCGACTTCAATATCAATCAAAAACCCATAAGACACTAAAAAGCGGAAAATAAATAGTTTATCAAATTAACCAAATTAAATAAAACATATGAATATGTGTGCTACCTAGAGATGTACTGGAAGTCGGTATTCACCTTCGTAATGCCATCGTCTCATTTTTTATTCGCGATTTTAGTATTTTTGCATGAACAACATCCAAATGATTCAACAGTCGTTCGTATTGAAAACAAAACGAAATTATTGATGTTACTGAATGACAGATGGCGCTACATACACCTCATCGAAATTTCTTCCACCCATGCGTAAGTTATCCACTGAACCAATTAGATATGTATTTGAGTGAGTCCCTGAATTGTTTGGATTCACAATTGGAAACGGTGGGAGTTGCTTTACTCGGGTTCTAGATTTTTTAAGAATTTTTGAGTTTGGAAATGCAATTGGAATCGGTAGGTAACCGTTTCACGCAGACTAAGTTGCGCAGGTTAGCTAGTAAATATATAATTTCTCAAACAATTCATCCTTCCTTGCGTCTTATTCAGTATATCGTATGTGACCCCGTACAGCAGAAAAACAATGGTTGGGATAACCTCAACTTGATATTAGAAGTGCAACAAGTGATGGTAATCATCGCTCTATATTTCAACCCGAACAGCGTCTAATGTTTAAAACTGTCCAAAGATGTAAAACTCGAATTTTTAATTTACACTGAAACTAACATTTACTGTATATGAAAGTTCTTTACGTTTATGTTAGTTCCTAAGTGCACACATATGGATAGACCATGTATCTACGATTAACCTACTAAGATAAGGCCTATTATTGTTTTCTTTTTAACATTTCAAGGCTTATGTAATGTGACGTTGCAAAAGTGAGGCGGCTGGTAAAATCAGTCAAACGCTAACCTTTATCTAGAATTACTGTATGGTTAATTGTATCCCAGTTTTGATATAATTATTAGATTAATTAGTAAACAATATATAATGTTTAGAAAATAATAAAAAAAAGGTTTTTTTCTTATATAATAAATCGTTATAGGCAAATGAGAAAAACATAAAAATTACCATGTTGACAAGGATGACACATAATTGTATACATTTTCTTCCTCCTTCCGCCTTCATATATTACTTCTTCCAATAAGCTGCAAAGTTCTTAGGTCACGGCATTTGAATCTAGGCTCAACAGTTGGATCGATAGAGCTGCTGCAAGGCTCCGGGACTGTCATGGCGACCTAGGTGCCGTGACCTGGAGGGTGGGGGCTGGGGCGGCGAGGGCCGAGGGGGGAGGTGGGCTTGCATCGAGCGGCCCGGCTGCACCGAGCAGTTATTTCGGTGCAGCTGTTCAGTCACAGTCGCTCTCCGCGCCTCCGATAGCGCGCCCGCATTAACACTAGTTGCATCCAAACGCCCCCATTCGGTGTTTTCTAACAACGCGTCACAGTTTTGATAGTCGGAGCTCGCTCTCTGCCATCGCACTTGTTGCACGGGCCCTCTCACGTGGTGAAACCGCGCGGAAAACTCTTTTTCTCGATATCGGACTCGAGACTTTCACCGTTCGCATACCGTACGGCTCGTAGTTGCGCCTTAAATTTTGATGTGTTCGCGTTTGTTACTGATAAGATTTGCGTGTATATTATGTATTACGCGCGTTATATTACCGTCCGTTTTGTGCAGAAAGTTCCGAAGAGACTTGCAATGCGAAATTTTTCATTTGATAATGTTACAATACGATTGCAGCTTCATCGAGGATTTCATTAACATTTTCATAATAGAAGTCGTATAGGGAATATATATTTTTTCTTTATACATTTTGAGTTAGTTACTTAAATTCCATACATGTAAAATTGAGTAATGTCTAATGTACTAAACAATACATTTAGTATTGAAAAACTTGCTTAGCTAGTATATATCATTGTCATTTCATATCCAATATCTTGAGAACCGCAGTCTTCACAAAATTGGGAAAACATTCTATCAAATATAAGTAGATAGAATGAGACAAGTTCTCTATGGTTTTATTTCAATTATCAGACTCTTAAACCACAAACAACTACTATTGTTTTTGATTAATTCTAAATTCGAAACTATATATATATTGTAAAGTATAATGCGGTGCATTCGCAAATTGTTTAAAAGGGGGTAGGACTCTGTGACACTGTCATACTGATATATGCACCAGCTGGCAAATGGCCAGGGATGCAGCTATGGAGGTCACCACTCTCTAGCATACGGAGGCGGGAGGAAGGGGACGAGGTCGTACCGGAGAGCGGGGGGGGAGGGGAGTATAATAATTTACTAGTCAACTGCGCAGGTGCATCCCGGCCTAGCTACATCTGAATATTGACTTGCAGTGTATTTAGATTACATCTCCGTTTGTTCAAGTGTGACATTATGTAAACAAAATTTCTAATATAAATGTATGCTCGTTAAAGAAATATCATCGTATGAAACAAGGAGATGATTAAGTTCAAATTGCATATGTTATTTAAATAGACTGCACTTATACAAAATCGTTATTATATAATGCTTAAAAATCAAATGTTCACATTTACTAAAAATAAATTAATTTCATCAAAAACAATAGTTGTTAGCTAATTAGGTATTACTTAAAAACGAATAGAACGGATTTTACTTTACCAATGTAAGTAAAAGTTCAAAATAGTAACCATGTATCTCAATAAAAATATATATACAAGATAAAGAGTTTTAAAATTATTACTAGTCCAATTTTAATTGATATTAAAAAAAACTTTAAAATTCATAAATTAGTCAGTTACATACCTAATATATTTTTACTAATATTATATATGTAACAGTGATATCTGTTTGTTTATTACGCTTTCACGCCTCAACAACTCAACGGATCATCATGAAATTTGGTATAAACTGTCAAGGGTACAGATAAGGACAAAGCGTACTTGTCATTCACAAAAATATACCGTTCCCGAGGTATATATTAAATCTATATTAACGTAGCAAAGCCGCGAGCAAAAGCTATTTATTGTATAAATTATACAAGTTTTAGAATTATTTACAAACAACACATTATTTATACATTCCTCAGATGCAAGACGCAATACTATTAGTTTTCTGGTGAGTTCGAAAAGCGGTATTTATTGAATTATTCGATCAGAAATAAAGTAGTAAGTGAGAATAAATATGATATATACGTATTGTGATTGTTACACTGCATAACTGCATATGTACTAAAACTATTAATCCAAATGAAAACATTCCTATGTTACGAAATACCAACAAACAGATTGCCCGTTTCAACGCACTAGTTGATAAATCGTTCCATTTAGAGCGACAAACAGAAGTTGCTATCAATTTGTAATTAATTCACAGGCACCGCATAATTAAATCGTTGTTGATCTACTTACGTAACTTATTGAATACCAATTATTATGTTCACTGCTGCATACTGATTTATCAATATTATAAGTATACTATGCACAGTGCTTCCTATAATAAAAGTAAATATAGCTAAGCTATAATCTTGTGTTAAGAGAAGATTTATTGTTGTCAGGCTTTATGGCAGTATTAAAAAATTATTAAGTTAATTTTGCAACAAATATAATTTAAAAGATGTTGATTCATTGTTGTGTAAATTGCATTTATAATTTATCATTTGAAAGTCTCAATTCAAATATTATCTGCTTTGTTATAAATACGCTAAGTCTAATAAGTTTGAAATTAAAAATTATACTATCACTTTCATCTCGATAATACAAATTACGCGGTATGCATACATCTGGTCTCGATGCCAGAGCTACGTTTTGGTTGCGAAACGAACGAGGTAGGCATGTAAAGGCCGCCACACACTCGCGTTGGTAACTTTCGCTCGCGGGACCGTTGACCGTGGCTCGACTTTCTAAACCATGTCGTAACGTCGGTGATCGCCCCTCGGCAGGCCATTGTAATTCACGATACGCCTCGACGCGACACGCGATGTCATTAGTACCTTTTTTGTGGAGTTTTCGCAAATCCGTAGAAAGTTAACGTACGAGCAGTCCGATGCGTTGCGGAATCACGCCTTTTATGTTAAACTTTTACTGGTAACTATTTACTCTATGCCAGCCATACTCAACCTGCGGCCCGCCTGATCTTTGTAGTTTGTCCACCCGATTATATTTTATTTTTAATTATTTTAAACTTTATGCCCATCAGACCGCAATGCGTTCCTTATGATACAAGGGTTATACCAAGATTGTTTTATTGGACAATCATTTTTCACTGCATCATTACATGTTCACGTTGTTAATTTGAAGCTACTTTTTAAATTTAATACCTAAATATTTATAGTTTGCGTCCCGCGACACCATGAGTGAAACGTGTTTGTGGCAAGTTTAAAAAAAGGTTGAATACCACTGCTATATACGTATGATTCGCATGATATATAACATCTCGACGCGGAATTAATAAAAACAAAATTAAGAACTAATCAATATGGATTTATAATTTTTGTAATTATCCTTGTTTGCTCCGTTACCGGTACGCGAAAACTTATTCAATGCGTTTTCATTTTTGTTTTGCATTTACAAAATTCCTTAAAGAACAAGTGTGTATTTTACCTTTTCTCGTTTAAATTGAATACCCTTGATTATTGTACTTTATGTAGGTCGGTAGGTCCGCCATCGCTACGCCGTAGGCGCATGTCGTAGTTCGGGCGTCCTGCCAATATAATACGAAACAAGGGCACTGAAATAATAAGAATCATAGAAACTATCTTATAACCAATACCACAAAGCTATAAGATGTATATAAAACTGTATATTTTTCCTGTTGACGTCATATTTCTAACAATCACTCGTAATGACACGATCGTAGACTATTTTTTGTTGTATATTATAACGTAATGGCTATATAGTTTAACCTTATGTCTATTAAGATCGTTTAAGTTTATGGTAGTGATCCAAATATATAAGATACACTTTCCAAATGAAAATTGATCGAGTAAATAATAGCTGGTAAATAAAATATAATTTATTCAACTTGTATGTAAATATATTCGAGATTTAATGATTATTTAAAATCATTAAGAACAAAGTGTAACTGTCCTTGGCTTTGTAAAAGAAACTTCTTATATAATCGAGGAGAAATTAATATTGCTTTTCGCTTGTGATTTTTATTTAATAATAGCAACTGCTAGTGACAATACTTGCGTACAGCAAAACGTAAAAATATCAGTTTGATCGTAGTTTTCTATAGATGGAAAAATATCGGAATTGATCCAGTAATTCCAGATACTACATACTGCCTACAAATATATTAATAAAAGTTTCCTCTTTGAAATATTTTTTTAAATAAATATATACATTTACGTTCCAAAACGGTACAAAAATATGTTCAATACGCAACTTCAATAAAAGGTGACCCTTGAGTGGACCTGGAGTGAGTAAACAAATGTAGTCACCACTTCTTAATTATGCAAACCTATTTCGTTATCTAAGTATTCATCCATTCGCTTTTATGCGCTAGTTACAAGTTTTTGCTTTCAGTTACATAATAAATCTCTCGTTGTTTTTATTTTATAAATAGTATACCTTTAACGAAAAAACGTACTATACGAGATGTACGAAAAAGAGAGATCTGTTGTAATTAATTTAGACCATGTATAAGTAAATACTTATCAAATTCATGCTACGATTTCTTAAAAATAGCCTTAAAATATTTTACTTTTAAATAATGATACTTTAGGCCTTTTCGTTTATATTATAACTATTTGTACCTTCGACTCCGTCCGCATGGTACGTAATGTAAAAAAACAGTGATTATTAAATTCATTTGAATATATTAAGTCCATTTACTTATCCACTTTTATCTCGTCCTTAATTCGCGTTCATTCAAATCACAATAACTTTTGATAGAATAAAGCGATTTTAATAAAACCAATACTAAACGAGGATATGCTTTATGATTATCTTGGTGAGGTTTTATCGTGAACGCAGTACTTTAGCAGTGATGCGTGTTCGTGCAAACAGATAGACTTTTCTAAAAACGATTGAAATGTATTTTATTAATAATTCCAAGACACCTCTAACATTTTTCTTGACAAAAATCTTTAAAGTACATAGACGTTAGATTTACATTCTTTTTCTTATAATTAAAACATGTTTATGTATGGCTGGTTCAATAAATTAATAGATATCAAAAAATAAAATAAATCATTTGACAATTGGACGTTTCGAAGCTACTACTATTATGCAGAACAATGGATAATTTAATCTTCTATAAAACAAATAACATTGTCAAGCAATAAATCGGTTTATAAAAGATTGTTCACGGACAGGTCGCCGCAACCCTGACCGCTTGGTGACCTAGGGTGTCTAGAACACGTCCTTGGGCGCACGGCCAGTTGGGTCCCCCTTCCCCGGGAAGCGGGACGTGCGTTTACGTACAGGAAACAGCCGATATCGCCGATATTTGCTCGATAATCGACTAATGCTCTCGTTAGTGCTAATTTGCCGCTTACATGCGAACAGGTTGTCCGTTTCCTGTAATAAATTATCGCTTAATTTTAAATATCCTGTACGTGTATTATGAGTTTCACTTATCGTTTCAAAGTAAACATTATCTTTGTGTTCAGAAGCTTAACCTCATTTATACTCGGTATTAGGTATCGATGCGATGGGCAAAAATGAATTTACTACCAAGATTCTTATGTGGTTCGCATCTATATTCCATTTAAGGTTACAAACAACTAAACCGGGTATTAGGAAAAAATTTGTTTTTACTATGAAATATATGACAGTCATTTTATTCATTTTCCAAATTCTATCGGCGACTTTATAAATATCGCTTCGTTGTATCTCTTCTACATAGTATTACTTATTAGCGTTTTTCATTAGGGATAACCTCAAATATAGATAAAATGGACTTTATTTCTTTTTTTTTTTTCAACAAATTTAATTTTATAATTACAGATAAATTAATAACATTTGAGTTTTACCAATGCTCAACTTGGTAGCGTTAAATATGTAAAACAAGTTTTAAAAATGCTTCGGATTTTGAAATAGATAAATCACAAGGCGTAATTAAAATTTTATGATTTAATTATTTAACGATATAGTAATAAAATTGAATAGGCTCGTGGAAATCAATTTTATAGTGAGCATTTAAAGTCTGCAATATACAAATATTCCACTAGACATTGGTATTAATAACTGATGTTTATATATAGATCCGATACGAAATATATATAACAGTTGTTGACGTATGTATACCTGGTACACATAATGTTTCATCAACTCATATATGTATGAATCGTTACCTTAGCTTAGGTTAGCTCAGATAGGTCGCGAATCCCGGACCAGGGAAGATAGGTCGGTGGGCCCATCTTCCCATTGCACAGGTCCGGTGGACGGAGGACACGGCTGGTGTGTACACAGCTGTCTCCCAACAGGACGGGGCCCGGCGGCGGCGTTTTTACTGCTGGGCCAACCGCTGGGGCGGCCGATGAAGTCTATAGAGATCTCGTGCCGCCCCAACTATAGCGGAAGACGTACACCGTGGGGTTTTAGTCCGTGCGAGTCGGACATAACCCACTCTCTCCCCCGAGTAAAAAAAAAAAAAAAGGTAGGTCGCGAATTGCATGTATCATGCAATAGCCCAAGCCGAGGTGTGCCGTGCACCCTTGAGCTAGTTGTCAAATAAAATCGCCTGAGTGAGTTAAGCGCTCGCCTTAGTAGTCCGGTGAAGCTGTTAAGACCTTGCTAGGTCAATTGCGTAGTCAGTTCGAAAAAAAAACGTGTTCATTTTTATTATTGTTACAAAATATACAAATCATTGTAGTTAACGGGAAACATATTATATTTTATTGTTCTCATTATCTTTCAGTTTAATTATTGTTGCATGTTGCACACTATTATTAAGGGATTATTTTCTAATTTGATTTGCATTAAACATGACCTACTTGCAATATAGTTTCTAGGCACTAATACATTTCTTAAAAAGGTGCAAAATTTTGTTTTTAATTACATAATACTTTTAGGTCCCGAAAGTTGTCTTATTATTATTTAAACAATATTTCACCAGTTTGTTTTACTTTACATAAAACAAATAAGTTAAACACATTTGAAATTTAGCATAACTATTTTGGAATTAACTAACTTAAAAAAATATTTCATTGAAATGAAATGTAATTCGATTAAATAATTGAGATGTGATAAAGTAATCATATAATAAAATTATATTAGGACTATGATCAGCTGTTTGATGATGTATACACGAAGCAAAGCGAGGCGACTCGACGTGAGGTGTGAGCACACAAGTGAGTGACTCAGTTTCATAGCCTGTGGTGCCAACCGGCTCGTGACTCAGTCGGCCTTGAGCTCGCATAGTATAAACGTAAACTGCTAAGCGTTGAAATGTTATTTATTGGTCCATCGTACGAGCGCAAAGAGACTGAAACTCAAGGTCTCACCTGCCCTGATGAGTTCCTTATCATTGCTCGTCCATAAATTAATACTGACATATATATCTATATATTAATAACTCAAGACGTTAATATGTTACAGCCGGACAGAACCTAACCTAAAAAATTACAATATTGTAAAAAACATTCGATAACTATTGAATAGTATAATTATTATCTAACGCATTTTAGTTGACAAATAGTGATGTTACCACTTAAACCTGGATGTAATACACGAACGTACGTTATCGCGTGTCGCCACGAGTCGTCCGTCCAAATGGAGCGTCTATTTGTGTCTCGAGGCCCGCTCGCGACAATATTGTAGCCGACATACGAGCCTTACGTGCGACGGTTAACGGCCACAGTGTTAATAGTCTTATTTTAAACCAATACGCTATAAATATCGTTAAATTTGACGCCAAACTAAATAAAGTGCAACCGTGTAAACAGATGGCAGAGCGCGATGGCCTAGATTCAGATGCATCTGGCGCGTCCTTATCTCGCACTCGCGTTCCTAAACCGTGCGTACTGTCATAAACTTGTAAACGAATAGTACAATATTACTGTTAAACAGTACGATGAATAGTCTACGGATGAAAGCGAAAGTGTTATGTAGGAATCGAGCTGGAGATATGTGGGGGATGGTTAGGTGACCGCGACAGGCTCGCCCGCGGCAACCGAGCAGTATTGCGTCAAGGCGGCGCGGCCCCGTTGGCGTGTTGGTAGAGCGCGTATTTGAAGCCGGGTCGCGCGCTCACGCTGCAGCGACCGCTTTGCGAAACCGTCGGTTATGCAAGGTGCGGCGTGGCGCGGCGTGCCACTGCCAACTCGCGGCTGCTCGCGCACCGCACCGCACCGCCGGAAGGAAAAGTGGAACGCGCCGCGCCGCAGTGGTGCGGCTGCGCGCGCCGCCTCTGCACGCTCGCGTACACCAGTGAAGTGCCTTCAAGTGTCGTGTCTGTGTCGCTTCTAGAACATTGGAATTGTGTTGCGCAAGCTCTCCGCCTACACTGGGATTATTTTAAACTAATTAGTATTATGGGGCCCGACCTATGTATAAGTCGCCCCCGTGTCCTCCGAACACCTAAGTTCGGCACGTGCATATAACACATAACTTTAGTTATTTCATAACTAATATTGCTCTGCATGTTGGGCTTAACCTATTGGAATTTATTTATCCCGCTGCTTTAACCTTCCTCGTACTTTCTTTTGCATGAAAACAACCATTCTAATCGGTGAAATACAACATACGTTTGACACTTTCTCATTTTTACGTGTATGAAGTTAAACATGAATGAAAATAGACACGTTTGTGTGTCATTACCAGTGAAATTAACTCTAATGACGTAATTGACAAGCGTATGATAAAAGCTAAGAATTTTTCCGCGGCCAGCGTCGCGCGGCCTACTGTCAGGTGCTTTCATTTTAGAAACGGAATCTGGGCTCCGCCACGTCACCTGCAGGTTTCACATTGCGAAAATTAAATTGTTTGAATCAATCATATTTGATAATTGTAGTTACAGCCGATTTCGTATTGCTACAAGGGGGAAAGTGTGCAGTAGAGCGTGGTGGCTTCTTCTAGCCGCTTGCCGTTTGCGCGGTTCCTACGTAACACAGGTGAACAGTAAAAGTGACTGTCACACGTACACGTCCCCATACTAGCTCACTGAGAAGTAACATTAATTCCTCGTGTACTAATGCGAGTACTTACAACACTACCCGTGTGTTCAAGGACATATTAATAGCGTCAAACCGACACGTATATCGTACTCCCATGCTCGACACTCGACACAATTGCACAATGCACCTTATCTAGCGCATGAGAGCTAATAATTATTTGTCCTACATTCTTGTTATGAGCTGATCTTTTGATTATTTGCACTCAAACGATTGTCCGTGACATAATGATAGTCTTGTTATAATTGGCTCAGTAATCAAATTACTACCTATAAATTTAATTTACCACAATAACATTTCGTTTTTGATTAAAAATTTCCCAGGCTTTTATTTTTCGAATCGACATCATTCAACCATTTATGATTTAAAAATAGGCACTACAAATAGTTTTAAGAAACAAAATAATATATAAAGTATAGAGGCCATGTAGTTAAATAAAGATATGACGGTATAAAAACGTAAAGTGATGTGCAATATTGCGCTTGCATGTTCTTACGTCAGTCCGCAGTGCACCGATGCGAGGTGCGTTCATACGTTCCGCGTGGGCGTGCTTACTCCAACAATGCCCACTTATGCCCCGTTCCTACGTGTCTACTAACTACGAGCTATACTTATTAAAAATAATAATAATTTCGGATCAATTTTTGATTTAAAAAAATTATACGTCGCGTCGCGTCCTCTCTAGAAAACGTATTTTGGGAATCTTGCTCAATCTTATGACACATGCACAACCAAATTTGGGCATAGTTAAAGTCTTGAAAAAGTTAATCGATGGTATTGTGAAAGTACTAGGTCATAATGAGTAACACTCATCGTCAACACTATCCAAATAAAACCATGACCTACTTAATATCATATTACTGGATCTTTATGATGTCCATTATAGATAACATATTTCAGTATGTAGTCAGACCATTTATGTAACATATTATGTTATACTATAATATAATAATCACACTAAAGACAAGGCCAGCTCCTACCAGAGGCTTCAGCCACGTTTTCGCTTATAATTGTCATTTTTTTAAATCTAAACGACTTCTTAGTAATTCTAATATTTACTAAAATCAATAAGTAATGTTTAATATGCTATATATAGACTGGAGATGATATTTAATACATAGTAATCTGAAGGGCACACTAGGTATTGATTCTAGAATTATTTAATTCACACGAAGGGTCGACGTCGTATGTACTAAACGAAGCCGGCGCAAGGTCTTATGCATGACCTAGTTGCAAGACTCACCTTTGTCACTCGCAGTACTCGATGACCCAAACTAAATAAAAATATGTATATCTTGCATCTACAACCTTCTCGTAACTGGCAAATTACTGATAGTTGTTAGCTAAATTAAGAAAAAAACTTTTAATGCAAGTCACTCGTTAACTGTAGCTATTTTCAATACATAATATATACTTCTTTCATATCAAGTCTCCAATCTGAAATATTGCCTATATTTATGCTTCTATATCAATCTTCAGTTATCAAACATTGTTCTTTATGCAGTATACAATGATAATCTCGTAATTGTCTAAAACAGTCCTTTCATTATAGATAATTTCAGTAACAATTAAATAAAATAAAGGAAAAGTATTAATTGATGTTTTAATATAGATTTATGTACATGGAAGGCTCCGATTTATTTCGTTTTGTCTTTTTAAAATCATTACGATTCAAATACGTTCAAGCACGATACGTATTAAAAAGGCATGATGTTAAAAAAATAATTATACTAGATTGTTACGTGAATATCGAATGTAAAAGTGTATAAAAAACATAATAGTTATGTATAAAACTTGGAAATATATGTGGACCTTTTAAACGCGAGGAGGAACAATCAATATATTTGCTTCTATCGATTTATGCTGATATTTTCGTATAATAATTATGTTTATTTATTTTTATTTTCATTACTAGAAAAAAATGTGAAAAAAAAATGGAATGAGTCTTAAAGTACATAAGCATAAATCATTTTATTTAATTGATGATTAAGTCGCCTAAAAATAATAACAACAAAAGAAAATATTACATAGGTCAGTCAACTATGTTTTAAGAAAAAAATATACAAATGTATTAAACTGAAAACATACTAAACAATATAAATAAAGTAAGAAAGATATTAATATTTATCTTAATTTAGGAATAAATTAAAAAAGGCATGAAAAGTTTCATTTCTAATTAATGCTATAGATATTATCAAAGGAAGTCTCGGCAGATTCGCTAATTCTCATTCTTGGATAAATCATTTAATCAACAACACTTTAGCATTTCATCGCAATTGCAACAAAATATTTTACAACGCCCTTATTGTGACGGCCATTGCTTTCCGGGGGCCAGATTTAGACGTGAGACTTAAAAAGGATCGTCCTCTTGGAAATGCGCTGTCAAATATTTCTCGTTTTATTATGAGCAAGGTAAATTAAAATAAAATCGTCCACCCCTCACTAGCAGCACCCCTTAAGCACTGACAGAGCGCGGCGCGACGCTAGGGTTGGCAACTCAAATCCAGGACCCTATTAATATTCGTCCAGATATAACACAACTCGTAATTGTCACACATGTACACAACACGTAATATAAAACGTGCATAATTATTATACAAGTTGTTATTTATTACTCGCTAACATATTCCACACGTGTCGGGTTACGTACGATATTGTTTCCATTGTTATTACTGTACGCGTACGTCTCTTATCGCACATAACGGACTATTTTGTCAATAAATATGTTTATTATCGTTATGTCTTAAATTCAAATTTAATGAAGTTATCAATTTATAATATAAGTAGCGGGCCGGGCGGACGTTGTCCTACCTTGATAATAAAAAAAAAATGTAAGATTCAATCACAGCACCACCTACCGGGTTTAATTGTGAATCTAAACCATTCTCGGATCCACTGGAACATGCACACAAAATTTCATCAAAATCAGTCCAGCGGTTTAGGAGGATTTCAGTGACATACACACGTACAGAAGAAATTTATATATAAAGAAGATAAACAATTAAATTATAATAACTATAAATTATAAAAAAAACATTAATTTATTGCAGTAGGGTACTAGTAAAGTTTGATATATGGAGTCATTTCTTGAACAGTTCAATAAAATACATACCAAACATTTACAATTACTTTTAAGATTTTACCACTTTTGATATACCAGTGAAATGGGAACTATATGATGTTTTTAAACCCATGTTGATTTGAATATGTTCCGAAAAATATTAATTAGTTCATTGTATAAAATATAACTTTATATTTATTATATTTTCTCTTGATATTAATAAAGAAAGAATAACATTATTTATTACATTTATTAAAGATAAATTATGACATAGGATATACAACTTGATATTCTTTTAGATAAGGTGTAGAAGTTCATAACATATTCATTTACGTTGTTGATCATATTATAGACAACTTACGAGTTATTATGTATAAACTATTCCTCATTTCCCTAGTTACAAATTTTTATATATTAAATTTGACGTTATAAATTCCCTTCGTTGCCAAAATAAGGCGGAGTTCGAAAGAATACATAAAATTCACTGAAGTTTGTATGTGATATTTAAATAAATATTTAATATATTGTTTATTAAAATATAATGGAGATGAACTGCATAAGTACTTGTTACCTCATTAGTAATAACATAAACGTAGTAGGAACGTTTACCTTGATCTATGCTGGTGGAATCAATGATGCGACATTTACTGGCACTCGCAAACGCCTCTGTTATATACGTATAAACGTGCATTTTATTTACAAGAAGTTAAATTCCAGAGATGTAACTTAAGGAATAAATTAACATTTTCTTCTGAATAGAAAAAACAAAACTCTCCAGTCACAATTATCTATATAAACAAAACTTAATAATAAATATCTAATAATAACTTAGCCTTATTAAAAATATCACAATGTCTTTATTCAATAATTACAAATAAATTTTGCAAGCTTAAGTATACTTTTGCTTTAATTTTTTTCTTTGTATATAAAATATGGCTATTTTTAGGATAATAAACAACGTAGACTGGTCGCGGGTATCGGATAGTTAATCACAAATATATTGTAGTATTCCAACGTAATACATAAAGACTGTACGTGTGGATATGTATTTCAAATTTGAATTCTATCCATTAACAATATATCTCAATTACTTTTCATTTTATATTAAGTGATATCTATTTATAAATCCTCCAATATAATACGCCATAAATTGTTTTCATAATCAAAATACTCTTTATTAAATTTAGGCCCTGAGAAGGCACTTATGAACGTCAAAGCTATCACCGGTTCGGAAAACAACCCAGTCATCGAGAAGAATTGGCAAGAAACTCGGATCTGGTTTATCTTTTCATAATAACTAACATATTTTTTTTTATTATTACAACATAATAGACACATAAAGCTACATTCGTTTTTAGTGGTTGCACAGAGAGAGGCGTTACTTCCAGACGTCGCTATCGTTCACATACTGATCCACCCTGTAATAACCTTTATGTATTAAGACCCGCTTGACATAACACTTGAACCTACTATCCGGCAAATCGGTAATGTGTTTTGGGGCTTTGTTATAAAATCTAACACTATTACCTAAAAAACTGTTACTGGTCTTAGTAAGCCTGAAACATGGAGTGACCAGTTTGTTATGGTTCCTGGTATTTACATTATGTCGGTCTAATAGCTGCTCTATTAACACTCGTCGTATACGAGTTAGGTATTGTTTCAAAAAAAGAGACAATAAACGAAAGAGGTATGGTTTCAAAAAAAGAGACAACAAACGAAAGAGGTATTATAACTTAAAATGAGAATAAATTACATCATACGCTAATATTCTGTTGGCAGCGTAAAGTGACTTTCTTATTTCTTATACAGAATCACTATTTTTTTTATCACAGCTCATTATTTAAATGTAACGCTTTCACTTTACTTTCATTTTTGAATATTTTAAATATACACAAAGCTTTCAAATAAGCTAGAGAGACGTGGGAAATTTGAATTTAATCGCTTCGTTACTACTTGACAATACACAATATGTAATTTTGTTCACATTGTCAGCCGATGTCGAAAATAAGAATAATTTTGGTTGTATCTTATTTATTCATTTCTGTATGAAATGAGAGTTTAAAAAAATGATATATATTCCCAGTAGTAAAAAATATTTTAACATATAACACAGTACAATTAGCTTCGGTAGCAAAATATGATAGGTAACTTTATGGTCTTAACAAGAGAGTTTTTTATGCATTTGTTTATTACAGCTACAGATAATACATAATACATATACATCATACAAATAATATATCCATACTTTATGCTCATTTTCCATTAAAATATTTTATATCAGCGAAATAATGATGTGTTTACTTTTGAAAAAATTAAATATAACGATAGTTCTTTGCTAATTAAATATTATGGTAATGCTTACAAAAGTCAGTATAATTAGAAAGATATTTCATTGATATACTATTATTATATATCAAAAAAGCGTACATATACGAAAAATAAAAAAATGTATTAAAGTAATTTACATTCATTTATATAAATTAATTACGAGTATTTTATATTGTAAGAGATCTAGCTAGGTACACGTAGCGGGGAAAAATTACACGCAAGGGGATTTCCCTATAGAGTGGTCTTTCCACCGTCGCTCAAGGAAGGTGAATTTTTTTTATAGTAAATTCATAATTCATTTATATCCTATAACAAAATTGTATTATATAAAACTTTCGTTATAATTTAAGTAGATTTTGAAATCGTTTTAGTAATTTTTATTCAATTGACCGATTCTATTATTTTATCCATAGTTCATTATGTCCACTTACTGGGATTAGGATAAGGAAATCTTCTGGTAAACATTAAAGTAAATAATTATATTATAGTTTGCGAGTTTACCTTATCTAAAATATATAAGCACAATCGTCCGTAAACCAGCTGATTAAAATTGATCTGTTATTACGTGTAATCACATTGCAAGTATTCATCGGCATCTGTTTACTTACAATTATAAATTATTATTCATCTTGGCTTTCCACGCGTTTCCTTATCTATGTTCAGTCAGTCGACCTTGTCAGCCGACATCGTTACAATTGCTGACAGCCGTATGAAACGTCAGCGCACCGAGAATAACAAAACTACTACCATAATAGTCCCGAGTGTCAATCCAATGCACAATAATGAGTGATTACGTACCTACCTACGTGTGTTCCATTGTAAATTATCATTGGGCATTTGTCACACTAACTCCACTTATAAATGCTGTTGCACTAACAAGCGCTTTAATCATATCTAGATATCATACGCCATCATACGCCTTCTACACGTGCCGATGTTTAATTAGGGATTAATAAGTGAAAAGCGGCCGAGACGTTCCGTTCGTGCATGTACAGTGTAGTGACGCGAAGCCCGTACGTGAACTATTTTATCTACGTTTCGATTACGCCCCGGAGTTCGTGCCAGGAGTGCGTTTGCAAAACACGCTCCAAGTTTGCGTTACGGCAAAGTTGACACTGTAAATGCACTATCTGGTACGACACCCCGGGGCGTGTAGCATCGCTCCTGATCTGCCGGATTATTAACAACAGTTTTACGAACTGATACGAACTATAGTGCATATTGATCTCCTTACGCATTTTTTTATATAAATATTTTATTTTGTGTATGTTTCGATTTGTATATCAGTTGCTTATAGTAGATTTTATTTTTAACTTTGACAAGTTTGAATTATTTTATGTAAGCTCTTCTGAGTAAAATTACTGTATTATTTTGGTATTTTTTTAAAGATTATATAATTTTGATGTATTTAATGCCTGTCTATGCTTTATTAAGTCTTTGTTTATGTAATGATATTTATCCAATATGAATGCTTTTATTACATTGTATTTTCTATATTTATTTTATTATAGCTTTGTTTGTAATTGTTTTGTTTTACTTTTACACAACACAATAGAACCACTCGAATAACAGTTAGACATTTATTTTTATAATTGAGGGCATTAGAAAATAAAAAATGATGTGGCAGACCATGCCTGATGTAATAAACTAGCCCAGCGTTTATCTCGCAAACAAAAGCATAATGATAGGAAGCCGTTGGGGTCGTAGTTCCCTCGTTTAGCCTTCAATTGTAATTACAGTCAACTCTTGCTTTAGCCGCAGTCGGTTCTTTGGGATTTACTATTTTTTATTACAACACAGTTGTAAACTTTTTGCGAGCGTATCATAAAAATGAGATTTCCCCGCCGCTCTTACATCACTTTGACTCAGTTAAAAACACACTGTAATTTTGGTACAAAATAAATCGTTATTAGTTACGGATAGCTTTCAAATAATCTCATTCATTGCAAATATTATTTATGAATTTATTTTACTATTTACAAGTGATCTAAATGAATTGCTTAGTTTTTTCATACATCTGATAATATGTAGGTATTAAAGTATATGTAATTTTGCGATAAGTGATCGATTTCCTATATAAAAGTAGAAGGTCATAAATAAGAATGGTTCTGCCGCAGATATGATGCATACCTCGTTTGAAAGCTGTCAGCTGTTAACCCACACGGTTACAGCAGAATATTGGCCACGGTATAATTAGAGGCACGTCGAAATAGCAACAAACAATGTTGCGCTCACATTCATAGTGCGCACTATTCTCGAGCGACCTTGGAGATTGTACAGAGTTACTGCTACTGGCAGCGTTGCTAGAAATTTATCTACGCCTAGTGTAACTTTAGAAATATCGTTGATAATGTTTATTAAGCTTTTATTATTATGTATGTCATTAATATTAACGTAGGTCAAAGCGCGTTCAAACGTGAGAATGTTTTGAGATTATTTAAGTGTCGAAATTCACGGATATCGGATTTGTTTTTAATTTAAACTTTATTATATTTGAACAGAATTACTTTAGTAATTTAAACATTTCAAGACGATGTTTCTGGCCAGGATAAACACTTTTTTTTAGATTTTATGATAAATTATTTTCATTTATTTATTTGGTAATAAGGAAATCCTCTAACAAAAGAAAGACACTTTATCTAGGTTCACAATATGAAGAAAACTTAACTATACTTATCTTACAATAATAAAAACAATAAAATAGCAATGATAATCATGATGATTATTATGATGAAATTATGATTTAATGGTATTGTAGGTCGAAGGTATCTTTTATATTAGAAAATCTTGGTAAGAGTTGGAGCAACCGCAGAACTTTTTTTACGTTTTCTTTAGGACAATATGGGGCTACATTGTGTCAATGTGAACCAAACTAAACCTGATTAAAAGCATTTAGTTTGGTAAAATATGTACTGGTAGATACCGTGGACCAGGAGTCTCGAAAGGAATGAAAGAAAGCTAATATGAAGGATGAACTTTATCTGCAATTGAAAGTAATTAATTACTTTACACAAATTTCATATAAAATAACACAGATATCAAGAAACAAGTTATAATAGAAATTGTATACCGCTATAGTAAGTTTCTAGGAAAGGATGTTGTTAGAACTCCGCCTGGGACGGTTCGCAAACAAGCTATGATGTTTTAATCCGGTGTGTGTGGGAATGAATAGTACTAAACGCACTGAAGATGTACATATTACGAAGCAAAATAGTCACATGGACAAGTTTTCTATTGCAATTATTTGTAGAGAAAGGCGGATAGAAAAGTAGAAAATAACGGCGTTAAAAATTTACACGCAGGTTTTAATTCTATACCGGTATAGTACTAAAGGTTCTCTTTGCAAAATCTTATTTTAGAACTAGTAAATCGAGGACACGGAGCGAACAAATCTATACTATGGTTTATAAAACATGTTTTAGGTTAATTAATATGTGTACTAATTTGTACTTAGTCTCGTCTAATTAAGACTTAAAGTCGTTTTTCGCTGGTTCAACAAATAAACCATTCACTTTACCATTTACGCATATGCGATTATTATTTGTACGTTACATAACCTTTTAAAAAAATATTACACAATTGCAATACTTAAATGTAGATATACGGATTGTTTGTATTTATTTATTTAAAGCCCGTCATAGTGAATCGCTTCTGCGGGTCGCGTTTCAGGATCAGCCTGTGGATATCCAGCTTTTCGCCGGCCGGCATGACAGCGGCGACCAGCGATGGACAGTGTGTCACTCGGTGGTCGCCATTGTTTTTGGATTGTACTGTGCTTACCATCAGGCATAGTGCAGTCATTTTGCCGTGCTACAATAAAAAAAAACCGAACTTAGTGATCATTTGAGTAAGAATTAAATTAATTTAGTTGCAAACTTGTTTTACAAAATCATCAAAAATATAAATACTTACTATTGGATTTTTTTAAATAAAATTGTGTACTCAAACAGATAAATTGTTTACATGAATTAATTGCATTAAATAATGCTTGGGTTTAAACTATAGAAGATACTACTAAAGTTCACAATATGACAATGAAATACAGTCTATTCTATAGTATATTAAACAGTAACTGGAGACTGACGATGTCTTAAGAATAGGTCAACGCAACTACTAAAATGAGTTAGAAATAGGTAGGAACGATCTAAGCAGGTCAAGTGTGGTGCGACCGTGCGACCAATCCCGTGAAGCCATACTTAGGTAAATATATTATGTATGTAACCTTGTTTTTAATCTCATTTTGTTATTGTATTCACACTTTCTAGCTTCACAACTCCATTTGTAATATTTATTACCATTTGAAAGAATATTATCGTGTCGTCTATTCTTTTACTTTTAAGGTGTATTTTTTTTTTGGTCTTATATGAAATAAATATTTTGATATTTCGTTGTTTTATTTTTATTTTATGTACGTTTCTGTGTATTTAAAATATATTTGTTTGAATATTTATGTAAAACTTTTTATTTCATTTATACTTTCTATACTTTAAATATCCATTTTTTTATATATCCTAGCAATCTTTTCTCGAATACCTATCGCCCTTTTCGTATAAAACATTAAAATATGGGGTGTAAGGGGTGTCAAATAACATCTAAGACTTGAGACATCCAAGCCAACCTCATCTGAACGTGGTGCACCCTACTAAATAACGAACGAGGCAATGGCGAAAGCGGGGTGGTAGGGTTTAATAGCCCGACTGGGTTGCAACCACCATGTATATGGCGAAAAAGCCCATCATAGTGGTTCGTTTCTGCGTGTCGCGTTTCGGGATCGCAGACCGGCACGACAGCGGCGACCGGCGATGGATACTGTATCACTCAGTGGTCGCAATTGTTTTTGGGTTGCCTTTTGCCGTGCTACTATAAAAAAAATGATTTTCATCAGATCATTTTCCAATTACAATCTAATTACTAAAATTAACACTGTTAATTTTTTATGTATAAGTGAAGAGGTGAAAGATTTTCAACCAGTGGGAAATTCGATTTTTCATTGATCAGTTTAATATATATTCCATCATAATATTCCATAGTAATTATAATTGCTAAATATCATTATCAAAATAAACACATGACGTATATCTAACATGTGTGACAGTGCCTCTAGCTTTTAGGGTAACCGCAACTGTGATCCATGGCAGTTAAAGGTACATTTTTCATCGACCAGTTTAATATATATTTTTTTTATATAATAGGACGCAAACGAACCGCTTGGTCACCTGATGTTAAGTGATCACCACCGTCCATAGCCGCTTGCAACACCAGGAGTGTCGCTAGTGCGTTGTCATCCTGTATTTCGGGGAAGGGGTGTATCCGGCGCTCTCACTGACCGAACGAAACACAATAATGCAAGCACTGTTACTTCACGTCGGTTTTCTATGAGAGGGTGGTACTACTCCGGGCGAGCCGACCCATTCATGCTGAAACCAGTAATAGCTTCAGTGGTATAAGAAAGATGTTAATTATTAAACTCATAAATAAATTATATTACATAGTAATTATATTTGCTAAATATCATCATAAAAATAAACACATGATGTATATATACCTTGTGTGACAATGCTTCTAGGTAATGACGTATACTGCTTTTAAGGTAACCGCAACTAGGTTATAAACTACTGCGGTTAAAGAATAACCTAGGCAATGTTATGGACTTTTCAGTTACTCCATACATCATTAAAAAAATGTAAAGTTATTTCATTGATACCCATTGATATTGGGTTGTAAGGGGTGTCGCATAACATTTTAAGAGTTGAGACACTCAAGCCAACCTCACTTGCACGTGGTGGACCCTGCTGAGTAACGAACGAGGCGATGGCGTTCATGCTGAAACCAGTAATAGCTTCAGCGTGGCTCTACCACCTCTGGTATACCATCCAGTGGTATAAGAAAGATGTTAATTATTAAACTCATAAATAAATTATATTACCTAGTAATTATATTTGCTAAATATCATCATCAAAATAAACACATTATTTATATCTACCGTGTGTGGCAATGCTTCTAGGTGATGGCGTATACTGCTTTTAAGGTAACCGCAACTAGGTAATGAACTATTGCGGTTAAAGCATAACCTAGGCAATGTTATGGACTTTTCAGTTACTCCATACATCATTAAAAAAATGTAAAGTTATTTCATTGATACCCATTGATATTGGGTTGTAAGGGGTGTCGCATAACATTTTAAGAGTTGAGACACTCAAGCCAACCTCACTTGCACGTGGTGGACCCTGCTGAGTAACGAACGAGGCGATGGCGAAAGCGGGGTGATAGGGTTTTGAAGCCCGATTGGGTCGCGACCACCATGCATAAGACGAAAAAGCCCGCCATAGTGATTCGTTTCTGCGGGTCGCGTTTTGTGATCAACCTGTGCATATCCAGCTTTTTCCAGGCCGGCATGACAGCGGCGACCGGCGATGTATAGTGTGTCACTCGGTGGTCACTATTGTTTTTGGATTGTACTGTGCTTACCATCAGGCACAGTGCAGTAATTTTGCCGAGCTACAATAAAAAAATAAAAAAGTCTTATTCTTAAAGTAGACTCGTTTTGTGCGCGGCTTCGTTCGCGTTTATGAAGATTTTATTTATCGCTTGGAAGCAATATATTTTTTTTCGAATGAAAATGATCATATATCCTTTTTTGTATCCCTTACAGCGTGTATACAAATGTGAGTAATTAATGTGTCTGGGTAACAAACACACAAACAAGCTCACATTCGCTATTATGACACTAGTTTGGATATAATTATTTAAGATTTTATTTATCGCTTGGAAGCAATATATATTTTTTTCCGAATGAAAATAGGTCATATATCCTTTTTTGAATACCTTACAACGTATATACAGATGTGAGTAATTAATGTGTCACGGTAACAAACACACAAACAAATAAATAATTATATACTTAATTAATAATATTTTCGTGAAGTAACAGTACTTGCATATTTGCGTTTCTTTCGGTCAGTGAGAGCGCCGGGGACTCACCTCCCCTCTCTCCACTCCCTCCCCTAAACCTTCCCCCTAAATGGTGGCAACGCACTTGCGACTCCTCTGGTGTTGTTAGTGTCCATGGACAGTGGTGATCACTTAACATCCGGTGACCCACCTATTTGTTTGTCACCAATGACATTAAAAATATATATATATATAAAAGAGAAGAATGTCAGTTTATATATATCATGTAATCATTGGTTTATTAGGTTGTATATTACTTACATCCATTAGAAGATGATTGAAGAGGTTGCGACTTTGATAAGCTAAAAGTTATTAAAATAGATTACATAGATACAATGTTGGCTCCTGAGCGGTCGTGCGATAACCTACTTTATTGAAAAGCGATTTATTTCTAGCATCTATAGAGGAATACTATCTCTTTGAATTTTGTACTAATAACGGGAGAGTTGACAAAGTCGTGCCAGCGGATCTATAGATGGAAGAAATTGATAAGTAATTCAGAGAAATAACGATAAAAATATATAATACAGGAGAAACACACTATTTGTCTTAGTTGTTATTACGATGTATTAAGATAATAGTCATTTTTTGGTTTTTCTAGACACCATCGGTTATTTGAAACTAACTATGAATACTATTTATCGTTTAGGTTTAATTCAATAATGATTGTGGAACGTGTTTCGAGTGTATTTACTGACTTTAATTTTAAATATCTCCTTGTAAATTAGAAGGCTTAATGGAAGAGAAAGTATACATAAATTAAAAGTTTAATTCATTAATTGTGAAAATTGTAACAATAATAACTTATTTACATACACAGCTCTTAAAAAAAAAATTATAAGTAGCTAATTTTTGCAAATAACAGAATAATGTGTTGTAACATTCATTAGTTTTTTTCGTTTTAGAAAATAACATAAAAGAGAATGATTTGAAATTATTAATTCTAAATTACCAAAACTCGGCGAAATGATTTAAGTTACAGATTAATTACCTACAAATTACTACTTAATTTGAAACGGAACTGTACGCTTTTTTTAAGTGAGGGCTACGATTTGTGCTATGATGAAACGGCCAGTATATACATTGCAATAATCCGGTTTTATAAGGAAAACCGGTAAATGAAATGTAAAATAACTTGTCCTGACCGCGTAGGAGTTGTTGAAAACTAATAAGCAGCGCATAGGCTTACTGCGTTTAATTATATTGAATTAAAATATCATAAATATTTAATATGATTATTTAAAATAGACTTACTTGAATCAACACGTGTTTCTTAGTTTCTTAAATAGGCTTTTGCTTTGGATATTTACAGGCAAGTACGACAATGACGACATAGTTCTTTGATAGTACCCATATACTTTAAACATAGTGAATTCAACTAACTCGTATATGGATAATTAAATATTTTTTTAGTATTACCCTGAAGAGTGTATACGAAAGAAAGAAATAAATTGCTTAGAAAAATGAAGAAAAACAAATGTCCATCAATTGGCAAAGCTATTCAGCCAATATTCAGCCAATTCAGTACAACAGTAGTACTGCAGCACTGATTTTCGATAGCATTTGTGATGATAAACAGACGTTCAGTCGGTTATAATTAATATTAGAAAAATTAAAGACCAAACCAAGCAGGATATAGCCATAGAGTTGTTCTTATTAAATATAAAAGATCGTCTTACAACAAATCTCTTTTTATAATGCGAGTACGATATTGATTTTTAGTGATGATTAGTAATTAGGTTACTTAGAAGAAAATTTTAACAACCATTCATCATATATAACAAATTATGCTATCATAATAGTTCTAATTGGGACATCGTGTTCCTTTTGTAGTAGTCCGGTGAAGCTGTTAAGACCTTGACAGATCAATAGCGTAGTCAGTTCGAAAAAAAAAGTTCCTTTCGTAAGTCCCACTTGATTACAATATCCAGCTATATAAAGAGTTTTGCGATTATATTTGTATACCGAATACTCGGTATGCTAACTTGACTGTTGACTTATACCAGGGGAAAGGTTAAACACTCGCAGTATTCTAGGATTTAATACTTCATGGTCACATTTAACGTATAAAATAATAATATCACAACAAAGATTAATAAATAACAAAGAGAACCTAAGTATTAAGTTCGTTCTCAGACTTTCAAAAGTATAAACAGAATCGTAATAAACCTAGGTGCAATGACCGGTACCCAAACATGTACATGACGACACGTAACCTTCCATAATAAAACGAACAATAAACCATTTTGTTTTGTTCATACCGTTCCCACGTTCACGTTCAAGTGAAGCGTAGATAACGTAGAAGCGTAGAGAATTGTGTATAATTTTTGTATTTTTCTAGATAATTTGGTCAAATGATAATTAACTCCCACAATTAAGTAGGTCCCAGGTGATGGCTCTCGCTGAGGCCCATGGAACAGTAGGATCTAGGTCTTATTGAGGGCCACCCTGAGACCCAGCGGTCGGATGCGCCCGACTACAAGGATTGTGGTCGTCGTGGCTAGGCGCACTAATTCCTCACATCTCTCCTCCGAGCTACGATTAGGGTGACATCCGCGTAGCATGTTATGCGCGTTCCGACTGGGACCGCGCCGTAGAGCACCTAGTCGCGTTGCTCGCTGGACTATATGACCGTCACCGACTGTGTAGACAACCGTCCTCTCGACCAAGTACGCCTCCAACAGCCGCCGCAGGTACGGGTGTACCCCGAAATTCCGGAATGCCACCCGTATTACTGAATGCAACAGAATGTTGAAGGCAATGTTGAAACCAATTTTAACAGCTTAAGGGCAACGCATCTTTAATTTGATAACTATATTCAATAGTATATAATAAGAAAGGTTAAAAGATAAGTTAAATAGTATTAATAATTAGGTAAAATAGATTAAGTAAAAATGTTTTGTATGTTACAAAAAGTTATTTACTTATACGTAAAATCTGTTATTGTAGGTACACGAAATGCTTTAATTTTTTAAAAGTATTTAAAAAAGAGAAGGATACGATGGCCCGTTGACAAGTGAAAGTATTTTGAAAATATAAATATTTATAGCAAAGGAAAAAAAAATGAATCGCAACTGACAACATTGTGACAATGTTGAACCAGAAGCTGACAGTCGGTATTGTTCCTATAAAATTCACTTATATTATTATATATTTTAATATCAATCATTTACTTAATTAAATTAATATATACATTTTTTTAAAACTAATTGTTAAAAAAGGAATATATAGCCAGGTAAAGTAGCTATGTACTTACTCCATGACTCCGAATTACTTTCTCTCATTCCAATTACGTAAAGGTATATCTGATTGTGAATGAATCTCTTTATCTGATGTATTCATGTGAAGCCTGAATATAGTACGAATTATATAATAGAGAATACTTTTACCTTACGAAAACATACATAGGTTCGAAGTCGAAAAAATCTCTATATCAACGAATACCAAAGTAGGTTTTGTGGAAGGGTTCAGTTGAAAAGTCACAAGTTTTTCGCAAATCAATTAAATTTGTCATTGAATTTTTATGAGTTTCATTTTTAAATATTTGTTGCAATTGCACTGACAATTAAAGAAAGATGCCATAATAAAAATTAGTTTTCCGTAGTTTTAAGAATGTAAGAATCTTAAGATAAATGATAACCAATATAGTCTCATCATCATCATCATCACATCGGTCTGTAAGAGACCCCTGCAAGGCTATATGCCTCTTCCTGACGGAAGGTATCGGCATAATCACCACACCATCTCACGACGTATGGGCGATTTCAAACTACGAGAAATATGTTTTCCACATACGGAGGTACTACAAGAACATTTCTCAGGTTCGGATTACTTAGATGATAATGATTAATAATAAGATGGCCGAGAGCGAGGCCGCGTTGCTCTCCGTCGCCTGCTATTGCGAGACAGTCATGCTTGCAAAGGAGGCGGCGGAGAGGGATAGGGAGTGGACCACTAGACTCCCCTCTCGCGGTCGACGAACCACACGGCGGCGATGGGTAGTAGATGACCTCCGGCCGCCGTAGATGGGGCCTGGGGGCAATGGACAAGGGCATGTCCGTAGCCCTGGCAGTTTAAACTGCACAGGCCCATGTGGTGGAGGCTAATTGTGCCGATGCGACTCCCACAGTTCGTCAGGGGGTCTAGCACTCACTCCCCCTTCGAGGGGTCGTCTTTGACCCCTCAGACAGCAGTCAGGGCCTCTTGAGGGGCTTACCCCTGTCGAGAGAGCAGACGCAGCCCCCCCCCCCTAAAAAGGTATATGAAGGCACCATGGGGTTTTAGTCCGTGCGAATCGGACATAACCCATCCTCAGCTGCCCGACGGGATGGGTATCTGTTAGGGACATCCCCATGTAAAAAAAAAGGTCCAGATTACTTTACAATGTTTTCCTTCACTGTCAGTCGATAGTGTTACCAATTTAAATTAGGAAATGTACGCGAATTCCGAAAATCTCGTTGGTACATGCCGGGGTTCGAATCTGCGGACATCGAATTAATATTTCATTGGTCAAACCACTCGTCCACCACGATATTGAATATAGTCTGTCCACTAACTATTAAAGAACTTGTTATATATAAGTAATATTATAGTGCAGGCTACTTTGCACTTCCGCCTGGAATTGATTGAACACTACTACGTCTAAATGCAACAAAAAGCGAATCAATCATTAATTATATTTAAGTGCCTGTTCAAGAGTTAGCAACTGTTTTGGTATATTATTTTTCTAGTCGACACTAAGCTGTCATTATAGTTTCGAATATTTCCTGACAGATGGTGTAAAAATGATTATATTGTTGGGATCAACTGAACGCGGAATGTCGAAGATTATATGCAGTAGTGTGACCTGGATGACGCATTGCAGCAATGAACTGTCACAAACTAATGATGATCATTAATTCATTTAATTAATTTGTATGCTACGAATCTAAACACGTTAATTTTGTTTATAATAACACTAATGGCTCCTAATGATTTCTAAATATTTACACACTCTTGCCGCTTTAGGCGTCTTTTATAATTATGTCAATGTTCGCATATTAAAAACGATCAGTAAAATTATTTTCAACGGTATCTTGCTTATAAAACTTAATAAATAAATATGATATTGGTTCCTTGATGTCGATGAAGGTCTACAGCAATGGTACTCAACCTTTTTTTTAAACGGGTCACAAACACGTTTCACTCATTGTGTCGCGGGCCGCAAACTACAAATATTTAGGTATTTATTTATTTATTTATTCGAAGGAATATCAACAGCTTTTCATACATAATTCAAAATACAATAGTCAACTTAAAGCTAATTATAGATATTCACTAATAGATAATGATATGATTACAAAAAAAAGATGTTAAAGTGCTGATTAAAAATAAAGAACAGTGGAAAGTTACATATCACGCAACCTGCTCAAAGAATGTTTTGATGAGCGCCTGTTCTGCTGCATTATTTGGAGTATTAAAAAGATCTAGATTAAATTCTTTACTAAGTTCATTGTAATTATAACTACTTCGCAAAAAATAACTATTCTTTCTATAATTGGTATTTGAATGAGGCACATATATCAACGAGCTATGTCGAAGAACAGTAGACGAAGCCCTTAAATAAATTTTTGGGAGATCTGGACAATCGACCTTATTTTAGGCAATTTTTAAAAAGAATTTGTAGGTGGTAGAGCTACACTGAAGCTATTAATGGTTTCAGCATGAATGGGTCGGCCCGACCGGGGTACTACCTCTCACAGAAAACCGACGTGAAGTAACAGTGCTTGCATTGTTGCGTTTCGTTCGGTCAGTGAGAGCGCCGGAGGTCCCACCTCACCTCCCTTCCCCCTTCCCTTACTCCCCCTCTCCCCCAAGACAGGTTGGCAACGCACTTGTGACTCCCCTGGTGTTGCAGGTGTCTATGGACGGTGGTGATCACTTAACATCAGGTGTCCCACCTGTCCGTTTGCCTCTTATGATATATATAAAAAAAAATCAAATTAAATACGTATTGATGTAGTGAAAAATGGTTGTGCAATAAAACAACCTCGGTATAACCCTTATATCATAAGGAACGCTTTGCGGTCGGGTTATCTGGGATTTATTCAATTTACTCAGCGTGTTCATAGTTTTTCTGGTGGTCACGAAATTTAAAATAATTGAAAATAAAATATAAGCATGTCGGCCAACTACAAAGACCCGGCGGGCCACAGGTTGAGTATAACTGGTCTACAGAGATCTCGTGCAACCCCAACTAGACCGGCAGTTGTACATCGTTGGGTTTTAGTCCGTGGGAGTCGGACATAACCCACTCTTTTCCCCCGGAGGTTGGGTATCCATAATGAAATGGCTGGTGTCTTAATGTCACTGTCACATTTTTTTTTAAATATCACATTGAAAAGGTACTCCGAACGTAAGCAAAATGCACTTGTATTAAATAAGTGTAGGTTACGATTTTAGTAAACAACCTTGGAGCTAAAAGAGTATTTTGTTAAATTTGTACGTTAATTACCTTTCACGTGAAATACCTTAGTAAAAGAAAACGTACTTACATATATTAAAAGATGCTATAAGTTATGCATATTATTATTTTTAAATTAAAATTGACTATAAATTAAGTAGTATATGTTACACCTTATATATTGTAGATACACATTTTTGTGTCACAATAATTAGATAGAATGAAAGATGCTAATGAAATAAGTATACATAACAACTAATCATTAGAAAAGTCTTCGTAAATTCCTTTTCATTGAATACCCCGTCGATATTATATAAGGGCATAGAATACTTATTAACAATTATTATTTACAAAATAATATATTTTCATATTAATACTACGAGAATTAAATTTATTATACATTAGTTTGGGGAAGATATCTCATGTGTAGTTAACAATACATAAATAATCTACCAACCAGTATGCAAAATTGTTTTCACTCAAATTCGTATTCCCGCAATTCCGTTCCGTTCCGCAAATCCGTTTTATATCCTGTTATTAATGAGATGCAAAAAAAAGTTTTTTTTTAACTATAATGTACCTGTATCTAAGTTGAGTTTTTTTTCTTATTCCAGATCCCAGTTACGAGTGTCCAGTTTTTCTACAAAACCACCGAAGTTGTTTCCATATTTCAGTCAAGTTACTGACTAAAGCTATTGGCCTGACGCGACAGGCTTTCAGAGCTTCACTGGACCAATTGGACGAGCGTTTAAGGAGCTCAACCGCTTGGCTTGTCTCAAGGGTACCAAAGTGGCTGAACCTCGGCTTGAGCTATTGCCTTTAGCCAAGCCTACCATACTTATAATTTTTTTTATATATTGTCTCTCGCTAACAATATACATACGAGTATATCAAATAATGTTCAAGACGAGCTCCATGAATTAATTAAATTAAATTAACTTTCTCTAGGTATTATATAAAAACTGAATGTAGTGAATGATGTGCTTGATATCAGTGCAAAATTAAAGTTGCTACAAAGTATCAGGGGTCTTAAATATCCATACTGTAGCTCTGTTACCTCCACAAACAGCATTAATTTTTGGGTTTGAATTATTTTTAAATTCATCTAAATAACATATATCTATAACTCTCATGAACTGAAATTTAATAAATTGATAACTACAAATAACTAATATATATAAATTGTTTCTACATCAAAATACATGTCGATTGTTCTGCACAAAACTCAGGATAATTTTATCATCCACAAATTATTGTTCTGAGTCTGGTTGTTCTGTTCTAAAGTATGTTTAATTACTCTGCAATACAGGGTTTCATCCCTATTAAGAGATTCTATCTAGGAATTAAAAAAAGAAACATTAATGAGAATAATCTATACTAATATTATAAAGAGGTAAAGTTTGTGAAGTTGTAGGGGGTAATCTTAGGAACTACTGGTCAGATTTCAAAAATTGTCAGTGTTAGAAAGCTCATTTATCGAACAAGGCTATAGACAATATATTATCACGCTAAGACCTATAGGAGAGGAGCACCATAGAAGAATGTTTCGAAATCGGGGGATTTTTTCCTTTTGAGAGCTTCCGATACGTGTTAGCCCAAAATAACTATTCCACGCGGACGAAGTCGCGGGCTGAAGCTAGTCATTAAATAAAAATATGTTAAATAAAAGAAAATCACACGGCTTGTCAATGTTATTTCATTTTACATATATAATATTTTGTTTTCTGTCTCAGTGAAATGAAAGTATCTTAGCTGTTGACGTATCACACAGATAAATATTTTTAACACGAATTTTCTTTCACAAGAAAGAAGAACACATCTAACTGTATTTAAGAACACGTATCCTCTTCGAGGTTCCCTACGTGTTTATGATGCAACGTGGCAAGTCAATCTACGGTTCACTAATGACTTCGGAAAGACAATTTTTCATTTCAAGAACTCAACCGCCTCTACGACAGAAAATGACAGAAGAAGAACAACATAGGGTTGACCGCCTTGGCAGTGTGGTTAGCTGGTTGTTTTGTTGATAATAACAGCCACTGACGACACTGCTCCTGCGTGCGCCCTGAAACAACTTTGACGAAGCCGCCATCTTTATACGAGAAAAGCACGAAGTGAGCGAGCTGAGAAGAGTTTAGTATAAGGTTTATTGTTTGAAAAAAAGTAAACTATGAATTAGGGATGGCGATCTGATATCGAATAATCGATTTTGAGACATAGAAAAATAAAATAATTTTATCGATTTTAAACATCGAATTGATCTTAGACACTATAACATCGTCATTCGATTTTTTTTTCTATGTAAATAACAATAAACCACGATACAATAATTTATAATTTAAAATATATCTAAAAGACAGCTCATCAGAAAAGAAAAACAATTAAGAGATCGACTTTAGGATAATTGACTCTCTAGTCCTCGATTTTTTTGGGAGGAGTTGCCGTCCCTACTATGAAATTAATATTTTGTAAAATTGTTTTTGTTTTGTGCTGGAGAAAAATGTTGGTTGTATTTTAATTTTTACAAAATAAAGTTTAATAATTTCTATAAGTATGAAATCATTTGTTTTTTCAGTTCGATAAGGGAAAACGAAGTAAAACCCGTCCACTTACATGTGTACGCGCGTATGTGTGGAGGCGACATGTGTAATGTTGTTGCAGTGATGCAAATTTTATGCCACTGTATCGCGCAAGTCTAATATGTATTTTGTTTTCTCGAACTGACTACGCTATTGACCTAGCAAGGTCTTAACAGCTTCACCGGACTACTTGTACAATCGACAGCCGCATGTCATTGAAAGACAGCGACCATATGATAGCGCGAGCTAATGGTACTGTGGCGTCATCTCTTAATGACAAACTAAAACATTGAACAATTATTTCGAACACTTATTTACCGTAATAATTAACCTCATACGCTATTATATACTTTGTAGATTTTAGCTATTGATCACAATCATACTTCATGTTAAATGACGAAGTAGTATGCTCTCTAAACATAGAAGGTGACAAGGTGTCAAGTGCAGTTCGCGAATCACATCTATATGTGCTACGCGACAGATTCCCAACTAAAAACTCTGACTAATAGCATACTTACAATCTACAGTGACATTAAAATAATAGATATGGTATTTTTTTAAATTGATTTAAATACTTATGATATCATGTGTATAATTCCTCTATTTATTCATATCACGGCAGAAACAACACGTGTATGTTAATATATTATACCTGCGATGCACACTCGTGACGTGTATGATTAATATATTTTTTCGGATTTATATCCGCTCATATAATAATCACTGAAAACATCTGGCGCATTTTTGCGGGAATTGCCCCGTACTTAGTACACAGATTCTGCTAAAAGTCTTTAATCGGGGTAAAATATGCGATATTTTTATCTATCTAGGAACTTTGATCAATTTGAAGCATACAAATCCTAAAGATCGCTAGACTCATTGGTACAGTAAGGATTCAAGTGTACTATAGGTATAATGCAGAAAAATAAACTATACACTGCAATAACATCTTTTTTTACATCTTTACTTATCAAATTCCATATACGTTTGTAATTTTGCTTTTCTTAGACGGTTCGAACGATTTTGTTTTTTTTTTAATAGTTATTGGGTCACCTATGTGGTTCTTAGTTAGAGCCAATTGGATCCGGTAGATATGTTATAATTTTTAACGTGTGTTAAAAATTAAATTATGTTTATAATTTCAGATTTTTAATATTCTTTGTTTCTCACATACAAATAACATTCCAAATTATGATAAACTGATGATACTTCAAAGGCATTCGACTTTTGAAATTTAGTTTGAATTCTACAACATCCGAAACTTTCGGTGAAGATAAACATGGCGTCGAAGCAGTGGCGTAGCGTGCCTTGTCGGGGCCCCGTATAAAAATTTTTTTGGAGGCCCTTATATGGAGGTAAAGATTTTTCACAAAAGAAAAAAAATATTGTGAGAAAAAATCTTTATTTATCACATAATTTACCCATTTTACAAATAAAAATCGAATAGTAAGTAAAACGGGGAAGTCCCGCAGCCCGCCATAACGATGTAGAGTGTTGCCAACTTTTGAACGCACGCTTAAGGCGGGAAAAAAAGGAATTGCTTTATAGAATTTTGTCATTTGTAAAATAAAATAAATTAGAAAGTTTTTATTCTTTTTCCTTACACACTTTGGGGGCCCCCGTGGCCCGGGGGCCCCGTATAATTGATGCGGCAAATACGGCGGTAGCTACGCCCCTGCGTCGAAGCGTTAACACGAAGAAAAAGCATTTTGTTTCTAATATCTGGCTAGCTACCATTCCAAAATAATTGATATATCACTAAGCACTTATTGGTAGGTTCCGATGACACATGGCAGTCAGTTCATTTCCATGACACCAGCCAAATAATTACATACTTTTAGATCTCAAATATAACGTAAATAATGACTACCACATTCCAAGAAACGTCAAGCATTTTTTTTTATGTCAAAAGGAGGTAAACGTACAGGTGGGTTAACTGATGTTACGTGATCACCACTGTCCATAGACACTAGCAACACTAGCAACAATGCAAGCACTGTTACTTCACGTTGGTGTTCTGTGAGAGGGTGGTACTACTACCCCGGTTGAGCCGACCCATTCATGCTGAATCTGGTAATAGCTACAACGGTGGCTCTACCACCGTCTAAAAATGACATACTTCTAAAAGGTATGTCAATATCTCCACTCCCGACAGATGAGAAAAATCCCGCTGACGACAATTTTGCGTTATAAACATATGTATTATTTTTGTGTATGAGTCTTAAATATATTTACAAATATAGTATCAATATCAGCCGTATAGTCAACACAAACTATGCTTGGTTTTGAATGAAATTGCCTTCATATTTATTATATTTATTGCTTTAATTCTCAAAACTAAATCAAAGTTGTATGTCAAAAATGGTTGTACAAATATAATAAATTACAAATATTATAGTTTGTCTTAACAACTTCATTAAAAAAAAAGTGCGTGCGTACAAAGTAAATTATCATGCGCCTAAAGAAGTTTCACTTCAAAAACAAATATTTTTGTGCAAAACACAAGATTGAAACCAGAAAAAAACATGAATGAAACATGAAATGAATGAAGTATTCGGAATTAACGTTTTAAATTCCTTATTAGGTTTCTTTGGAGTATTTAAGTGGTATGATAGGAGTTACTTGTAATAAATACCCGGCTACTTAGATGATGCTATAGTCAGCAACGAAAAGGAAACACTAGAATATTTTTTCTATTCATTGGGTAAAAAGGATATGTTATACTTTATGCATACGATTGCTTGCCCAGTGGTGTAAATTCGGGCATAATTTAATAATTTTTCAAATTTTCAATATAAAAAAGACGTTTTTTTCTTGTTTTATTGATAACACTCGTCAGTATCTACTAAACAAATATATATTGATATGAAAATTGTCTGAATTAATCACCGAAACGGTTAAAACGATTTTGACGTGACTTTCACTGACAGATAGTGACTAAACGGTAAGGATAAAATATAACAAAGGCAATTTCATATATTTTTATAACAAGTCTTTCGCAGTCCAGGCTACACAATTATGGAATGCACTACCTGTTACTATGAGATGGACGTAGACGATGGGTACTTTTAAAAGCTTGGTCAAAAAGCAATATTTGTCGATTTAACAATACGCTTGTGTATATGTATGTATTATCTTTCCTTTTGTTTAAGATTTATGTATCCGAGAATCCGATCCGATATGGATCCGAGAATGGTTTACATCCACAACTGGACCCGGTAGGTGGCGCTGCGGTTGAAGTTTTGATTTTTTTTATTATTAAGGCAGGACAACGTCCGCCCGGCCCGCTAGTATATTATAATTCATAATATATTATATTATGTACCTATCTTTGTCATTCGCTTGATCCGAGAATGGTTTAGATTCACAATTGGACCCGGTAGGTGGCGCTGCGGTTGAAGTTTTGATTTTTTTTTATTATTAAGGCAGGACAACGTCCACCCGGCCCGCTAGTATATTATAATTCATAATATGTTATATTATGTACTTTGTCATTTAATTTGCTTTCTTGTAATAAATATTTATTATTATTATTATTAGTTTTATTTCGTAAGCACACCCTAAATACTCACGATTCTTGTTCTTGGAACATTTCCATACAAATGTTGCCTGGAAGACATTGCTATTAGCAATAAGTATTTGTAAATTCCAATAGTGTACCTACATGTATAATGATGTATAATAGAAATTAAATAAATAAACAATTCCTATTGGTTAACGTCTTTTTGTCTCTGTTTACGTTGAAAAGAATAAATAATATATATGGAACGTAATGTTTAAGATCGTAGTGTGCGTCTGCGAGTGAGTAATCGTACGTCTATGCTATGTGCAAAAGAGAATGTGAACATCTACTTGTTTAGTCGACGTGAAAGAGTATTTTCTACATGAGGTGATAATGACGAAGAATAGTTAGCTATGTCAGAGAATAAATAATTAACATAATTACATTTTGTATTTCAACATAACTGAGTGTAGGAGGCAATGAACTTGTTGATTTTAATTTAAGGGGATTTTTTTTTTTTATGTCATAGGTGGCAAACGAACAGGTGGATCACCTGATGTTAAGCGATCACCACCGTCCACGGACACTAACAACACCAGAGGAGTCGAAAGTGCGTTGCCACCTTTTGGGGGGAAGAGTTAGAGGGAGAGGAGAGGGGAGGGGAGGTGGGCATCCGGCGCTCTCACTGACCGAACGAAACACAACAATGCAAGCACTGTTACTTCACGTGTTTTCTATGAGAGGGTGGTACTACCCTGGATGAGCCGACTCATTCATGCTGAAACCACTAATAGCTTCAACGTGGCTCTACCACCATCAAAATATAACCGCATCACTATAAATTGCTGCACTTATTGACCTAATTTATTTTTTTGTCGTGTTTGTAATTATCAGGACAAGATGCAATAAAATCGAATAGAGAAGTGGAAAATGTCGGTTAAAATACCTCCCTATAAAAACGTGAGTGAATGAGTAAAAAAAGACAAGAGAGAATTTTCAAGAATATTGACAGAATTGACATTCGATTTTTAACTTGCCATTTTATTTTATTTCATACTCGTACTGTAATGGGAAGATTTGGTCTCATTTTCTTCATTAGAACACCCGTGCGAAGTCGGGGCAGGCGATTAGTACCTATAATGCATATTAAGTTAACTGTACCCGCGGCTACACATGCGTTTCTAATTGTGTTTTTTTGTTGATTAGAGCAAAGAGGATAACATAAAAATCTTCATGAAATACACTACGATAAGTTAATGAAAAAAGTTATCGAAAAAATAAGTAGAAAAAATATTGAGTATACTCATAATACATTTTGTAAAACCGTAAATTCTGTATATTCGTATGTTTACGTCTGCTTTAAATATTGGTATATATAGTATACATAAACTATTCAAAACAATCTGAGCTGTTAGGTTGGAATCAAGCGACAATAGAAGAGTTTTTCTTTAATCGTTGTAAACTATTTAAAACAATCTGACCTGTTAGGTTAGAATCAAGCGACAATAGAAGAGTTTTTCTTTAATCGTTGTAAACTATTTAAAACAATCTGACCTGTTAGGTTAGAATCAAGCGACAATAGAAGAGTTTTTCTTTAATCGTTGTAAACTATTCAAAACAATCTGAGCTGTTAGGTTGGAAACAAGTGACAATAGAAGAGTTTTCCTTTAATCGTTGTAAACTATTCATAACAATCTAAGCTGTTAGGTAGGAATCAAGCGACAATAGAAGAGTTGACTTAGAAGTGTAGACTTGGCCGGTTACCGTAGACATTCACGAAAATTTGTAGGTATTTTATCTCATTTTTAAGTGAAAAATTAAATAATAAAAGTGTGTGTGTACTTATGTAAACGCGTTAGAAGTTATATTTCTTTGGCGTAACAAGATAAAAATCTTTTAAAATTTTTTTATTTGTAGAAAAAACGACTGTTGTAAACTATTCAAAACAATCTGAGCTGTTAGGTTGGAATCAAGCGACAATAGAAGAGTTTTTCTTTAATCGTTGTAAACTATTCAAAACAATCTGAGCTGTTAGGTTGGAAACAAGTGACAATAGAAGAGTTTTCCTTTAATCGTTGTAAACTATTCATAACAATCTAAGCTGTTAGGTAGGAATCAAGCGACAATAGAAGAGTTGACTTAGAAGTGTAGACTTGGCCGGTTACCGTAGACATTCACGAAAATTTGTAAGTATTTTATCTCATTTTTAAGTGAAAAATTAAATAATAAAAGTGTGTGTGTACTTATGTAAACGCGTTAGAAGTTATATTTCTTTGGCGTAACAAGATAAAAATCTTTTAAAATTTTTTTATTTGTAGAAAAAACGACACTAACAATAGAAAAAGTAGACTATAGCTAACTTCAGGGTGTCGGTTTTTCGTGACGGTTTGCGCGCGCATTGTAAAAATTTACTCTCATCATTTTTCCCTAACGCTCCAAAAGAAGTATAACTTCAAAAACCTTATTAATGTAATTAAAATATGTCAAGCTTAGGAAATCTAATGTAAAGACTTTCACATAATATAATTTCTCTAATATGTCACCCATTATCGCAGAATCTATACGTATTTTTTAAAATATTGAGAATGGATGATTTGTCGACTATAAGGGTTCGACACATATCAAAACAATTTTAGTATAAAATTATTGTTGGATCATATCAAAGTGTGTGAAATTCGTCGAGTGCTTATCGTAACCTAAAAAAATGCTTCTGAATTTTGCTCAAGCGTATTAAAATAATGCTGCTTTATGATTTGCTTTCATACCAACATATAGATGTAAGCAGTATTGGTATTTATTCAAAGCGATTCATGTCGATTTAGGAGCCATAAGTAAAGGGACTGAAGTCGACGGTGTGTAAAATATTGGTCAACAAGATGAATATACTATAATTTGAGATAATTATTTACACCCAATAGGTCAGCGGAAATACAAGTCCTGTTTGGAACTTAAACATTTCTGAAGACTTTGAATTAAAGATTCATTTAAAGATTATTATAACAATTATTCTATAGGTTTTCGAATAAAGGATACCATTACACATTACTCGCCTATTCTAAGAGGACTTGATCACCCGCAACAAAAATTGTCAATTTTCATTTTGTTAATAAATCTGGGAGTTTGTAATCCTAACCAGTAAGTACTGTTACATTCAAACCTAACATAACATCGTAATATGAAATACAAAAGTGTAGTTGAGGTCTTTTAAATTAACAATAGGTGTCACAGTAACGATCGTGCCGCAAAACCTGCTAGTTAACCAATAATCCTATTCAAAGGTAGCATATTCCGCTCATACCAACTATATTGCAAAATTCCTTTGGTTAAAGTTCATTAGAAGAATTTTCAAAATTTAAAAGTATTACGCAATGACCCAGTTAATGATAGCCAGCTGTTCACCTCTGTGAAGATATGTGGAAAAAGCTTCTAAAAAAGATATTAAACCAAACGTGAATTGCACAATATATTAACACTGACTTCATCGACGTAATCAATGCTGGGATATAAATATCTTATGCGTTGACTCACAGGGTACGAACACGCCAAATTTTGTGTAGGTAAATCTTCAAATAAGTTTATCTCATTACGAGCGCATACGAATAAAGAAGACAAAGTAAGTACCTTCTTAAGTTAACGAATAATCTATACTAATATATAAAGCTGAAGAGTTTGTTTGTTTGGTTGAACGCTATGATCTCAAGAACTACCAATCCGATTTGAGAAAATCCTTCGGTTTTAAATAGCTCATTTATCGAGGAAAGCTATAGGCTATATATCATCACGCTAAGACCAATAGAAGCAGAGTACCAATGAAGAATGTTTCAAAATCGGGCACTTTTTCCTTTTGAGAGATTTCGTTAGTGGTAGTCATAATATACGTTCAATAGGACATGCGAAAGTATTAATCCATACTGCCAATTCTGAAGTTGTCAATATAGGTATTACTTATATATCCTTTAATACAATTTTCTTCCATGTCCAAGTTACAATAAAGGCATATGCGCCAAATCTTCTATATAATATGTCGTACATTATTTTATCCATCATTATTATGTTCTTAGTGTTTCAATGAATTTGGCCCCACTCTTTTTGATTTCTGGATTATTTTTTATTTTTAATTATTTGTTCGTCGTTTGTTCGTTAATGTTCGAATGTAAAAATTGTTTGTTCGTCTTTTATTTATTTATTTACGTATTATAAAAATAAAGTTGTATGTACAATTAAAATAACAACTTTTTGATGAATGGATAAGGCTACAAATGACCAAAAAAAAATTTTTTATACTTTGTCTATATTTTTATATTAGTATATTTTCTCGGTTTGTTTGTTTGTTGCGGGTAATCTCCAAAACGACTGGACCTATTTTAACGGGAATTTTACTTTTTACTGCCAGATAGCCGAAATTATAGCGGTTGACATATTCTATTTTATTTGTCCGCGGCTTCGTCCGCATGGCTATTTCCAAAATGGTTGGACCGATTTTCACGGGGTATTCACTGGTAGATAGCAGACCTCATAAAAAGTAATTTAGATTTTTTATTCGCCTTCGGCTGCAGTGGAATATCCGTAATGCTTGAACTGATTTTCACGGAACTTTCACTGGCAGATAACTCACCTTATAAGAAGTAACTTAGACTATTCTCAAGACTTTGTTCGCAATTTCCTACTATCTCCTAATTGGTTGGACCTACTTTCACGGAGCTTTTACGGGCAGATAACTAGCGGGCTCGGAAGACGTTGTCCCGCCCCGATAATAAAATGAAAACCTTGACAAACTATACCTAAACCTTCCCCATGAATCATCATTCTATCTACTGGTGAAAATGGCATGAAAATGGTCGTTTTTGACTTTATCGCGAATGGATAAACTGACAGAGGACTTTCTTTTTAACCGACTTTGAAAAAGGAGGAGGTTACTATATTTGGTTGTATGTATTTTTTTATGTATGTTCACCGATATTTTCTTCACTTGTGAACCGATTTTAATGGTTCTTTTTTATGTGAATTGGTACACAATGTAATGATTAACTGCTACCTGTGCATTCGTCCGTGTGAAATTGGTCAAAAATATGTTACAACCGCGTGAGACGTGTACCTTACTGGACTCCAAGAATAAATATACATAATTGAAAGTCATATATATTTCTATGTAATATTAATTATATCATCTTTTTGGTCAATTTGGCGTCCATATTGTTTTATTTACCGTGTTTGCTTCAACATAACTCTGTGATTATAGCAACGTATAAGAATAATTTAAGTATATCGACAATACGGGCATATTATATCTATATAATAAAAGATTTAAGATATATTGTTCGATAATGTATAGCTTATAATTTGCATTACTTTCTTATATAATGTTAGTGAGCACTGAGTTTGGTATATAGTAGGTTGAAGTTCCAGGTATGCTGCTGATGATAAATCCCATCCCTTTTGATATACTATTAGTATTCATATATCTAATGTACACGCTACATGTTACAGTTGGCGTGCATGTCGTAGTTACAAATGTTTTTGAAAAAGCTTTTCTGTAATGTACACACCCACTCACAATTTTACATTTCCTTAATACATTTTTTTAAAAGCGCGTGCGGAGTCGCGGTTAACATCTAGTTTAAGATAAAATTGTAATTAAAAGAAGCTATTGGACAAATTACAAAATATTTGCATTGGGACGAAATTTTACCTACCGTTGAAGGTAAAGTTGTGTTGACAGAACCTTAGTGTCACGAATCTGCATCTATTACTTCTGTACCTCAGAAAATACCTAAACACGATTGTATTTGTGGACAAATTTTTAAATTTTGTATCATCATCATACTGCTAGAAAGACTGATATATGATCAAATCAATATTGTTCTCAAAAATTCGTTTAACTGCTTAAAACAAGGTCTTATAATTTAGCAGTGAAGAAGATTAAAAGTTGATGTTACAGATATAAAGTACAGTAATTTTACTGTTATTAACCACTGCGATCTCGCTCATGAAGTATCTTAAATCGGAATAAGAAGCAATCTTCTGTAATAATTTTCAACATACTTGGAAGATAGATCTTAGTGTAGTCGATTCCTGCCATCTTCACCTTTCTTTTCTATTTCCTAATAAAACAACCAATCCTTTTTATTGAAGATTACTGACTTTATCAGGTGTGGAATAATGACTTTAGTACTATATAACAATTCACAATTCATGTTCTGTGTTATTATTTTCCATTTAATTAATTTTTGTGGAATAACCAACCTATATTATGCATGATGTCACCAATATCACACAACATAGAGCAAAATAAAGCAAGATTATTAATAAAACCTATTACATAACTGACAAAATCCTACCAAAAGCTCAATCTTACACTGTACTATTGACATGAACCATATAACAGGGGTGGTGACATTTCTATTAATTTTTATCTCTATTAGGTAGCTTTCTATACTAAAAAGTTTGACAATCGATGCTTCTGAATATTGTCCAGTATAGAAAAACAATGTCTCAGCCGCGCCAGTTCTCACGGTTTGCTTTTGACCAATCCACATCCTGAAGTATTACGTGATCGATTTCAACCAATACGGAGGCAGATTGAATGAGGGTGTGGTTGGTTAGCGTTACAGAGTAGATCACGGTGAACCTTATATAAAGAATAGATGTCGTTGAAACATCATCGACTTATAGAAAGCCGCTGTAGTATTGATTTAAAAAAATGCTTAAAATTGTAAAAGTCTAATAAAAGTGTGTCAGTAACGAACAAATAATGATATAATTAATAATAATTCATACAGATATTGAATACTTACCTGATTATTGAAATAAATAAAAATTCGAATACAAAATTTAATTATGTTTATTTTCTTTTTTTTTAACATCATGTTACTCGCGTTAGACAATAACTGTGAATAATTTCAGGCATTCAAAGAGGTAGTGGTTATCCATATATACGGACGAAGGTGATATATACATACAAAAGTTTCAAACAAAAAAATAAATGCTCCAACAAAGACATTACGGTAGGATAAAGACAATCATGGGTTATGATCGCTTGATTAAAGATAAAAGCGTTATTGAAACACTCGTTTCACCTTCGTACCGTAACATATTAATTACACTTTACCACATAGCGCGTACCGCTACACGGATACTAATAAAACTATTTCTAATCGTTACTACATGCTCACAAATTACACATTTCCAAAGCTTATTCCTATACATTTCTAATACCTTACAATTGGCCGCGTTGCGCATTTACGAGTTCCACTAAGTCTCCATCAATATACTATACAAAAGTGATAAATTTTATCGAGTACACTTTATTTTGTACCATAAGTTAAGTAACCTGTTTAAGCTATTTAGTATTCATACTGTTTTAAATAAAACAAAGTCAAAGGCATTGCGGTGTTCTTATAAAAATTGAAATTTACGACAGACGCACAACACACAACAAAAATGTCGCAAGTAAAAGACGAATCACTTCACCCATACCTGCGAAGCTTTGACTACTTGGCGCGTTAAAACCTAACCTCAAAAGTAATTTTGATAAAGGCACAGAAAAATCTTTGCACGTCTTTGTCATTCAAATAATAACTCGAAAGTAGCGTGTCCAAGATCCTTTGATATATGTAAATATTATGTGTCCTGCTATCATCCTGCGTCTATCGCCACGTAGCCCAAGAGTTCATAAGGCATAACGATAATGTGCATTTTATGTGACCATAGACAAAACTTCGTAGCGATACACGCAGGTATGGGAGCACAACGCTACTTCCATATTTTCGTGTTGCCACGAAGTTTTGTCTATGCTCGCGATAAATGCAGTAGTGGGAAAACATTATTGGCTATACGTTACGAACTATCGGATTGTAAGACGAAACACTCAGCACGAAACCGGGCCGGCGGTTTTTAAGCACATCAAAGAAACTCCTAAACATAAATTTCCAGTTATAATTGACATAACAAAGGTATGCTAACTTGTTTCCTCGGACTGATTACGCTATTGACTTAGCAAGGCCTTAACAGCTTCACCGGACTACGCTGTGCCAACGTTATTCTGCAGTATCCGATATGAAATATATTTTTATCTCTATTAGGTAGCTTTCTATACTAAAAAGTTTGACAATCGATGCTTCTGAATATTGTCCAGTATAGAAAAACAATGTCTCAGCCGCGCCAGTTCTCACGGTTTGCTTTTGACCAATCCACATCCTGAAGTATTACGTGATCGATTTCAACCAATACGGAGGCAGATTGAATGAGGGTGTGGTTGGTTAGCGTTACAGAGTAGATCACGGTGAACCTTATATAAAGAATAGATGTCGTTGAAACATCATCGACTTATAGAAAGCCGCTGTAGTATTGATTTAAAAAAATGCTTAAAATTGTAAAAGTCTAATAAAAGTGTGTCAGTAACGAACAAATAATGATATAATTAATAATAATTCATACAGATATTGAATACTTACCTGATTATTGAAATAAATAAAAATTCGAATACAAAATTTAATTATGTTTATTTTCTTTTTTTTTAACATCATGTTACTCGCGTTAGACAATAACTGTGAATAATTTCAGGCATTCAAAGAGGTAGTGGTTATCCATATATACGGACGAAGGTGATATATACATACAAAAGTTTCAAACAAAAAAATAAATGCTCCAACAAAGACATTACGGTAGGATAAAGACAATCATGGGTTATGATCGCTTGATTAAAGATAAAAGCGTTATTGAAACACTCGTTTCACCTTCGTACCGTAACATCATAATTACACTTTACCACATAGCGCGTACCGCTACACGGATACTAATAAAACTATTTCTAATCGTTACTACATGCTCACAAATTACACATTTCCAAAGCTTATTCCTATACATTTCTAATACCTTACAATTGGCCGCGTTGCGCATTTACGAGTTCCACTAAGTCTCCATCAATATACTATACAAAAGTGATAAATTTTATCGAGTACACTTTATTTTGTACCATAAGTTAAGTAACCTGTTTAAGCTATTTAGTATTCATACTGTTTTAAATAAAACAAAGTCAAAGGCATTGCGGTGTTCTTATAAAAATTGAAATTTACGACAGACGCACAACACACAACAAAAATGTCGCAAGTAAAAGACGAATCACTTCACCCATACCTGCGAAGCTTTGACTACTTGGCGCGTTAAAACCTAACCTCAAAAGTAATTTTGATAAAGGCACAGAAAAATCTTTGCACGTCTTTGTCATTCAAATAATAACTCGAAAGTAGCGTGTCCAAGATCCTTTGATATATGTAAATATTACGTGTCCTGCTATCATCCTGTGTCTATCACCACGTAGCCCAAGAGTACGTTGCACTTTATGCGACCATAGACAAAGCTTCGCAGCGATACACGCAGGTATGGGAGCACAACGCTACTTCCATATTTTCATGTTGCCACGAAGTTTTGTCTATGCTCGCGATAAATGCAGTAGTGGGAAAACATTATTGGCTATGCGTTACGAACTATCGGATTGTAAGACGAAACACTCAGCACGAAACCGGGCCGGCGGTTTTTAAGCACATCAAAGAAACTCCTAAACATAAATTTCCAGTTATAATTGACATAACAAAGGTATGCTAACTTGTTTCCTCGGACTGATTACGCTATTGACTTAGCAAGGCCTTAACAGCTTCACCGGACTACGCTGTGCCAACGTTATTCTGCAGTATCCGATATGAAATATATATAAGGGTTGTTGAGGTATGTATGCTTGGTACACATATATGTTTCAACAACTCACATATGTATGAATAGTTAGCTTAGATTAGCTCAGATAGGTCGCGAATTGCATGTATCAGGCAACAGCCAAAGCCGAGGTGTGCCGCGCACCCTTGAGCTAGTTGTCAAAGTAAAATCGGCTGAGTGCCTTAAGCGCTCGCCTTAGTAGTCCGGTGAAGCTGTTAAGACCTTGCTAGGTCAATAGCGTAGTCAGTTAGAATAATAAAAAAGTTATTCTGCAGTTTTATCGGGATTAATTTTGAGATTAGTTATTACCGCGACAAGTAATCGTGCTTCGTCACGCTGGTAGGTATGGGAGTAGAATTATGAGTTATAATTCGAATCGATTTTCATTTAAATATAACTTTGACTCTACTTTGTGATACTAAATTTGATTTATTTTAGAAACAGATAAAAATAATCAGGGAAATAAAATACATTTCTACGAATTAAAACTGTTTTACCCTTATATTTTTAATAGTCAACTTTAATTTTTTCATCATAAAGAATATTCAATTGGGATTTTATTGATTAATACAACTGATGGACTGAGTGTGCACACCATTTGTCCTCTAAAGACTTACTGAGAGATGCTGGGATGCCGTCTATAAAAAAATAATCAAACTAAGATGTTCTTAACTTTTAGTGCAATGACACCAAGATTATTGGTTTACGAGACAAACTAATATGGGACATGTTGCAAAACTTGCAACTTGTCTGTGAACAAAGTAAAAGTAACGCTTATTAAAGTGGCAGATAAAACTCGCTTTCAAAATATCATAGACGCAGATACATTTCTGTGCCAAATTTTCATACAATTTGAAACACTTGGTTACATCACAATACCTACAAATCTACATCATAAGCGCTTCGACAGCGCCTTATTAAAACTTGGCTTACCAGCTTATTTTTTACGGCTGCGTGGGAAAACATTATTGGCTATGCGTTACGAACTATCGGATTGTAAGACGAAATACACAGTACAATAACCGGGCCGACTATTTTTACACACATCAAAGAAACTCAGGAACGCTAATTTCGAGTTATTATTGAAATGACAAAAGTGTGCTAACGTGATTCTGCACCTTTATCGGTATTGATTTTGAGGTTAGTTTTTAGCGCGACAAGTTGTCAAGCTTCGTCACGCTTGTAGGTATGGAAGTAGAATTATCGATTTTCATTTATTTAAATATAGCTTGACTCTACTCTGTGATACAATTGTGATAAAATTTGATTTATTTTAGAAACAGTTATAAAATAATTATAATCAGGGAAATAAAAAACATTTCTATGAATTAAAACTGTTTTACCATTACATTTTTAATAGCCAACTTTAAGTTTTTCATCATAAAGTATATTCAATTGGGATTTTATTGATCCAACTAACGTACATAGTGGCCAAACCATTTGCCCTCTAAAAAATTACTGAGAGATGCTAAGATGCCGTCAATAAAAAATAATCAAACTTCGACAGCGCCTTATTAAAACTTGGCTTACCAGCTTATTTTTTACGGCTGCCTCGCCAATCCGCCCGTATCTAAGCAACATATAACTATTTCTTTTTCACCACCGATATTGAGAATATGCCATCTTACTTCCACGTTTTATCTAAGACAGTGTGCCGTTACAATATTACTTTACGTATGTGTGCGTTATCGTGCCATTCGTTTTGTCAAAATATCATGCAGGTAACGTATCTACAACCTTTTACTTATACTATCATTGATTTTTAATCTCACGGCAATTACTTACTTAAAACATTCGGTAATAATTGCAAGGGAATCGAAACGAGATCGTGTTCTTAAAAGACAAAAACGCTCTTACCATCTTGATCTGATTTCTATCTTCAATAAAAATAATAAACGCAAAAAGAATCTTCTTTCTAGAAGCATCCAAATTTCACTAACAATGTCCACATTCAGGCTTAAAAATAACACCGTCACTTTACAATAAAACTTAACTGTAACATCAATTAATAGAACTTAATACTTCAGTTCCGAATTATTATTATAAACCAAAGATACACCTGTCCTTAAATATATGTCTAATGTATTCCTGTTAAAAAATAAAACATTGCCTATAAATAAATACCTAGTTGTAGTTTTTTCTTGTCAAATTTCCGATAAAAACGTAGCTTTTAAAATTTGATCCTCGATACTTCATTAAAATAGTTTGTTACATTTACGAAGATAATAAATACGAATCGCAGTTTCTACACATTATTCTTTATTTTTCAGATAAAAAAAATTATAAACTTATATTAAATTCGATAAAAATTTTGCGTTTAAATACATCGATTCTTAAATTTTACACTAATGTAAACTACATGAAAACTGGACAAATCACAGATCACCCGTAAGGCGGGATTTCGGTGGCATATAATCTTTAATAATATAAAATTCCAAATGATCATGGGCGTAGTTACCGCAGATAAACCGTTTCAATAATACCGGCACCACTAGTTAGAGGGGCGACAACATATGGGTAACTATTCATATTCTTAATGATAATAAAAAAATAACGATGGAATTGCTAAGACCCTACTGGTTCTTAGATCACAGGAAACCATAATACAATTCTGCAGTAAGGAACCCCAATAACCTCCAAAAAAATTTTTAATAACCTTTAAGACCAACTACGCCACTGAACAGAATACCAATTTAAATGATTACATACATAGTTTTTGGTTAATATTGAGTCTAATTAGATACATTAACATTTATTTATTCATCGAAACTGCACTCGTTCAACAAACTTGACTTCGCAAGCGCGCCACTTGTCCATTCTATCACATGCACTCTCTCCATCAGGCTCCATATTCACAAATGTCACCTCTCATAACAAACGACGTAAAACTTAATGAAATGAGACTATGAAATATCTACTTACATTATCACATGGTTCGCGATATATAATTAATGCTTGTATCTGATTCGCTACATTCCGCCGACGCATGCATTCCGTCTACATTATACGTGTTATATATATAACCTTAAAACTAAAAGTGCAAAATTACTTACATTTACGTTAATCTCCCTAAGAGCAGTCAATTCGAATTGATCTACAAAAATATAAAAAAAAAGAAGAAATAAAAGTAAAATAAATAACGCTAGTATGTAAAATACATACATTTATTACAAGTACCTAAAGTTATATTGTAATTTGTATAAAAAACCGTTACAAAACGTAATTGCAGGTACTACATAAAGAAGGTTATAAGCGTATCCGATTTTATATACTATGAGTTTTAAACTATGCCATTATTATTGTCGATATTATGAAAGTATGTATACAACACTAGTGTGATGCATTTCACTTTTCCATTTTTACACGTAGGTACAAAAATTAATCCAGTACTACGTAAAGTATTATCTTTAGCACTGTACGTGTGACTATGATAAAATACATCGATATATGTATTTGGAAATTTATAAAAAGTAATCCCTTGTTCCGACAAAAAAAAATTCTCTGCTTTCAAATTTCGTTTTTAATTAATTCTCACCGAGTAGTAAAAAATATTCAATAAACACTTTTTTTACATCAAAATCGTTTAAAGCCGACTAAATATAAAATTAAGAATTACTCAGAAAAAGCATACGATTCGATTAAACAGAATGGCTTATGAATTCAAATTTTCCCCTACACTATACAAAGGTTGTCTACACTTAAAATGTTATAGTACCTACAATCTAACGAACACTGCTTATTTTATTGCATGGAATATGTTTGTTTTTTTTTGTTTATTTCATATAAAAATACAGTTACATTTATATGTATAATCCAACTATACATTACATATTCAATAACAAAGTCTCATGTATTATCGGAGTGATTACAGTTAAAATTCATTCCAATATGAAAAGATGATACGATACACATTGTATATTTTTTAGGAACACACACACACACAAATATTATTTATTATCAGTTTGGTATTTTTTTTTAAATTTAAGTCTTACTGAAGTTCAACACTAATTTATTTATTTTACTTTCGATGACGAATTTTTCAGGTTTCCTGCAATTTTTATTATAGTAAAGGCACGCTATGATGGCCTTTTTGGCAGATTACAAAAGTGACGTCAAATGTCGATTTATTTAATAAAAATATAATGGTTTGTCATGCATTAAGCAATGACGCGAGTTTGCTGGAGGTGGTGGTTGTGCTGGTCAGCGATCCTATATACCAGGTGACTGTTTAGACCCTCGCAGTATTCTAGGATATTCCACTTCATGGTCACATTTAATATATAAAATAATAAGATTAAAACAAATGCTAATAAACAACCAAGAAAACCTAAGTTAAAGTTCTAACACTTTCAAAAGTATAGCTACAAACGTGTAAATAAAATAATAAGCATTAGAGCAATGACCGATGCCAAAAGCTACAATGGGCGACCCGAAGTTAATAACTTTCGATAGTAAAACGGACAATAAACCCTTTTCTTTTGTTCCTGACGTTCCCACGTTCTCTGTCAAATGAAAGTGAGATCACCCAACGGTCATTGACACTATTCTTTAACGTAGACGCGTAGAGGATTGTGTATATATTTTTATATTCTCCTAGATAATTAGGTCAAATATTAAGCACCTATTTTTAAATTGATTTAGAACGAGAATCATGTGCAGAGTGTCCTCCAGAAATATTGCTACTGTCTAAACAATCACCTGGTATATGATATAAATATATATTACATTATTTCGAATTTTGAAACATATAAATTCAAAATTGTGTTATTAATGAGTACACTAATAATTATAATCAATTAAGGATTTTGTCAAACCGCACTGTTTTTTTGTTGGTAAAAACGTAAAAAGATTTTTTCGCTGTACCATATTGTATAGTTAGATATAGTATACATACATTGATATATAAAACCCAAGAGGCAAAGTCTCGAATAAAAGTAACGCTGAAGATCATCCCCAAAAACTCACCGATATACCTAAGAAGTTATAGTAATACTATAAACTTATGTTTTTGCAAATTCAACCTTACGCGTATTATTTAAAGTTGTTTTTACAAAGCAGTATACAAAAAGTCCAAAGACCGGAGTGACGAGAGACTATTTGAAATGAGCTCAGAATTCTGAATAGTGCACTCATTTTATGCGGACGGGTTTGAGACGTTGACTGTGCATCTTGGGTTTTTATATATCAATGTATAATACATATAATTTACAAATCTGTAGTAAATTAATTTTGTGTCCTATGATAATAAATTCGATAAATTTTAGGGCAAACTGCATGCCACTATTGACAACAAAGAACAACGTTTAACTCTTTCAAATTATTCAAATGAAACTTCATGAGCAGACTAACGTCAAAACGGCCATCATAGCGTGCCGCTATTATATATAACCAGATGAAAGTACGCCTTTCCATAGTTATACATAAATACATGTTTCGTATAGACGCAATATTAAAATATAAACACCGTACTGCAACTGTTTACATACGTCCTGTTTTGTAATATAATCAACGAAATTATAGGTACATAGACGTTTTTATTCACATTCATTCGAAAAAAGCATACGATTCGATTAAACACAATGGCTTATGAATTCAAATTTTCCCCTACACTATACAAAGGTTGTCTACACTTAAAATGTTATAGTACCTACAATCTAACGAACACTGCTTATTTTATTGCATGGAATATGTTTGTTTTTTTTTGTTTATTTCATATAAAAATACAGTTACATTTATATGTATAATCCAACTATACATTACATATTCAATAACAAAGTCTCATGTATTATCGGAGTGATTACAGTTAAAATTCATTCCAATATGAAAAGATGATACGATACACATTGTATATTTTTTAGGAACACACACACACACAAATATTATTTATTATCAGTTTGGTATTTTTTTTTAAATTTAAGTCTTACTGAAGTTCAACACTAATTTATTTATTTTACTTTCGATGACGAATTTTTCAGGTTTCCTGCAATTTTTATTATAGTAAAGGCACGCTATGATGGCCTTTTTGGCAGATTACAAAAGTGACGTCAAATGTCGATTTATTTAATAAAAATATAATGGTTTGTCATGCATTAAGCAATGACGCGAGTTTGCTGGAGGTGGTGGTTGTGCTGGTCAGCGATCCTATATACCAGGTGACTGTTTAGACCCTCGCAGTATTCTAGGATATTCCACTTCATGGTCACATTTAATATATAAAATAATAAGATTAAAACAAATGCTAATAAACAACCAAGAAAACCTAAGTTAAAGTTCTAACACTTTCAAAAGTATAGCTACAAACGTGTAAATAAAATAATAAGCATTAGAGCAATGACCGATGCCAAAAGCTACAATGGGCGACCCGAAGTTAATAACTTTCGATAGTAAAACGGACAATAAACCCTTTTCTTTTGTTCCTGACGTTCCCACGTTCTCTGTCAAATGAAAGTGAGATCACCCAACGGTCATTGACACTATTGCACCTCTCCCCCCCCTCCCTTACCCCCAAACACAGGCTGGCAACGTACTTTCGACTCCCCTAGTGTTGTTAGTGTCCATGGACGGTGGTGATCACATAATATCAGGTGATCAACCAGTACGTTTATCTGCTATGACATTAAAAAAATATGTTTTTTTTACATAATTTAATTTTTCAATATTATTAATAGTGTAAGTTGTCCCAATGTAATAAATTGTTGTAGGTTTTCAGTCTAGTTTACTTCTTCTTATTATTGTTTATTATATTATTCATCGGATTGTTGATTATTGCATTACCCACGATTATAAATAAATCAATTAATTCCTTTAATACCATTCTCTACTGTCTAAACAATCACCTGGTATATGATATAAATATATATTACATTATTTCGAATTTTGAAACATATAAATTCAAAATTGTGTTATTAATGAGTACACTAATAATTATAATCAATTAAGGATTTTGTCAAACCGCACTGTTTTTTTGTTGGTAAAAACGTAAAAAGATTTTTTCGCTGTACCATATTGTATAGTTAGATATAGTATACATACATTGATATATAAAACCCAAGAGGCAAAGTCTCGAATAAAAGTAACGCTGAAGATCATCCCCAAAAACTCACCGATATACCTAAGAAGTTATAGTAATACTATAAACTTATGTTTTTGCAAATTCAACCTTACGCGTATTATTTAAAGTTGTTTTTACAAAGCAGTATACAAAAAGTCCAAAGACCGGAGTGACGAGAGACTATTTGAAATGAGCTCAGAATTCTGAATAGTGCACTCATTTTATGCGGACGGGTTTGAGACGTTGACTGTGCATCTTGGGTTTTTATATATCAATGTATAATACATATAATTTACAAATCTGTAGTAAATTAATTTTGTGTCCTATGATAATAAATTCGATAAATTTTAGGGCAAACTGCATGCCACTATTGACAACAAAGAACAACGTTTAACCCTTTCAAATTATTCAAATGAAACTTCATGAGCAGACTAACGTCAAAACGGCCATCATAGCGTGCCGCTATTATATATAACCAGATGAAAGTACGCCTTTCCATAGTTATACATAAATACATGTTTCGTATAGACGCAATATTAAAATATAAACACCGTACTGCAACTGTTTACATACGTCCTGTTTTGTAATATAATCAACGAAATTATAGGTACATAGACGTTTTTATTCACATTCATTCGCACACTTCGAAAGTTTACACAACTGTACATTTTTTTTAAATGAATTTTAATGAGTCAATTAATATGAGTCACGAAATTATTCAATATTTGTTACAGACAAACAGACAAGTGTATCGATATAGCTCTGTACTACATATTATAACTAATTGAATTGGAAGCTCTCTACATAAAGCTATAAATAACATAACGATGACTTATACTTGGCATAGTGAATGGAAGGTCTGCTTTACTAACATATTAAGGGTAAACTATTTTTCTATTAATAACTTCAGTTACGTGTATATCCTGATATCATATACAAGATATGGGGTGTAAGGGGTGTCGAATAACATCTAAGACTTGAGACATCCAAGTCAACCTCACCTGCACGTGGTGCACCCTGCTGAATAACGAACGAGGCAATGACGAAAGCGGGGTAGTAGGGTTTTAAAGCCTGACTGGGTCGCAACCACCATGTATATGGCGAAAAAGCCCATCATAGTGATTCGCTTCTGCGTGTCGCGTTTCATGATCAGCCTGTGCATATCCAGCTTTTCGCAGGCCGACATGACAGCGGTGACCGGCGATGGATAGTGTGTCACTCGGTGGTCGCCGTTGTTTTTGGATTGTACTGTGCTTAGCATCAGGCACCGTGCAGTCATTTTGTCGTGCTACAATAAAAAATAATTTTTAAAAAAACTTATATTATTAAGTTTTACTATGAGTTACTTTATTGATTAAACTAATAGCGATCAGTGGAATTTTCTTTCAAAATGATAAACTTTAATGATTTATGCATGTGATTAAGAAAAAAAAAATCTTTATTGGACCGAGATGGCATTTAAATCATCATTTGTGAACTTAAAAGTTAGTTAATACTATTATAATCAATAAATAATATTTACTTTTGAATATTCTATAAAAGTATGAATATTAAACAATAAATCCTGAAAATTTCATTACGATATCTAGAGAGGTTTGGTTATATCTTATATGTTAACTAGCGGGCCCGGCAGACGTTGTACCGCCCTGATTATAAATAAATCCTTGACAAATTATGTACTAAAACGTACCCCATGAATCACTTTATCCACTGGTGAAAACCGCATGGAGATCCGTTCAGTAGTTTTTGAGTTTATCGCGAACAGACAGACGCGCTAGGCGACTTTCTTTTATACTATGTAATGATAAGTACGCCTTTCCATAGTTATACATAAATACATGTTTCGTATAGACGCAATATTAAAATATAAACACCGTACTGCAACTGTTTACATACGTCCTGTTTTGTAATATAATCAACGAAATTATAGGTACATAGACTAAACGTATTCACATTCATTCGCACACTTCGAAAGTTTACACAACTGTACATTTTTTTTAAATGAATTTTAATGAGTCAATTAATATGAGTCACGAATGGACGGTGGTGATCACTTAACATCACGTGACCCAGCGGTTCGATCGCCTGCTATGACATATAAAAAAAATGTAATGTTACATAATTAAATTTTTCAATATTATTAATAGTGTAAGTTGTCCCAATGTAATAAATTGTTGTAGGTTTTCAGTCTAGTTTACTTCTTCTTATTATTGTTTATTATATTATTCATCGGATTGTTGATTATTGCATTACCCACGATTATAAATAAATCAATTAATTCCTTTAATACCATTCTATTGATTACAAAATATCTCTGTAAAATTTTGTTGTTACTGTTTAGTTCATATAAAAACCGAGTTATATGTAGCTTACACAATATTCTGAAACGTTCTGTATCTTTACATAGTATAAATCAAGTCGCTTCCGCTGTCTGTTCCCTTAGATCTTTTAAACTATTCAACGGGTTTTAATACAGTTTCAGCAATAGATAGAGTGATTCAAGAGGAAGGTTTATATGTATAATACATACATATTATGGCACAGACAAGTCGAAAATTCAAAGATTTATAATGTGATGTAACAAACATAATTTTGTGCGCTTAAATCGCAAACGCTGGCTAAACCGTACTAGATAGATCAAATTAATATACTACGGAATTGTATATCTTAAAAAGATCGATAAAAAGTCCCGAGTGGTATATATATTTACCTTTAAAGGATAACTCACAGTAACCATTTTTATCTTTTTACAAAAATAATTATGTGTTATTTTTACCAAGCTATTTTCTACAATAAAGTATTATCCCTTATCCAATGAAATACATTACATACGTTTTACTTGTCATGTGGATCAAAACGGCCCCTTAACAATATTTCATTAAAATGGATATCTACATTGCACCCAAACGGCCATCATAGCGTGCCGCTATTATATATAACCAGATGAAAGTACGCCTTTCCATAGTTATACATAAATACATGTTTCGTATAGACGCAATATTAAAATATAAACACCGTACTGCAACTGTTTACATACGTCCTGTTTTGTAATATAATCAACGAAATTATAGGTACATAGACGTTTTTATTCACATTCATTCGCACACTTCGAAAGTTTACACAACTGTACATTTTTTTTAAATGAATTTTAATGAGTCAATTAATATGAGTCACGAAATTATTCAATATTTGTTACAGACAAACAGACAAGTGTATCGATATAGCTCTGTACTACATATTATAACTAATTGAATTGGAAGCTCTCTACATAAAGCTATAAATAACATAACGATGACTTATACTTGGCATAGTGAATGGAAGGTCTGCTTTACTAACATATTAAGGGTAAACTATTTTTCTATTAATAACTTCAGTTACGTGTATATCCGGATATCATATACAAGATATGGGGTGTAAGGGGTGTCGAATAACATCTAAGACTTGAGACATCCAAACCAAACTCACCTGCACGTGGTGCACCCTGCTGAATAACGAACGAGACAATGACGAAAGCGGGGTAGTAGGGTTTTAAAGCCAGAGTGGGTCGCAACCACAATGTATATGGCGAAAAAGCCCATCATAGTGATTCGCTTCTACGGGTCGCGATTCGGGATCAGCCTGTGCATATCCAGCTTTTCGCAGGCCGACATGACAGCGGTGACCGGCGATGGATATTGTGTCACTCGGTGGTCGCCGTTGTTTTTGGATTGTACTGTGCTTAGCATCAGGCACAGTGCAGTCATTTTGTCGTGCTACAATAAAAAATAATTT
>MU159131.1:77071-127907 GCA_015888305.1 Antheraea pernyi | reverse complement strand
CAGCGTACTCAAGGGCTCCACGCCGAGGGAATGGACCTAGGCTTGAGCTGCTGCCGAGGGAGGCCTAGTCTGGTGTGCGGGAGCGAAATTTACCCCCAGACCACGGCGGCGTGACCTGTGGTTACGCGGGCGTGGGCGTGAGCACGCTCTGTTTAGAGAGACAGGCTGGTACTGATCGTTCACTGCCGTTATTTACTTTTGAATATTCTATAAAAGTATGAATATTAAACAATAAATCCTGAAAATTTCATTACGATATCTAGAGAGGTTTGGTTATATCGTATATGTTAACTAGCGGACCCGGCAGACGTTGTCCCGCCCTGATTATAAATAAATCCTTGACAAATTATGTACTAAAACGTACCTCATGAATCACTTTATCCACTGGTGATAACCGTATGGAGATCCGTTCAGTAGTTTTTAAGTTTATCGCGAACAGACAGACAGACAGACAGACGCGCTAGGCGACTTTGTTTTATACTATTTAATGATTTTAGTTTTTATAGATGAATTCATTTATTCTTGTTCCGTTTTATTTTTTCTTTTCATATATTTAGCATTTTTCGATAGGTAGTAGAGGCACGCTGAAGCTACTGCTGGTTTCAGCATGAATGGGTCGGCTCGCCCGGGGTAGTACCACCCTCCTACAGAAAACCGACGTGAATTAACAGTGCTTGTATTGTTGCGTTTCGTTCGGTCAGTGAGAGCGCCGGAGGCCCACCTCCCCCCCCTCCCTTACCCCCAAACACAGGCTGGCAACGTACTTTCGACTCCCCTAGTGTTGTTAGTGTCTATGGACGGTGGTGATCACTTAACATCACGTGACCCAGCGGTTCGATCGCCTGCTATGACATATAAAAAAAATGTAATGTTACATAATTAAATTTTTCAATATTATTAATAGTGTAAGTTGTCCCTATGTAATAAAGCGTTGTAGGTTTTCAATCTAGTACGTTCCGTCTTATTATTGTTATTATATTATTCATCGGACTGTTGACTACTGCATTATCCACGGTTATAAATAAATCAATAAATTCCTTTAATACCATTCCATTGATTACAAAATATCTCTGTAAAATTTTGTTGTTACTGTTTAGTTCATATAAAAACCGAGTTATATGTAGCTTACACAATATTCTGAAACGTTCTGTATCTTTACATAGTATAAATCAAGTCGCTTCCGCTGTCTGTTCCCTTAGATCTTTTAAACTATTCAACGGGTTTTAATACAGTTTCAGCAATAGATAGAGTGATTCAAGAGGAAGGTTTATATGTATAATACATACATATTATGGCACAGACAAGTCGAAAATTCAAAGATTTATAATGTGATGTAACAAACATAATTTTGTGCGCTTAAATCGCAAACGCTGGCTAAACCGTACTAGATAGATCAAATTAATATACTACGGAATTGTATATCTTAAAAAGATCGATAAAAAAGCCCCGAGTGGTATATATATTTATCTTTAAAGGATAACTCACAGTAACCATTTTTATCTTTTTACAAAAATAATTATGTGTTATTTTTACCAAGCTATTTTCTACAATAAAGTATTATTCCTTATCCAATTAAATACATTACATACGTTTTACTTGTCATGTGGATGAAAACTGCCCCTTAACAATATTTCATTAAAATGGATATCTACATTGTACCCGTGCGAAGCTGGGTCGGGTCACTAGTCTACTAAGTGTTATGAAAATCAATTCAGCCATTCTGAGGCTAACCTGGAAAAACAATAGACAGTTCATTTAAACTTATATGTATAGATTTACAATTTGAAATCTGTCACTTGTTGCTAATACTTTGCTAAGCGCCAATTATCTAGTTGTTCGTCCAATGGTAGAAATTTGACTATATTAAGGAGGAAAAATATCTTTATCAAGTGCTAACATATGTATTTTGTTATCTGTATTACTTTTTGATTTTTCTTTATGAAAATCTATTTTGTTTATTGTACAAATATTGCAGATTGTAAATCTAAGGAATGTTAAGTGTGATAAATAGTGACGTACAAAATAAAGGCTTCAAAATTCTTTTTCTAAAATATTTTTACTGGTAACACTAACGCTTGTCATTCGGTAAACAAAACAAAAGGAAACAAAACCGGTTGAAAAACAGAGGAGAAAGAGATACTGAACTAATTTATCTTCGAATACATTTATACAGTAGAACCTCGATAAGTTAAAAACCTCTATATCTTACAATGGTAGAAATTTGACTATATTAAGGAGGAAAAATATCTTTATCACGTGCTAACATATATATTATGTTATCTGTATTACTTTTTGATTTTTCTTTATGAAAATCTATTTTGTTTATTGTATAAATATTGCAGATTGTAAATCTAAGGAATGTTAAGTGTGATAAAGAGAGACGTACAAATAAACGCTTTAACTCATCGATGGTGTAAAAAAAACTGTATTTCCGAAATATTTTTACTGGCAACACTAACGCTTGTCAATCGGTAAACAAAACAAAAGGAAATAAAACCGGTTGAAAAACAGAGGAGAAAGAGATACTGAACTAATTTATCTTTGAATACATTTATACAGTAGAACCTCGATAAGTTAAAAACCTCTATAACTTAAAAAAATAAACTGTTCCCTTCTAAGTTAAAAACCTCTATATCTTAAAAAAATTAACTGTTCCCTTCCCCTTAGAGGCTAAACCCTCTATTACTTAAAATACGCACCCTCTATAACTTAAACTAATTACAGTATTAGCCCTCAGTTACTTAAAACAATGTTTCGACGAACTCTGTAACATAAACTGTCTGCCAATGAGTCATTTCGAATGAATGTACAGAACAAAAAGTTTCTCGAAATGTATTGGTTGTATGTCTTTAGATGTTAAATTAACAACACTAACATACGTTGATAAATTAAAAGCGGTGGAAAGTGAATGAAAAAGGAAATATGTTGCAGCTCAGTTTGGAATACACGATAGTGCATTATCACTTACAATTAAAAAAGAAACTGAACACATGAAGAAACGAGAATCTGGAGAAAGTATTTTATGTAAAAAACGAAAAGTTGCTGAATTCTCTATCTTGGAGCAATGTTTATTTACGTGGTTCAATGGTGTCCAAACCGAAATAACAGTGTTACAGACCCATAGTGAAAGATAAAGCTGAAGAGTCTGCCAATTCATTGAAAGTCCTTAGTCCGATGGAGCTGTGAAGACCCGTCAGGCTAAACTGTCTACCAATGAGTCATTTTGAATGAATGTACAAAACAAAAAGTTTCTCGAAATGTATTGGTTGTATGTCTTTACAGGTTAAACTAACAAAACGTATGTTGATAAATTAAAAGCGGTGAAAAATGAACTAAAAAGGAAAGATATTACGGCTCAGTTTGGAATACACGAAAGTGCATTATCACTTACAATTAAAAAAGAAACTGAACACATGAAGAAACGAGAATCTGGAGAAAGTATTTTATGTAAAAAACGAAAAGTTGCTAAATTCTCTATTTTGGAGCAATGTTTATTTACGTGGTTCAATGGTGTCCAAACCAAAACATCAGTATTACAAACCCATAGACCCAAGATAAAGCTGAAGAATCTGCCAATTCATTGAAAGTCCTTAGTCCGATGGAGCTGTGAAGACCCGTCAGGCCAATAGAGTAGTCAATTCAAAAGAAAATAAAAAAAATGGCATATCCATAATTTTAAAGCTGGCAGTGGCTGGTTAGAAAACTTCGAGAAACAGCATTATTTGGCATTCAAGAAAGTGTGCGGCAAAAGTGCGAGTGTAACACAAACCCTTGATAAGTTACAAACTCTATAACTTAAAATAACTTTTGTGTTTCCCTTGAATTTTAACTTATCGAGGTTCTAGTGTACATAGATATATCAAACATGTAAGTACCATATTTTATTTTCCATTAAACTTTAATTTTACATATCGAGGAATCATTCAACTATTATATTGTCTCATTAAAAGAATTCACCGACATTTTTCCAGAACATTCTGCAAGTAAACAGTTGCAATACGTTTTACAATTCTATATAGTACGATACCGAAATAAAAACGGAGTAAATAAACGTTCGTAAACTTGCTTCAACATTTTTTTTTCTAAGACAAATCAATCAATTAAGATATCGTCTTTTCACATTTTATTCAAGTAAATAAAAAAAAAAACTCGGAAAAGTTTCGTCGTCTCGCTTTGTCTTCTTAAGGACTGAAAGAGACGCATCTATAATTGTTGAATTCCGAAATCTAATCATTCATATCATCAAGGCATCTCTCCAATCACACAAACATACTGACTGAAGCCTTTCATAAATAAGAGTCAATTTTTTTTACACATACATTTCTATTCGATACTTTTAAAATTACATTCACACACAATAACACACACACACACACACACACACACACACACGCACAGACACACACACACACATACATATCTATAATATAACATACGTATCTTACAAGCACACCCATACAACAAATTAAAGCAAGAAGAAAAATATTTCCAACTTTGAGACTATGAAATATTAAATTTGTTCCTAAGTTCCTTAGTACAGTATGCTTTAGTTTAGCGTTATATATAAAACTAATATGTTATGACGTCGCACTCGATGACATCTCCATGGGTATTGAAGAGGCGACTTGTATCTGTATTTGGAATAAAAAACATAATAATTAAAAAACATATAGGGTTACATCGAGTTTTACCCTGGAATTTCTTAATAAAATAAGTTCTTAGATATTCGTATGTGTGTATTTTGTGCTGCATTCTGTTTATTTTGAAAATCTATTAATTTTATATTCTTTTGACAAAAAAAAATACCACCAGAATATTTCACCAACGGTTTTCAAGCAAAAGTCAAGGAAAATCTGAACCATTGGCACCTCGACCACTTATATACTTACTATATATATATATATATATATATATAGATGGCCACCATCTTGTTCATTGAAATTATATCAAGAAACTTGTAATATTGTTACTCACTTGACAGCGGCAGTAATAGTCGACTAGAAGACTGGTTTTCAAAAATAAAATAGAAGAAGACCATGTAACTAAAAAAGTTTTGAGTATGCTAGTGGATATAGAAGTAGAGGAAGAACGAAAAAGGTATGTATGGATTGTGTAAAAAATGAGATGTGTATAAAGGGGTGAATACTGTGATGACATCTGATAGGCGATAGTGGAGAAGGAAAACATGTTTTACCGACCCTACTTAGGTGGGATAAGGGTAAGAAGAAGATTATAACTCCTATGGTTTATCCTAAAGTAATTCGTTTAAAGTACCTTGTTCTTGACGAGGTGTCCTTGTAGATGTGGATGCTGTTCGTTATCGTGATGGTTGTGGGTGAACACGTCTACGATATTGTCCAGGGTTCGTTCGTCCAGGACTCTTTCCTCCAGTACGGCCTCCAACGCGGCTGCCAACTCTGAACTCTCAGTAAACGATGCACCGCCCTCAGCTATATTCACACAATTAAAACTGAATGAAGAGGATATATTTTATCAGTTTATGATTTTAATGAAAGTTTTACGTCCATATTAGGTACGTACTTTGTTCTTACGCTATTGTTTATTGAAAGCATGCGAAAAGTTAAGCAAGATGACGGTTTGATTATCTTCTTATTTGAAACGTGTGCCAAGGAAATAGTTTATATCGATTATTATAACGATATGGCTATTAGGTACTATACCTACTATAGAGGTGTAAGGGGTGTCGAATAACATCATAAGACTTGAGACACCCAAGCCAACCTCACCAGCGCGTGGTGCACCCTGCTGAGTAACGAACGAGGCAATGGCGAAAGCGGGGTGGTAGTCCAGGGTTCGTTCGTCCAGGACTCTTTCCTCCAGTACTGCCTCCAACGCGGCTGCCAACTCTGAACTCTCAGTAAACGATGCACCGCCCTCAGCTATATTCACACAATTAAAACTGAATGAAGAGGATATATTTTATCAGTTTATGATCGTAATGAAAGTTTTACGTCCATATAGGTACGTACACTGTTCTTAGATTTTTTTTAATTAAAAGCATGCGAAAAGTTAAGCAAGATGACGGTTTGATTATCTACTTATTTGAAACGTGTGCCAAGGATATAGTTTATATCGATTACTATAACTATATGGCTATTAGGTACTATACCGAGCGACTGTTTAGTCGCCAGCAATATTTTTACAGGATAATCACTAGTCGATTCTCGTTCTTAATCAATTAAAAAATGGGTGCTTAATATTGGACCTATATTATATAATTAATTATGTTAATATATTATAAGTAATTATTATTAGATTATTATAATTATGTCGAGAAACGCAAACCCGATATACACTCAACATCAGCTGATTTACAGAAAAACGAACTGGTGTAATAAATGAATGACGTCATGTCGCGTACTCCGGGCCGTGTCCCGCACCTCGGTTCCCATTTTTCGACCGTTCGACTTTCCCATGATAAGCAGTTACGTAATGATTAACCTCGAAAAGGGCCCTTTAAAGTTGTTCATTGAAGCTAGGCCTAATTTTTTTACGGTTAAAATTACCGTTCCCATCCTTTTAAAAGTTTTAGAACAAACTTTAACAAACTTTTTGTTGTTTATTAATATTTGTTTTGATATTACTATTTTATATGATAAATTTGACCATGAACTACCACAGGATTGAAGGTAAACATTCACCTGGTATATATTTTTTTTTAATTCTTGTCAATAAGTGAAATTTAATACAGGACATACGATATCTTTTACAGCTCCCAGTGATACGAGCATGTAAGAACTACTTTTATCATAAACATAGTTAAACAATATAAGCACTTTACCGCTATATTTCCTACCGCACATGTCTCAAGCAATTCACTAACGGTCTTGCATCATTTTGAACTACACCGTAACACTACACTCATAATATTCATATAAATAAATATTATTACCTTGGTTAAAGAATTCCGTAAAAGCAACGTCTGGAATCTGACTAAGGACGGAGGGATCTAAAATGTCGTCCGGCGGTACTTGACCCACTTCTACTTCTGTAACATCACCGTATGAATTTATCATTCATGGAAAGTATGAGTATATATTTATACTTCACCAATAGGTAAAGTGGTTCATGACGAAGGTTAATTATATAATTTGTCAAGTTTTTTTTTAACTATATGGGCGGGACAGCGTCCCGTCCCGCTAGTCTATACTAATATTACAAAGAGGTAAAGTTTGTGAGTTTGTGACGTTGTAGGGGGTAATCTCAGAAACTACTGGTCCGATTTGAAAAATTCTTTCAGTGCTATATAGCTCATTTATCTAGGAAGGTTATAGGCTATATATCATCACGCTAAGGCCAATCGGAACGGAGCACCAACGAAGAATATTTTAAAATCGGGTTTTTTTTTCTCTTGAGAGCTTTCGCTGCATTGAGCGTTAGCCCAAAGTAACTCTATTCCACGCGAACGAAGTCGGGGGCAGAGGCTAGTGTTGTATAAAGAAAAAGAATGACATAATTCCTCAGTATAAACTCTTTCTAATTGGTTCCCCTAATGAACTATGCAGATGTGATAAAATTATCGTATAGTATATGAGTCGTTACATTTCAAAACGACTTAAATACAATTTTAGCCGTTCCTAATATTTTACGTTATTTGAACATTGTTTTGGTGTATAAAAACTGGATATATAAAAAAAGTAAACATGTACAATAAACACTTAAAAGTGGAATTAGTCAATTTTAAATTTACCGTGAGATGTCATTTATATTTGTAGAACATATATAACGGGTACAATATTTTATCAAGGTCAATTGATTTAGTATCTCGATAATATGGGACCGTTCAAGTATTGCGTAAGCAGAATTTTTGTAATTTCTAACAACCCCCTCCCCATGGTTAGCAGAAGTAAGTGATGCTCTTACTTCTCCCTCTCGTGGTTAGGTAAACATTAATACAAGTATTTTTTAATATGTTCTAGTTTCCTCATTGATTCATATGTAGCAGTTAACAAGTATAGAAATAAGGAATTTTTCTATACTATAATAATATTATAAAGAGGTAAAGTTTGTGAGTTTGTGACGTTGTAGGGGGTAATCTCACGAACTAATTTGAAAAAATCTTTCAGTGTTATATAGCTCATTTATCGAGAAAGGTTATAGGATATATATCATCAGGGTAAGGCCAATAGGAGTGGTGCACCAATGAAGAATATTTCAAAACCAGGGTTAATTTCCTCTTGAGAGCTTCCGCTGCGTGTTAACGTTAGCCCAAAGTCACTATTCCAAGCGAACGAAGTCGCGGGCATAGGCTAGTGGTTTATAAAGGTATTGACTTATAGCGGTGGCGGATAAAAGTGCGCACCTCACTTCTCCGACCTACGCATACAGATTTCTCTTTATTTATTTATTCTGATTCAACAATAGAAAACAAATGACATATAACACACATTAATAATAATAATAATAGCTTACAGAACTCAATTCGTCTTCCTATTAAAGTTGGGCACAACATTTAACAAAATTATAGCAATAATTAAAAATAACAAAAAAAGGTTATGATAGTTCATAGGAGGCAAACGAGCAGGCGGGTCACCTGATGTCAAGTGATCACCGCCGTCCATAGACGCTAACAACACCAGTGGAGTCGCTAATGAGCTGGCCAGCCTGTGTTTGGGGGAGGGAACGAGGAGAGGGATTGGGAGGGGAGAGAAGGTGGGCCTCCGGCGCCCTCACTGACCGAACGAAACGCAACAATGCAAGCACTGTTACTTCACGTCCGTTTTCTATGAGAGGGTGGTACTACCCCGGGAGAGCCGACCCATTCATGCTGAAACCAGTACTAAGTTTAGCGTGGCTCTACCACCTCTACTTAGTTACTAAATACAAAACAGTTGAGTACTGTAAACCATTGAAATTCTTGCTTGTATTTCCGTGAAATATATCCAAATCCCTTGAGTTATTATTGTACTACGCTCTGCACATTATGTATATTGTAAGAGACATTATTTAAGCTATTTGGAACAACAATTATTGATAGTTGACTTAACAACTCTACTGTATCCCATTTGGAGTTCAGAGACCCACCCCATCACTAATGTCATCAAATACAGGCAAAAGAAATACACCTCCTCTTTGTAACCCTAACAAAACAATGTATATTATACTAGCCGACCTGTAACCACTTCGTTCGGCGGTAATAGGCATTATCAAGCTACAAATTTTCTCTAGAACTCAATCATATATATCTCATAATTAAGGCAACGTTCATAAGAAACGTTTTCGTTCGACCATTTTTCTCCGACTCCCCAGATACTACCCCCTACAACCTCACAAACTTTACCTCTTTATAATATTAGTATAGATAATATAATTAGTTAATAGCTTCTGCCCGCGACTTCGTACGCGTGGAATAGTTATTTTGGGCTAAGACGCAGCGGAAGCTCTCAAAAGGAAAAAAGCCCCGATTTTAAAACATTTTTCATTGTTGCTCCGCTCCTATTGCCCTTAGCGTGACGATATATAGCCTATGACACTCACAAATAACGTGGCTTTTTATTGGTAGAAGAATTTTCAAAATCGGTTTAGTAGTTCCTGAGATTACCCCCTACAACGTCACAAACTCTACCTCTTTATAATATTAGTATATAGATTATAGCCCCTGCCCGCGACTTCGTCCGCGTAGTAATAGTTACTACTCTGGGCTAACGCTGACACACAGCAGAAGCTCTCAAAAAGAAAAAAACATCTCCGATTTTGAAACATTTTTCATATGTGCTCCGCTCCTATTGGCTTTAGAGTGATGATATATAACACTGAAAGAATTATTCAAATCGGACCAGTAGTTCCTGAGATTACCCCTTACAACGCCACAACGTCATAAACTCACAAACTTTCCCTCTTTATAATATTAGTATAGATGTATAGATAGTTTATTGATTACATATTGAACATATTGACATTGGGTACTTTTTATTCAGAACAAAAATATTGTTTTCCAGTCATAGATTAAAACTGCATAAAAACGAGCAAAGACGCGAGGAAAAGCTATTTTTACTGTAACAAACTGATAGACAGCATTCCGTTGCTTCAATTTTATATCTACATCTTGTAACAAAATAAAACAAATCCCATCTTGTTGTAATTCAACCGTTTTTTACAAGATATAGTAATTTTAACAAATCTAATACCTTTAAACGATCAATCCTTGTATATCAGGATCTCCGAAACGGCGTCAGTGATTTCCGTGAAACTTAGTATGTAGGTGGTTTCGGGGACGAGAAATCGATCTAGCTAGATTTCATTCACAGAAAACTTTTTTTATATAAGTTTTAAGGCATGAAATTTTTTTTTATACAAAAGGGCTAATTTGAGGCAACCCTAACAGTATATTTTAATTTAAAAATTCTTTTTTAAAGAACCGAGCTATGCTCGGTCGTCCAGATACTAATAATAAAAGGAAACACGTGCTCAGCCACAGTGACATATAGCGATGAGATAAATCATTAATTAAATCCCTTGGAATCCATAATAACATAAGGTAGAACAAGCTAGTTTTAATTTTATCCACTGATAGTTTTCTTTGCTGAAAATATACATAAACCACTAGAACAAAATTTATAACACGTTACCCGAATTTGTGACCTTCTCTCTTTCTTGGAGGTTTTGCTTTCATTTAATTTATACCACTTAACTGAAATCGTATTATCAAACGCTTATAAAACGGTCTTTGAAACAGTGTAGAGGTATATATATAAAAAATTAAAAACAACAAACAATAATAAAGTAATTTTATTAAAACATACAGTAAATATCAAGCCATAATAACTCCTATTGATAATAGTTTATATATAATGTCTAATAAGAATCAATTGCTTACCCAGTTCATTTGAATTCGTCGCGACGTACTCGTTGTCACTGAGTGTACCCAACGCTGTATCTTCAGAACTGTCGTACGTAGATGAGTTTGAACACACGTTGATCTCTGAAATTAATTTAATTCTGTAAAAAACAAGTTTAAGGGGTGTGTCGTTTAACGAATTTTTGTTTAAACTAGTTCCGAATCCCAGTTAGTCGATCGTAGCCGTACCCGTTGGTAATGTTTTTAATACAGTAGAACCTCGTTAAGTTAAAAGCCAAGGGAAACAAAATATTTCACGTTATGGAGTTTTTAATTAATCAAGGGTTTAGGTTACAGAGTGATTGATGAGTTAATATCTTCGATCAACAATAACTAGATAAAGGATCACGTACAAAATCGAAGCTAACTGCTGTCCGCGTAAATATATACTTATGTAGCTATTTGTTTACTTAGAAAGGGACAAAAAGTTTTAAGTTCAACCTAATTATAACCATACCACCTAGTAGTAAAGTCACAAATGTTCAAAATATTATCTAATACTTACGATAAACGAGCAAAGCAATAAATTACTCCCGTAACTTACAAATGAAAAGACAACATAAATAACATTTAGTGTGAATTCAACCTTAACTCGTAATGAATAAAGTACTTTTTCCCGTTATTGTATGTGTGTTGTGCGTGGTTGGCGAGCCTTCGCCAAACATTTGTACCACTGGTTTAAAATCGGTAATTTTATTCAAAATTTAATATTATTTGTTAGTTTAAAGCTTAAAATATAACTTATTAAACATGTATTCAGCGAAAGTAAGATACTCCGGCCGTTAAATTGCTTTTTCGGGTATTATTTTTGCGTCTTTTGAATACACTACGGCATTGTGAAACGTGCTTACATTGGCTGTGTTTCAAGCAAACTAAACAAAATAAAAGCTCACATTTCCAGTGAGCTGTTACTTGCTGAGACATATTTTTCGAGCCGACCCGATATCTAGTTATTGTTGATCGAAGGTTAATATACATTTGCTATTTTTACTTGAATGGGCCAATAAAATACATACATATGTTACATAAAAATAAAACTTTATTTAATGTTTAGTCTACTGAAAAAATCTGTGATTTTTTTTTAAAACATTTTGTGGTTTCTAAATCGTTATCCCTGTACCAAGTAAGCCGCTGTCCTGACCACTGCAAATACAGCTTTTAGGGATTTCAAAGAAACAATAGATGATTGTATACTTATTATTTGTGTTAACAGTTTCACTTGTAGAGAGTGCGTATTTTAAGTAATAGAGCTTTATGGCTTGAGGGAAAGGGATTCGATTACTTTTTGAATTTATAGAGGTTTTTACTTTATCGGTATTAAGGTTATCGGGTTTGACGTTGAATTGTGGAGTTCTTTCCAATTTATGATTTATTGTGTTACTTTAGTTATTGAATTGTTGAGGTTTCTATTTGTTATTTTTGTTATATAAATACATTTCTGTTAGGTAATATAAGCAGTGGGATTTATTATTGATTCGATTTACTTCTGGTATCTAATAATATTATAAATAGTCTGTGTGTCACCTGAAAGCGAATGTTCGGCGGAAGGCGGCGGCGCGGGTGTCCGGGGCTGGGCGGTTACGCGTCTCCGTCGCCGCGGTCGCCGCACGCCCCCCGACACTCGGATTCGTACCGTTTTCCTCGGACGCGTATCACGTACTAACTTATCATAGTTATCCTGTATACAAAAACATATCGATTCATCCAACATATATCCAATAACACAATTCACAAATTTATTGGGTAACTAGCATTTATTGTTTAAATATATTTTATGTGCCGAGGGAAAAATCGTAATCCTCACACCGCACGTCCCATTTCTCTACGGTAAGAAAACACACATCGCAAATCCGTAACGCTTATGAAAATCTTAGTTGTTTATAACTTTATACGAAATGAAGATATCGTGATTTAAAATCTAAATCTCAGCCGTGTTATTACAAAAACGTTAAATAGGTATTGAATACTTGCTTTAAAAAAGTTTAGATGTATTAAATGCATCGCGCTCGCCGAACGTTCGACATCCTGCTCTTTTATCTCTGTTTGGTTAGGTTAGGCTTGCGAAAAACGATAACGCGAGCATGGTGTTGCAGCGGTCAGCGAGCGCGGTGCATTTAATACTAAGGTACCCAATACATATAATAATATATATAAAACATACATACAGATGGAGGTAAAGAAGTTTTACTTCAGTCGTGTGGTTTAAAGCATACTCGTTTTATTTTATGTTTGAAACGCTGGCCAGTTATAAAGGGGATTCTAAAAACAGAAGGTGTGTGTGCGATTCACACACGATAGAAGTGAAACTACAGTAAATCGACAACAGAATGAGATGAATATATATAACACGGGTAGGATAATTACAAAGTTTATTTGTTTAAAAATTAAAGTATTTTGATTAATTTTAAAAGAAATTTTATATTGAATTTAACATATGTTACAGTGTACAGTAGTATTAGCTCACGTACTTTTCACATATACTAACACACATTAAATGCTCAAATACAAGCAAGTATTAAACAGTGTGCAATATACATACACACCGACATTTGCTCTCTCGCTCTGGCTAAGTAATTACAGGCGACTATTCTTAGAAGACGGGAGTGGGGATGCTACGAAGCATGGCACAAAGAGGAGAGACCGATAATATAAAATAGTACGTATATTTCTGTTTCATTCTTTGCCGGCTTCATCCTACACATTTTTGTATTTGTGTCTCTTACCTGTCGTTTTTTCCGATGCATCCGGTTTGAAATCACAATGATTCTAAAGAAATTTCACTTCAAAAACAAATAACATACCCGCTTCCAGGCATGCTCGGCGCAGAGTGGCGTATGATCGTGCAGCGGTAACAGCGGATGCCTGCAGCGAGCGCCGCCCGCGAACACCGCCGCGCACGCTGCGTACAGCCGCTGCTCGCCCGCCAACGTCACGTGCGCTAGGCAGTACCGAGCGCACGGCGCCGCGCGCTCCCCGCAACTCTCCTCCGCACAGATACCGCTCGCACCGGACCCGCTCTCGCCTCCCGACCAGCCGCTCTCCCTGACATCCATAACAGATTAAATAATCTCCTTAATATAATGTAACCTACAGAAAACCGACGTGTAATAACAGTGCTTGCACTGTTGCGTTTCGTCCGGTCAGTGAGAGCACCCGATACCCGCCCCCCTCCCCCAAACACATGCCGGCAACGCACTTGGAACTCCCCTGGTGTTGCCAGTGTCTATAGACGGCGGTGATCACTTCAGGTGATCAGTCAGTTCGTTTGCCCCTTATAATATAAAAAAAAACCTCCTGAATCAGAGCTGTAGACTCCTTAACCTCCAAAGAGTCTCCCGGGCAATATATGAAGAACACAAACATAACGTGAAAAAATATTTACTTATGCCAGTTTTTTTATCTACTTTATAGGATTTATAACCTTTAAAATAAAATAAAATACTTTATTCAATTTAGGCCCTAAGAAGGCACTTATGAACGTCAAAACTACCAATTTCGGTTTCGTTAGAAAAACAACCCAGTCATCGTGAAGGACCGCCAAAAACTAGATCTGGTTTATCTTTTTAACATACATATACAGCATGGCTGGTTAAATAGTTGCAATACTCTCACATATTACTCATTACTTGCATCTCCTTCTAAATCAATTTAAAAAAATGACCTAATTATCCCGAGAAACTTAAAACAAATATACACTCAACATCAGGTGTTTTACGCAAAAACGAACTGATGTAGTAAATAAATCACGCCCTGTCGTGTACCCCGGGTCGCATCCCGCACCGCGACTCGCGCCCCTTTTTCCTTTGTTCGACCGTGCGGCGTTTCCATGATAAGCAGTAACATAATGATTAACCTTGAAAAGCGCCCCTTGGTGTTTATTCATTGAAGCTAGTTGTGATTTTTTACGAGTAAAATTATCGTTCCCATACTTTTAAAAGTTGTAGAACAAACTTTAACTAAGGTTCTCTTTGTTGTTTATTAGTACAGTAGAACCTCGATAAGTTAAAACCAAAGGGAAACTATCGCCGCACACTTTCGTAAATTCGAGGGTGCGTATTTGAACTAATAAAGGATTTAGGCTCTGAAGGAAAGGGAACAGGTAATTTTTTGAAGATATAGAGGTTTTTACCTTATCGAGGTTCTACTGTATTTGTTTTGATATTATTTTATATATTTTATGTTAAATGTGACCATGAACTACCCCACGATTGAAGGGTGTTAACCTTTAAACAGTCACCTGGTATATCATATTTCAATTACATTACATGTCACAATCATTTTTAGTGGATGCACTGAGATGAGTCCGAGAATGCACAGATTGGCACAATGTATTGGGAGAGCAGAGTTAAGATACCGAATTCTTGAATTTGACCACAATTACACCAGATTTTAAATAAATGACGACGTAGTGCAAGATGGTATACACTATACACGCTATACCTATAAAGGCTGGCTCTTAAATGCACGATAGTTTTTCAACTGGAGGGTGGTAGGAAGTCAGGCGGGCATAGAAAATACCGTATCATCGTGCTATGGTCCCATTACGAAGTTTTCCTTCACTCAAAGCTCCAGGTCAATCGGAAGGATTCGAACTCACATGGACAGACGCGGTGTCCGAACATGCTATCAGTTTTTTTTGTTTTTATTGTGTCACGGCAAAATGATTGCACTGTGCCTGATGGTAAGTACAGTACAATCCAAAAAGAATGGCGACCACCGAGTCACACACTATCCATCGCCGGTCGCCGCAGTCATGCCGGCCTGCGAAAAACTGGATATGCACAGGCTGATCATGAAACGGGACACGCAGAAGCGAATCACTATGACGGGCTTTTAAGCCATATACATGGTGGTTGCGACCCAGTCAGGCTGTAAAACCCTACCACCCCGCTTTCGCCATTGCCTCGTTCGTTATTCAGCAGGGTGCATCACGCGCAGGTGAAGTTGGCTTGAGCGTCTCAAGTCTTAGATGTTATTCGACACCCCTTTCACCCCCAATTGAGTCGTCATCGCTTCAAAATGATTGCTGTTTTGTTGGATTGCACTGTATCCACTCTTCAGTACAGTGCCGTCACAATGTCATGGTACTTTACAACACAGATCACTACTAAGGAGCTTTTATGAGAGAGTATTATATGGTAAGAAGCTGATGCTTTACTTCTTATTTTCACCGTATTAATGTTAAGATGCTTATTGCTACTTTATTACTATACAAAAAGTAGTCAGGTGAAGCTGTTAAGTCCTTGCTAGGCCAAAAAGGTCAGTTCGAAAAAAAACCTATACAAAAGTTTTGCAACAAAATTCACCCACTTTTTCACTACTGATATTATTAAAAAAAATTAGTACAGTACAATATTTATCGCTGTACTCACCTGAGTCGTCTCCTGTCTTGTGATGATAGGACAGCAGGCATACCCCTCATCGCTAGCAGGTGGTTAACAGTTTGGGTTGGAATACTTGAAGTTCGCCCGACAATTTGTTTCTGTACATAAAACATACGAAACTTATAAAATGGACAATTTTATTAAAAGGGTTAAATAAGCAAGGGCCGAAAGTTATTTATAAAGCCAACTGTCTTATTTATTTCTATGAAACCTAATTGAGCTATTAAAATAGCACCGGTATGTAATATGCATATAACGGTATAGTGCAGTAATATTTTAGCATATAGGATGATTGCGTTTTGTAATGAATTTCACTTTAATCATATTACAAACTTAAATATTACCCAAGAAGTGTACTCTACTAGCAATTAAATATGACAATTATTGCAATTTTTACTTAACACGTGAAATGCGAAACGCTTATATTAATCGAAATGTAAATTATCTTATCTCTTAAGTTGGACCACATTATACATAAATACTAACTTCCATGAAGATCGGTTGAGAAGTTTTGGAGTTCATCGTGGACAAACATCACACTGGAATTTTTATATATTTAGAAGATGCGTATAGACTGTTGTATGTTGTACATACATTACTTTGTTTTTCTTTTTTACTCTTCCCTGTCAGGTGTGAATACTGAGATAACATCAGAACGGGGAGAGTAGAAAAGGAAAAACATGTTCTGCCGACTGTACTTAGGTGGGATAAGAGTAAGAATATGCTGATGACATTACTCTACTTTCTTTTTATTGGTCTCATAAGTACTGACTTTAATTAAATTGACCAAAGACCGGTCATCCCGGTAGTCATTGGCCAGTCGGAGTGTAGTGTGCGCTCTCGCCACATGTCTTCGCAGGGCAGCCCTTCGCAAAGCCAATCGCGCACCCCTTGTTTCCGCAGCGCTCTCCTCAACACATACAGATCCGCAACCCGATTCTGAAATGTCCATAAATCAAAATAAAAAAAAATACTATATTCAATTTAGGCGCTAAGAAGGCGCTTATGATTTAAAAAAAATCTACCACCAGTTCGGAAAACAATCCAGTGATCGAGAAGAACCGGCAAGAAACTTGATCGGGTTTATCGTTTAATGGATGCCAAAGAGGAGTTAATTCCAGATCTCATCATCGTTCACATATTGATCCTCTCCATAATAGCCTAATAACATAAACACCCGCTTTACATGTTGCTTAAAATTACAGTCCGGCAAAACGGTAATATCTTTTGGACATTTGTTGTAAAATTAAATACACTATTACCTAAATAAATGGTATTATCCTATTTCGCTTTTTTATACATCATCGGTGTTATTACAAAAAACTTAAATACGTATTGAATACTTGCTTTAAAAAGGTTTCGAATTAAATGTACCGCGCTCGCTCGAGGCTAGATGGCGTTACCCTTTTTCGCAAGTTTAACTTTTTTTTTTTAGCGTGGGGAAATCTCGTATGGATACACCACCCTCTCCGGGGAGAGGGTGGGTTATGTTCGACTTGCACGGACTAAAACCCCAGGGTGTACGTCTTCCGCTATAGTTGGGGCGGCACGAGATCTCTATAGACTTCATCGTGCCGCCCCAGCGGTTGGCGCAGCAGCAAAAGCGCCGCCGCCGGGCCCCGTCTTGTTGGGAGACAGCCGTGTACACACCGGCCATCTCCTCCGTCCGCCGGACCTGTGCAGTGGGAAGGTGGGCCCCCGACCCATCTTCCCTGGTTCGATTACAGTGGGAGGAGGCGGTCAACCTGACGCCTCCTCCTACCCGTCCCCCGTTGGCGGAGACGGCCACTTTGAGGATCCTGCTCACGGACCCTCTCTGCCGCTTCCGCGCGCAAGTCTAACCTAGCGTAACCAAAGCGAAACAAAAGAGCAAGATGGCGAACATTCATCAACCGCGGTGCATTTAATTCGAAACCTTTTTAAAGCAAGTATTCAATACGTATTTAAGTTTTTTTGTAATAACACCGTATAGGTTTTAGCGTTTGACCACAATATCATCTCATATTAAAAGAAAGTGGGGTCTAAGATGGTATACAAGCTAAACCTAAAAGAGGACTAAAGTGTAACTGCCGGAACACATCTATCAGTGCTTGGCGATAGATTTTCAATTTGTGGGTGGTAGCTAGACAGACAGGCCTAGGAAAAATCTTACCATCACACTACCCACGGTTGCTATGGTTTTATCACAATGTGTTCCTTAACCAAAAACCCCAAACACGCTAACCATTGATCCATCATAACTTGCATAAAAATAAAACGCTACTAAAGAATGATTGTATTAAGCAATAAATAAGCACAGGGCTTTTTTATTGCAGCAAGGTATGGGCACCGTGCCTGGCGGTAAACGTAAGTCGGGAAAACTGATTATATTACGATGATAATTAAGGTTGCCACCTGTTATCAACCATCTCCGATGCCGCTGCATTACATTCAAGAGACGAGACTACAACACTACCGGAACATTGATATTAGCGCCACCATATCACAAATATACATTGACACTAGCGCCAACATATTAGAGATACACATTGATACTAGCGCCGCCATATTAGAGAGACACATTGACACTAGCGCCCCCATATTAAAGATACATAAATAAGAATTATTATTATTATATAGATTTTAATAAGACATAAATAAGAATTGATATCATTATATATAATTGAATCATTAGTTTGATCATTATGAATAAATAGTATACTCTTTGACTTCATAGTTTGGCCTATGGAAGGCAAGATGTCGCTGATCTACATGTCGAATCAGATTAGTAAACACATTAGAGATACATAAATAAGGATAATTATATAAAATTGTTGTATAGCTTAAATAACATTAATTTGTTCATACTTTATTATTTTTGTGTCAAATTATTTTGCGGAATTATGTGTAAATAGTAATCGCTTTGACTTACATAGATGGGCCTTTAAAGCAAGATGTCTGTGATATCTACGCATTATTATATACGAAGTATTGTAAGGCGAAGCTCTGGCCAAATAAATAGTGACAGTATCTACGAAGTGTTTATTGGCAAACCTGACTGCATCGACTCTATACGTGATTAGTGTAATACACCTTTTATTTTTGTAGATAAAGTACATTGGTTATTGTTGATAAGAAAAAAAAGTACATAGTATTAAAATAAAGTACAATTTATTTTTTATTATTATTATATTTAAATACATATTTTTTATAACTTTTTGCGATTTGTATCAAATTAGTATCGCTACCAAACAATTGCACAGCATCTTTACAGTATATATTTAAAAAAAAGTAATTCGTTTTAAAAAAATTCAGATTTGCTTTATTTCTTTCTTCTCGCCATTATCGGAAAAACTCTCTCTGTGAATGCTGACGTGGCGGGAATAGATAATATAATAATGAAAAAATATATATGAATAAACTTTTCAAAATCCCAAAAAAAAACAAATCATGCCAAATAAAGTATTTTCGTGTACTTTATTGTTCACATAAAGTATAAAGTTCAATTACCTGAAATAATGTACAATACTTTATTATAAAGTACGGGGGGCATCCCTAATCATAACTGTAAGGTGGTATATATAAATGCCTCTTCATCTAATAAAAGTTAGTTTTTTTTTTTCTTAATTATGGCAAAGCGTGACTGCCGCATCTGCCAGTGTCTTGTTTTAAAAGTACATAGTAAGGTACTATTAAATTTTAAAGTTAGGGAAAACATCTCGAATAAAAAAAAAGGAGAAAAACAAAAAAAATTGAAAAGGGTCAGTAGCAATGTAACTATTGTAGGGAAAAAGAAGGAGCTAAATTCTGATACTATTTTTCGTCATAAATGAAGCTAGTGCATGATAAATGTCTATATAAAAGTTAGTTGCCACTTGAATCTTGTAGTATTCATTCGTCTCCCTATGCCAACCGTATATAACCAACACATTCCAACTATCAACCTCCACGGTAACTAACTGAATGGATATACGCAGGCTGATTCCTTACGCTATACGCTTATGCGTTTTATTATCGCGGGTATTACATCTGGTATGTGATAGGATTCAGTCGGGATAAAAGAAAAACAAGATTTGGCTCCCGATTGTAATCTAAAGTCCAAGATCTTAGTGTGATTAGATACAAATTATTTTTAAATATAGAAACCTTATGTTCTGAGTAGTGTTTCATGTACATAGAACGGTTGCGCACTCACGGAGTTGAATCTGTGACAAATGTACAGATACCAGATGAGAAAGGTGATTAAAAATAAGAGCTACGTATATAATGTAAATAAAGTTCTTTTGAAACTCAATAACGTTAGAACTATTGAGGGTAAAGGCATAGAACTACTACCATTCGATGCGGAATTTTTCGTAGATAATTATTCTAGGCTACTTATTCTAAGACTTATATTTTTATTTAGATTTTTTTTTTATTCCATTCACCCTTAGCCATTTTTATATGGCCAACAAAGAAAGAAAGAAATATACATTTATTCAACAGTACAAGACATATTTACAATAAAATACATAAACTACTTCAAGTGAGGCAAGTGTTGCATGAAATCAAAAAGATCCTTGCCTCAACATACGGTTGCAGATTTGCATATACACGCGTTGCTGCACTGATTTTCAGACGAAACCTGCAGTATTATAAACACGTGGACGAAAATTCAAACACGCGGACGAACTTACACCTAAAATTTCCAGTTAATATTGGGATATGCATGCTATATTATACAAATCAGTACTGCCTATATTGTTAAGCGAAAGGGAATCATCTCTTTAATGTGTTTAAAAGAACGAAAATTTAAAACCATACAACCGATCGTTTGCCAACGAACCTCGATTTGCAATATCACCGAACTTGAACCCGAGAAGGTCACGGACATGTTTGACAAACGGCAGTTTATTCAACCCGGCACGTGATGTTAAACACTTGTCATAAGTACGTGGAAACTTGGAAAGTGTGTAATATGTGATTCATTTTTCTTGGGAAACGGTTTTAATATATTTAAATCTAGTATATGGTACTGGATTTATGTATATTATATGATAATTTTATGATAATATTATACCATTACATGCGAGAAGAAATCAACATGATCTAGTATATATACTGCACAATCATATCTCATTTTCCTCCTTGCTAGAGTCTCTAACCTTTAACACCAATTTTTATTAACGATTTCCTAAAACACTTACCCTTAAAACTTATAAGAATAATACTTCTTACTACAATCCAATTGTACGGATGACTCGTTTATACCAGGGATTCCCAAACTGGGATCCGCGGAACCTAGGGGTTCCGTAGAATAATCATCAGGGTTCCGCCAAAATTATTTATTATTAGCTATTACCACGGTCAAACCGATTACTGAAACAGACGCAATGAATAACCGGACCGATTCTACTGAGGTGAAGGGTCAAGCCATCGACAGATCGAGATGGAGAAGCATTGTGTCTGCCCTTTGCCCCGACAGTTTGGGGACATAGGATCCCAAGAGAGAGAGAGAGACCACGGTTACATATTTAAGTTAAGAATAATGTGTTTCAATTATATTACACATTTCTTTAAAAAATGTTCTTATATAAATCTCAATGTTGATTTGTAATTATTTGATATGGGGTTCCATAAAATAAAAGGTATTTGGTTGGTGTTCCGTTATCTTTAAAGTTTAGGAACACCTGGTTTATACAATGAGCTCGCGTCTAAACATATCTCATAAGACATATTTGACCATTAAGCTTTTAAATTCGAAAAGGCAATGAAGCACATTTTATATCCATGACTATTAAAGAACATTTAGTAAATTATATTTCAATATTCTTAATTATATTCGCCATCTTGTTTTCTTTTCCATACGTTAATTTTAGTTTTTATAAATTAATTCATTTTCACTTTCTCATTTATTTTTATTCAATTTTGTTTTCTTTCTCAAAAGGCACTTATATCACCAGGGGAGTCGCAAGTGCGTTGCCAGCCTGTGTTTGCAGGAGGGAGGGGAGGGGGAGCGGGAAGGGAGATGGGCCTCCGGCGCTCTCACTGACCGAACGAAACCCAACAATGCGAGCACTGTACCTTCATGTTGGTTTTCTGAGAGAGGGTGGTTCTACCCCGGACAAGCCGACCCATTCATACTGAAACCAGTAATAGCTTCAGGGTGGCTCTACCACCTACAACCTATTATTCATCGGACTGTTGACTGTTGCATTATCCACATTCGACAATAAAGAAATATAGCCAATATTGTGTTACACAATACGTATAATCAGCCAGTCAGTCATTCAGTCAGTCAGTCAGGATTAAACACTCTGAAGACACTGTAACTATTTATTCGGGCAGAGCTTCGCCTTACAGTAACTTCCACATAGGAGTGCGTGCAGATCAGCGACATCTTGCCCTTTATATGCCGAACTCCCACCAATGTAGTCTCACACCGGGGTGAATAATAAATAAGCCGATAACTTCAACCAATAGCGTTCGAGGTCAATAGTAACACCCCCGATAAAGTCAATAGCGCAGTACCGCAGGTCAATAGTGGTTCCCGGGTGGCGTTGTAGTCTCGCCTCTCGGGTATGTCATAGCGGTACCGGACGTACTCATTAACAATTGTCTACGCCTGTTGTTGCTGTTGCTGCCGAAATCGTATGTTTGGTTAGTTTTTTTTCTGTATTATACTGCCATTTAATTGTTACACATTAATTAGTATTCTGCTACTAAGAAAAGCCCGACTCTATTAAACAGTGAAGACTCAATGCATGTGATACGTACCGACTCATAACACATGTAGCCTGAATGTTTAGTATTGTACAGGTTAAAGTCGACTCATTATGAAGTGAGGCTTTGAGTCATAAATCATACTTATCTGTCTGTCTCGCTTGCACTTACAGGTCTTATAGAGAGGTGTAGTGATGTGCGTAAGAATTGTAGAGGTGCATATCGATAACGGGATAGGTACGATCGATATGCTAAATTATGTTAAGTTTTGGTGTACGCTGTGAATTACAGTCCGAGTTAGAGCGTTGATGTCCCCATTTAATTTCTTCCAAACCACGTTAGAAAATAAACTTTCCATTGTGCGTATTGCGTAACGAAGCGTAAGTAATGTAATGAGTGTCATAACAAAAAATCTTATATTTATAGAAAAAAAAACAACCCTTATTCGTAACGACCAATCAGGAGTCGAGAGTGCTAATGAAGGTCACGATGACGCATCGACCCCGCGTGCGTAGGTAGCTAAGTATCGATGACGGGTTGCATTGCGTGCACATTCCTACTGTCACTGACATTTATTACCCGATGACTCAGTTTAAAATGCGTCGACTATAGTCGTTTTATTTAGGCATAATGTTGTGTAGCATTCTTCTATTAGTTATCCATTAGCAGTTGCGGAGACCTCGCACTACAGATCGAGTAGAATCTCTTTTATTTTATATTTAATTATTAGTTATAATAACAAAATAAATATGTACGTTTTTAAGTCACTTGTGGTACAGTTTATGACAATTCGTCGTTATTATCTTATAATGTATGAAACTCTTTATTTATATTTTTTACATTTCTAAAAGCAATGACCAGCGTTCATTTTGTTAATTTTTGTAAATCGTGTTATCGTTTAATGAAGACATAAATAAATTCTCGTCAAGCATCAGATATATCCCACAACTATATCAATTTACATACTATGCACAGAGGGCAAAGGCCTAGCAAAAATCTTCTATCCGGAGTCTGCCGACTATGACAGGCTAATGTCTATTAGTTTGAGCTAAACTGGTTGTGTTAGTTTCCGCCATATCATTACGCCTTGTTAACGGTCTTTTCTCGCATTAAAACGCAATATTCTAAATTAATTTCGTGCAAAATAGTCATAATTAACAGAATATAGTACAGATTATTATCCTAACTACTATTATAGATGCGAATGGTGTTTATTTGTTACGCTTTCACGGCGTTATTACCCAACCCATCACCATAAAATTTCGCTAACACATTATCAGTAGTATAGAAAAGGGTACGTTTCGCGAGAAAACAAAATATCATTACCGAGGTGGTAGAGCCACGCTGAAGCTATTACTGGTTTCAGCATGAATGCGTCGGCTCGCCCCGGGGTAGTACCACCCTCTCGCAGAAAACCGACGCGAAGTAACAGTGATTGCGTTTCGTTTGGTCGGTGAGAGCGCCGGATAACTCACCTCCCTTCCCCCTCCCCCTCCCCCAAACACAAGATGACAACGCACTTGCAACTCTTCTGGTGTTGCAAGTGTCTATGGACGTTAGTGATCATTTAACATCAGGTAACCCACCAGTTCGTTTGCGTCCTATTATATATAAAAAAAAACTCAAATCTGCTTTAAGTAAAGCAAAGCCACGCAGAAAAGCTAGTGATTGTTTAAATGAAAATGACATGTACGGTTAAATTATTAATAGAAATGTAATTATGTTTCTATACATTAAAATTTATCATGAAATATCGTATTTCGACGAAAAATAGATAAACTTAAAAGAATTTAACTTAACAAGGTGATAACTGATAAAAATGTAAACATTATTCATCGCATAAACGTTTCGATGACTTTTGTAGGCTTGCGATGAGTCACACGCTGAGAGTTTAATGACACGGCGGCATTAAATGTTTTTCTAGCAACAGTATAACTCATGATTTATAAAATTTACTAAAAAAAAAAGTTTTAGCAAATTCGATCACATTTTGATATTACCGGGTACTGTTAATTAATAAATATTTATAAAAAATAATCGAAAAGCTTAAACTTTTAATAACAGTGTCAACCACCTCGTAAATAAACAGTAAGCGTTATACTATGCTTTGGTTATATTTATTATTAGCTTGTGCCTGCGACTTCGTCCGCGTGAAACCTGATGTACAAAACAATGACTAATACGGTCATTTGAATGTATTATGTCTAATAATTGCTATCTAGTTTTCTCTCGTACAAGTCGCGTCTTCATTAAAATTACAATAACTTTTAATAGAACGAACCGATTTTAATGAAACAATGAGTAGCTGTTACTCAAAGATATGCTTTATTATTTTCCTGAAAAGGTATTGTTTATACCACGACGGTAGCAAACAAGCACGCGGGCCGCCTGATGTAAAGCGGTCACCGTAGCCTATGGACGCTTTGTACATCAGAAATGTTACGTGCGCGTTGCCGGCTTTTAAATAACCTATTTATTCTGTTTTAAAAAGAAATACAAACAACAAATACAAAGAAATAAAATGTTGACTATAGCTAACTTCAGGGTGTCGGTTTTTAGTGACGGTGTGCGCGCGCATCGTAAAAATTTACTCTCATCATTTTTCCCTAACGCGCCAAAAGAAGTATAACTTCAAAAAACTAACGTAACAAAAACCAAACTTAAAATTTTTGTTTCAACTTAATTAGTGTCACTTACTACTAGAAACTATAAAAGCTGTTAAGATCTTTCTAGGTCAATAGCGTAGTCAGTTCGGAAAAAAAATCCTTTAACTAAGTAAAGAATCAATTATTTATTGGCAAAGAACTTGACCTAGTTTGACATATATGTATATTATACATAAACAAGGAAAATGTTCTAATGTCATTGTATGTTCATTCCCCGACTTCCTGCCTGTTGATTGTGATAGGTAATTTAAGCGGATAATTTAAATAATTAAATTATTACAGTTAAAGTTACATTAAAACTTACAGGGAAATTGTTTCTTGTTTTAAGTAACACGAGTACAATAAGAAATACGTAGTTTCATGAATTTAAATTATTCTGGTGATAGGATACGCCTCTATTTTGACAGAGTATCAACTGATTTACCAATCATATACTGATGAACAACTTGAAACACGTATAATTACTCTCTCATGAAATAGATCACACAATATATGCACAAAGAAGCTCCCGATTTGCGAAAACGAGTTCAAGAAGAACATACTGTGCTATGGTAAACGAAACAATCCTTTGTGGAAAACGATTTTCTGGCATAAATTTCTATAAATAGTGTAAAATAGATTTCCGTTGTCTTTGTGTTACCTTAGTTATTGTAAACTACGCAATGCATTATGATTAGTTCGGTGAAGCTGTGAAGACCCGATAGGCCTGTAGAGTAGGTAGTTCGAAAAAAAAAGCAATGGATTATGATACAATTTTCATTATCATTTAGATAGAAGGTTATAGGGTGCTTTTTTTTAAATGACTATTTTATTTCGGCCCCGACGACAAATTGTAAGAAATCATCATATATATTATTAATACATGAAGCCTAAACTTTGTATCCCTTTTTAACGGAATTGGGCGAACGGATGAACGTGAAATTTGGCATAGTTAAAGTTTATATGGAGGAGAAGTGCAGAAAGCTATTTATTTTATATAAAATGCATTAGAAGTACATTAAATTAATTAAAATATGCACTACTCACACTAATGCTTCAATTTTACACAACATATACACACATGTACATAAAAAAAACATTTTGTCATCTGTCAATAAAGGACTTCAAAAAAGGTTGTGAAGGAGGTTGCTATGCTCCAATTACCCTTTTTCATTCTACATTCAACAATGATATTAACCCTAATAAAATTCAAAATTAAATAAATCAATGAACTATGGTCGAATGTCGACCACTGGGTACCCACTAGTATGTAAGAAAAGTGTTTGAAAATTTAAGCCCTTAATATTAACTCTAAATACACTCCCATATTATGAAACTTTCCATTTAAAATCAATGTAAATTGTGTTTTCTCTTGTAATTTTTAAAACTCGGTGGCACTTTGTGCTGTCATATCGTTTGAACTCAGGAATTACTACTGAAAGCAATACAATAGAGGAATATCGCGACTTAACTATAACTCCTATCGGTGAGAGAGTACACTTAGTACACTTTACTGATCACTAAAGTAACATTTTGTAGAAATTTCTTTTTAGTTATTATTTTATTAACCTCATACACTATTAATTAATCAGAAAAAGTATATGCCCATCCCTCCGGAGAAAATGGCTTTTACTTGCTAACTGTCAGGCTCTAACATCTATCTGGGCCGAGGGCACTACAAATGAGTTAATTATTGTTTGACAATTATTAATAATTATTATTATTTATATATATAATATAATAATATAAATATAATATATATATATATAAATAGCAATGATTGTTCGTTATATGTTTAATAATAAATAATAATTATTAAATGACAATTAGAATTATTTTCAATTTGGGAGAAAATTATCAAATACGTGCATTGCACATCAAGTAGAGGTTAATGCTTTAACCTACAGGAAAAATTGTAATGAGACATATTATGTGGAAAATTAAATTTTCTACAAAACAGTATTTTAAACCAAATTTCTAATAACAATATTTTACGAAATATTGAGCTTTTACTTTTTTTGTAGCGTAAAATTTTGGAATATAGATTGAAATTAAAAAATAAAATAATTGTCGTATCTTTATTACGATTTTTTACCTATTTTTCAAGCTACAAGGGCAGCAAAATATTATTTTAGTTTTGATTGACCATTTGCCATTTTTTGTGCAACGCAAACTTTTTGCAATGCCCAACAAAACTGGCGGAAAACAGTTGCAAATGTGAGCTTGTTTGTTTGATACACATTTACAATTACTCGACCCATGATCATGACATTTAGTATACATATTGTCAGCAGCACAGAAAAAGTATTTTTCATATAGAAAAGAATACTATTTCTCAGGGATGAATCAAATCAGCATTAAAGCGAACCAAGCCACAAGCAAAGGAGTAATAACCAATAATTTCTCCTTTTTTTTTATATATGTTGAATCCAAATCAAAATACAAATATGTGTGACTTTTAGAAAAGTAAATTTCTTCATTGGTGTTCCGATCCTATTGGTCTTAGCGTGATGATATATAACATATAGTCTTCCTCGATAAATGAGCTCTCTAACACTGAAAGAATGTCCCAAATCTGACCAGTAGTTCCTGAGATTACCCCCTACAACTTCACAAACTTTCCCTCTTTATAATATTAATATAGATAATTTTTTTTTACATACTATAGAATAGGTGTAAGAGTTACCAAAATCAGGCATATTGTCATCATCACTGCTACTGCTCTCCAACTGTCTAAATTCAAGCCGCTTGTCATCTAACGGGCCACAATTAAACAGAAACTCGCCCGGCGCATGCCAAGACTTGCATGGAACCGGTATAGCACGTCTCTGAGATGGTATCCGTTGCAATGCCTCGTGCACTGCAGGCCCTCGGCCGCGTCTCGCTTTTGTTTGCGATGCTGTTTTGCCTGGTTCAGTGGATTATTAGAAGATTACATTATTGTATATTTCCTTCTTACTATGCATACACATTCCCAAGAGTGTAGAAAAGGATATAAAAAAAAACTCTATGAGGAAAAGGTGAAATCAACATTAAGGTGAATGGAGCTGCTGGCAAAACCTAGTAGCTACATAAAAATATATATGATTTTTTTTTTATATCATAGGAGGAAACGAATAGGTGGTTCACCTGATGTTAAGTGATCACCACCATCCATATACACTTGCAACACCAGGGGAGTCGCAAGTGCGTTGCCAGCCTGTGTTGGGGGGGAGAGAGGAAGGGAAGGGAAAGGTGGAAGGGGAGGGAGATGAGTCTCGGCGCTCTCACTCACTGACCGAACGAAACGCAACATTGCAAGCACTGTTACCTCACGTCAGTTTTCTGTGAGAGGGTGGTACTACCCCCGGCGAGCCGACCCATTCATGCTGAAACCAGTAATAGCTTCAGTGTGGCTCTACCAAAAATAAAATACGCTGTTGTGAAATAATTGTAAAAAGAGACTTATATATTACTATCTTTGCTCACAGTTTCACTTGTGTTAATGTTGATTTGATATCACTTTCGGGAACAGGATATTGATCAAATGTATTCAATATCCTTTTCTATACACCTGGCAATATGTGTATAAAATTACATACTGATTAATTGAGTAATTAAAATTATTAAACTGGAACAAACACACAAACTCACAATCCCATTTATTAGTAGGGAATTATATTTGAAATTAAAATATAGGATTGCTAACACTATACTACACTAAAGAATATATTTATTGAATGCTAAATTTACATAAAATGGTAATTGTTTGGTGATTATTATCTCATTTTACTCAATATGACTCTAACATACATCACCTTTGGAATGACTAATTAAATAATGTATAAATACTGGCAATTTTTTTTTTTCGAACTGACTACGCTATTGACCAAGCAAGGTCTTAACAGCTTCACCGGATTACTAAGGCGAGTGCTTAAGGCACTCAGCCGATTTTACTTTGACAACTAGCTCAAGGGTGCGCGGCACACCTCGGCTTTGGCTGTCTTTTGGCACTTTGGCACGAATACTGGCAATAGTTTGGTAATCAATTAGCCTTTTTAATGTTTATATTTTTTATAAATGAATTTGTTCTTGTTTAAGATTCCATATTGGAGCTAATAAATATATAATACTGTTACATATTTTAAATACTATGCAGACACCATCCATTAGACACTATATAAATCAACACCTTTTTTTTGAGAAAATTCACTGCATTTTGAAATAATGTGCATCAACTCAATTACTTTGGGTGAAAAAAAAATTACATACCTGAAGCTTTTTTTGGTGGTGATGTTGGAACTTTAATAGTGTTCAAGGGATTTTCAATGAGAACTGATGAAGGACTCTCCACTAATCCTTGCTCCCTTTTAAATACATCGAGAAATGTTTCACTAGCCAATTGTTTTGTAGTCGCCTGGGATTTCACAGTCTTAGTATTAACATTATTAATACTGTTTTTAACACATGGAGACGATACAGTTAACTGAGCATTTGGACTATGAATACTTTGTCTTCGTAAAGTCAAAGGATCTTTTTGAATCGGTTCCTTAGTTTGACTTTTAGCTTTCAGTACTTTGGTATGTGAATTCTTAATATCTTTAGCGGCTTGAGGCTTAACAGACGTTGGGATGGAAGGGGCATAATGACCATTCAGTATAAACTCCTTGCTCTCTTCTTTGACATCTCCATTGGTATACGTTAATACATCTAAGTCTCCATTTGGACTCTCTATAACTTTATTCTTTATCTCACCATCGAATATATGAATGTCTTCTGTATGACTAACGGTGATCTCATTAGCTATTACATCTGAATCGTGAAATGTGTACAGTTCGTTAGGGTCTATTTTGAATTTGGTATAAAAATTATCATTAAATTGAGTTATGTATGTTTGTTCATCTGCAGGGTTATCATGCAAAAACATGTTCATATCACCGCAACTCGATACACCCTCGACAGCCATCTTATACTGTGTCGCACAGCTTGCATCTGATATATTTTGTGAAATACCACTGAAACTAAAGATTTATATCTTTGAATTGAATGAGATGTTAAACATTTTTACATCGTTGCACATTAAAAGTATGTATTTTTGTTTGTATCATTAATACCTTTTTTTAGCATGCCATGATTGTCTATAAATATAACTGCATTTATATTCAATCACAAAAACTTTTAATATCTTTACAAATGAATTGTCATATTGAGGACCTTAAAATAAATAAAATAATTACTTGTTCACCTCTACTTTGTTTATCATACTTTCACACTTTAACTACTCAACTCATTATCATGAAATTTTGCATACACATTGTCAACGGTAGAGAAAAAGTCATAGCGTACTTTTGATATAGATAAACCTAATTGCGAGGGATAAACAAACCGAACAAACTAAGCCGAGGGTAAATGCTAATACCCATAATTTCACTTTTTTATTTTTGTTATATATTCGAGAAAAGTAAATTTGACACAAAACAGATTTAACAGGAATTTGAAGACAACTCAATATATTGTTGTTAATGCTTTATTAATAACCATATTTTATTATATGTATTATTTATTTATTATGTTGTTTTAAAACTTACATCTTAGTATTCGAGTTAAAACATGTAATTTTGCCTATACACAACTACTTCCATTGTAGCACCATATTGATGACATAAACAGTGTTTCATAATTAAAATAAACATGATAATTGAACGTATACTCTAAGAATGAATAAATAAAGGGCTTACCCCACATTTTCTGAAGTGCTCAAATAAGACATGCTTTGTACATTTTTAATCACAATGTAACATGGAATAATGATGCTAGGATGTGTATTCAACAAAATTTGGTCCCACTATTTCATACTGTAAAACAAATAATGTATTCTATAGTTTATGACACTTTAATTATAAACACCACAGAAACATACTGTAACAAAAACAAAAATATTTTGATTTTTATACAATATTATTCAAATGACAATTAGAATGACATCTGTCAATTTAATAATTTTAGTCCTAGATTGAAGTTTTTTCACATTCAGTAAAAACATCCCTACATCGTAGAACATTACAACTGTTTTTAACTAAATCTAATCGCCTATAAACATTGTTGTAAATTTTTTTTAATTCTCACATGATACATTCATTTCCCAGCAGATTTTGTTCTTTTTATTGTAGTATGCAGTAAAAATATTATACATATGCATAAAACAACTTATTTTATTCAGTAAGTAGTAAAATAACTAATAAAACAAAAATTATTTTACTCAATAACATTAAAATATATCTGACAGAACGCAGCAAATGGCAGCCAAAAACCACAGAAAAATAAAATATTAATTGCCATCACAAAATATTACACAAGCTATATTTCATCCCTAAAAGTCCTTAACAATTAAATAATAAAAAATTGTAAAAGTAGTACATACTGGATTATAATGTTAAACAAACAAAATTCTACAAATTATTTAAAAACTCATCTCTTAGAAAAGCCATATATATACATAATAGAGCAAAGTATAATACTGTTCGTACAATGGCATTAAAGACGGAAAGCAAGATATTTTAGTAGTATTTATATATATGTGTGTTTCATATATATTATATGTATAATACGAATATATTACGTTAATAGAAAGTAGAGAAAAGTCAATGTATTTCTAATGATATGTAAATAATACTCATCGGTCGTTTAAATAGCTAACATCCCTATGTGCGACGTAACGTACTAAAGAATTTATATTTTAAAAATGTCTACAGAAAACTCATCAAAGGTATATATCTATTGCCAATAACCATTTCTGTGTTTTACACACCTAACTAGGAGTTATTTTTTACGCATATAGTATTAATATATAAGGTGGAAATTTAATGAATATTAAAATTATATATAACGACATATTACTTTAATAAATAATTCAGGAGTTATCACACAACGAAAATAAAAATATATTTTTGTAACGAGACTTATGCATCTTTTTTTACTTTGATAAATTATCAAAGTTAATGTACATTACTGTACATACAAAAAGCGGCTGAAGAGTGCGATATCTAAGTCACTTAATTACCTATATGTTGCATCGGTGCAGTGCCATGGTACATGGTACGAAAGCGGGCGTATCACTAATAAAAACTGAAATCCAAAAATATGCTACAGACTATATTATAGTGCCTAAAACGTCAACATATATTCCTATTTTTTATTTATTTACTAGAACGTACTATTAGAATAATCTCTTTAATTTACTAAAAAAAAGTATCAAATCATAACTCAGAGTCCCAAAAATCCCTTGATGTGGATTAAAAAAATCAAACCAAATGTTTTAATTCGAAGTTTCTATGTATCTCACATACAAATCTAGTAAATTTAAATTAAATGAGTTAATTTATTTCAAACTAGTGTGATTAAGCATATTTTTTGGGGTCTGTCCAATGATATTATAGCTAAAATAGCTTTTTAGTTACAATATCATTGTGTCAGTCGGTCTTGTTATTTTATTTTCATTTATGTAACTTTCTTTGTAGTCTAATTTCCTAATTTTGGCAACACTGAACACAAAACATCTGTGACCGATGTCTATAGAATAGGTTTATATGTGCGAGAATTTAAAATATCAATTGTAAAGATATTTATTAGTTTCGTAATATTCTTTGCCTGTTTTTTATTTTGAGTACATATCTAAAATATTCTAGTTTCAGTCTATAGATAAATTCAAGGTGTCATTCATATTTTAACTTGAATATCTTCACAGCAACTTTTAGAATGATTTTTGGTGCAAGTTAAATTTAAATATCCCACTTTTTTCATTCCATTTGAGAACCCCGTTCTTGAAGCGTTGTTGTGAATCCAATATGGCGATATTTGATGTTGTACTATTTTGAAGGTACGTCATTCGACGATTCTGTAATGATAATTCCGATAAATACAGTTTTGTTTGAGACTTTTCGATACTAATGGAGGATAGTTATTATTATTTGATTGAAAAGTATGTTTTTAATGTGTAGCGAAAAGCTTACAACTGTATTGTTTTGTTTGTGATTTCCGATAATTTTAATGATGGATAATTATTCCATTGTTGTATGATTATAAGTTATATGTTATTGTGGAGATCTAAAGTCGTCGTCGCTACGGTTATCCATGTGAAACTATAGTGTCGGCAATTCACGGTTAGGTGTGTTTCATTGAAAATCAAGAACAAGATGGAATATAATTGCGGTAATTATAATTGGAATAAATTTTGGTGTCGTTTCATAGTAAATGTTATTATATTTGTTGCAGAAGTGCACATGTTTTTAAAACAAATGGGAGTTAAATAATATAATATCGCGGTGCAAATTGTTAGCGCCACAATAATTGAATCACTATTGAAGTATATCTTGTTGAGAGCCCTGACTATAATGACGGACACTAGACGAAGAGTAAAGCTATATGCTCTGAACGCCGACAGACAATGGGATGACAGAGGGACAGGACATGTTTCATCATGTTATGTGGAGAGGTTAAAAGGCACTTCACTATTAGTAAGAGCAGAATCTGATGGTTCCCTTTTGCTAGAGAGTAAGATACAGCCAGATACCGCCTATCAGAAACAACAGGATACATTAATAGTCTGGTCAGAAGGTGATAACTTTGATTTAGCATTAAGTTTCCAAGAAAAGGCTGGCTGTGATGAAATATGGGAAAAGATTTGTCAGGTAATTCTACTATTCTATGAGAATCTTCTGATAACACATTTAATTGTTTGTCTTCAAATTTTTTCAAATACATAATTAAAATCATTTATGATTTGTCTCAGGTATGTTATATATGTGTATTTGATATACCTTTCATGAATTGCATGAAATAACATTTGTTAATATTTTAGAACAGCACAAGTTAACACCTATATATATTAAAAATTAAAAAAAAATCATTTCTATTTTATATTAGTATTGAAAACCTATAGTAAAAACAGCTTATTTTACTACAAGTTAAGTATAAAGAAATTATTTATACAGTAGAATCTCGATAAGTTAAAATTCAAGGGAAACAAAATATTTGAACTTATAAAATTCCCAACTTATCAAGAGTTTATGTTACACTCGCACTTTCACTGCACACTTTCTTGAAGGCTAAATCATGCCGTTTCTTGAAGTTTGCTAACCAGGCATTGCTAGCTTTAAAATTATGGATTTTTAGCGAATTTGCAAACTCTTCAGCTTATTCTTACACTACGGGTCTGTAACACTGATGTTTTGGTTTAGACACTGTTTGAACCACCTAAATAAACATTGCTCTAAATTAGAGAATTCAGAAATTTGTTGTCTTTTACATAAAATACTTTCTCCAGATTCTTGTTTCTTTGAGAGTTCAGCTTTTTTTTAAATAATAAGTGATAATGTACATTCGAGTATTCCAAACTGAGCCTCAACATCTTCCTTTATTAATCCACTTTTCACCTCTTTTATAGCTTTTAAATAAAATCTTTTTGTTTCATATATTCATTCAAAATTACTTATTGGCACACAGTATATCTTACAGAGCTCATCCAAACATTTCTTTAAGTTATAGAGGGTGCATATTTTTTGTAATAGTGGTTTTAGGTTCTGCGGGGAAGGGAGCAGATTATGTTTTGAAGTTATAGAGGTTTTTACTGGTTTTGTCTAACTTCTATTGACCCAGCAGTCTTAACAGCTTCATCAGACTAAATTTAATGAGGTTCTACTGTATAAGCCTTTATAAGTAATGAGTTTTGTTATAATACACATTGGATTTATATATCATGACATTATATCCAATATTTCATTCATTATTTTAATTATAAGTTAACTAATGTTGATTTTCAATTTTATTTTGTAGTAATTTTAACTCATCATATGTGATATTTAACCTTTTAAATGTACTTTCTTGTATATTTGATCTTGGAGTGTTCAGGTTAATTTTCTTTAACTTTGCAGGTACAAGGAAAAGACCCATCAGTCGAAATCACACAAGATATAGTAGAGGAGTCTGAAGATGAGAGATTCGATGAAATGTCAGATAGCGTACAACCAGTTGAATTACCTGCATGTGAAATGGGTCGTTTAGAGGATATCAGTGAACTTGTTAACAGTTGTTTAGTGTCACCAACACGAAAGGACAAACTTGCTGCAGCACTAGAGAACCAACATTACATCAAGAAACTTTTAAATCTCTTCCACATGTGTGAGGATATAGAAAATATAGAGGGCTTGCATCACCTTTATGAAATTTTTAAAAGTATATTTCTCCTTAACAAAAACACACTGTTCGATACAATGTTTGCCGATGATACAATATTTGATGTTGTCGGATGTCTAGAGTATGACCCTGGTTTGCCACAACCCAAAAAGCACAGAGAATATCTCAAGGAGTTGGCAAAGTTTCGTGAGGCCGTTCCCATTAAGAATAAGGATTTGCTAGCTAAGATACATCAAACCTATAGAGTCCAATATATCCAAGATATAGTTTTACCTACTCCAACAGTTTTCGAGGATAATCTATTAAGTACTTTATCGAGTTTTATATTTTTTAATAAAGTAGAAATAGTGAAACTCATAGAAGAGGACGACAAATTTCTCACAGATTTATTTAAACTACTAATGGATGATAAGACACCAGATATAAAGAGAAGAGATTCGGTGTTGTTTTTAAAAGAGTTTTGTAATTTTTCACAAAATTTGCAACCTCAGGATAAGGATGCATTCTATAAGACCCTAGTTTCATTGGGTGTCCTGCCAGCTTTAGAGATTACACTAAGTATAGATAATCAGAAGACGAAAACTGCATCTATAGACATTTTAACGTACATTGTTGAGTTTTCACCCTCTGTAGTGAGGGATTACACTTTACAGCAAGCTAGTAACACTGAAGAGGTATGCTAAATGTATCAATTACTCTATATTAGACATCTCAATTAATTAATGTTAAAAACCATTTTAAATTTGAGTGAATCTAAGTCATTTGTTATTAATTTCAGCTTTTTTTTATATCATAGGGGACAAACGAACAGTGTTACAGTGTTACCTGATGTTATGTGATAACCACCATCAAAGTGCCTTTGCCAGCCTATTTTTGGGTTAGGGGGAGGGGAGGTCTTCCGGCGCTCTCACTGACGAACGAAACGCTACAATGCAAGCACTATTACTTCACAGCGGTTTTCTGTGAAAGGGTGGTACTACTCTGGACGAGCCAACCTATTCATGCTGAAACCAGTGATAGCTTCAGCGTGGCTCTACCACCTACAAAGTTCATTTATTACTTTGTACAGTATCGGTTATTAACTTTGTTACCAATATCTACTATTTATATTGTAATTACCTTTTGTTTAAACTCTCAAAGGTTACTTAGAGTGCTAGTGAATGCTTAAAATTTGAAATTATAACTAATTCTGCATGTTTTGTAATATTATCTGTATGTTTCTCTGTTTATTCTTTTGGTTAACAGTAAATTGGGGAAAAATAATTTCCATCGAATATTTTACATTATTTGTTTTTCCTAAATTTTATTGACTTCCTTTAAAATAAATATAAATAAGAAATGATGAATATTATGAAACATCATTATTAATAGATCACATAAGTATTTAGACATTTCTTCTAAAGACCTCTTTAGGGATACTGAACATACTATATAACTACACTGTATAATGGTTACATATAAGTATAATAGAGGGCTTTATGCAAAAAAGACTGGCAGATTTTAATATGGTTTCTGTCAATTAATAGCTAAAGCACTAACTTTTACTCGCTGCTTCGCTCACATTGATGTCGATTTGACCTTGGGAACTGTGCTTTTTCTCTGAATTGAAAGTACTGAGTATACCCCTTACAATGTGTATACAGAATGTCACAATGTTCGGTTTAGTTATTTAAGCCATGAAAGCATAACAAAAGAACAAATTCTCATTTTTATTTATAATATTAGTTTAGTTAGGATTAAAGAGCTTTACATGACACTGGTAGAGTTGTGGAATTTTCCACTGTGGCCATAGACTAAAATAAAAAAAGAGCCTTATGAGTATTGACAGAGTGGTATTTTATAGCAATAAGTAATCCGAAAGATCTAACTACCGAAGTAGAAACATAGCCTAATGTTAGTAGGATACATTTTCCATAATGTTGCTGAGTAATCTATACTAATATTATAAAGAGGTAAAGTTTGTGTGTTTGTGACATTGTAGGGGTACTCTCAGGAATTACTTGTCCTATTTAAAATTCAGTGTTATATAGATCAGCTATCAAGGAAGGTTACTAGGCTAAATGTCATCACGCTAAGACCAATAGGAGCGGAGCACAAATAAAGAATGTTTCAAAATCGTTTTTTTTCCACTTGAGAGCTTCCGCTGCGTGTTTTCATTAGCCCAAAGTAACTATTCCATGCAAACGAACTCTATAACAAATTTGAAAGGACCAAACATTTTTTTTTGTTATAAAGAGTGTGCCTTAAACAGAAAGATGAGAACAAATAAATGGTTTTGTGGTAAATCAAATCAAATTGACCTAAGTTCTATGTTATAGAAAGTTTATCGTTATAATGAACTACATTATAAAGACTTTACACTGTATATTATAAATTAAATGCAGCTCATGATGCAAGTAACAGTTTAGCTATAATAGAAATAATTGAATCTAAATTTCATCTAAGAGCTGTCTCATTAGATTATTATAAAAAAACTGACATGTTATAAAAACATGTAATATATTATTTTTATTTGTGCAATTTTGTATTACAGGAACAAATGTTACTAAATATTGTGATAGAACAAATGCTAAGAGACAGAGACCCAGAACTCGGAGGTGCTGTGCAGCTCATGGGTGTTTTACGCATACTTCTAGATCCTGAGAGTATGCTTGCATCTGTTAACAAGAACGAAAAGACAGATTTCCTTAACTTTTTCTACAAACACAGTATACAAACACTCATAGGTGAGTTATAATTAATTTGGTATGTAAATTTTAGTTGAGTCATTCAATTTTTCTTCTATTATTAATTTTATTTGACTTATATGAACTTAATTAGCAATTGCATGCATTAGAAACTTATCAACTATTTTAAACATTTTTAGTCCATTTTAAAAGTGGTGCATATTTTTCTTTATTTAAATGATACATATAATAAACATGAAGTGTCTGTATGTAATATGAAAATAACAAATTTTTAATGATTGGGTATGAAAGTACGCTACTGATAACAAAAATGCAAATTTTAAAAATTTTGTTCGTCTGTTTGTTCCGTGTAATCTCCGAAACGGCTGAGCCGTTTTTGACAGGAATTTCATTGTCAGATAGCTGAAATTACAGCGGGTGACATAGACTACTCTAACTTAGACTAGCTGTTAACTGCAGCTTTTGTCAACAGTGCTATCTCCGAAACTTTGGACCGGTTTTCACAGAACTTTCACTGGCATATATGACCTCATAGGAAGTAATTTAAGCTATTTTATTTTGGACTAGCTGTTACCCGCGGCTTCGTCCGCAGTACCATCTCCAAAACGGTTAGACTGATTTACACGGGGCTTTAACATGACCTTATAGGACATAATTTAGGCCATTTTATTGTATACTAGCTGTTACCCAAAGCTCCGCAAGCGTTTTTTTTAAATTGTTTTAAAGAAATGTAAAATTGTGACAATATGTGTAATTACAGCTCTTTCAAAACGATTTGATATATATACATATTTATTATGTTCATAGACTAATCAATACAATTATAATATATTCAAGCTCCTCTACTAGAGAACACAACAGGTGAAAAGCCTTTAAAGGAAGATTATCATACAGTGCAGCTTTTGGGACTCGTATTGGAATTACTTTCATTTTGTGTAGAACATCACACATACCATATAAAAACCTGCATATTAAATAAGGTATGAAGAATGTCGATTTTTTTACATGCATGTTTCATATAATAAGTAATCCCATAAACCGTATCCTAATGTTAATCCTAATTAATATTATAAAGGTGAATGTGAGTTTGTTTGTCACGCTTTCATGCCATAATTATTGAACTAATCTTGAAATTTTTCAATCACCTTGTCAGAGGTACAAAGAGGAAGTACAAATTACATCCACAAAAATTACAGTTCCCAAGGGCTAGGCAAAATCTACATTAACATGAAGGAAACTGCATATATAAGAAAGTTGCTATTGCTATAAATTGGATCCTAATTCGTGTCAGTTGTGAAAAAGTTGGGTATGTCAATATACCTATATGAGAAAAAGTGTTATACAGTGTAAACTCTTTTATAACGTCGGTCGTTATAACGAAAAACTTCCTATAATGTAGTAATTAGTTCAATTTGGTTGCTTTATCACAAAACCAGTTATTTGTTCTCTGGCCTCCATATAACTTTCATATCTGAAATTTCAAGACATTAGAGTTAAGAAGTATATTTCACTTTACCTTCCTATCTATCCTATATCCCACCTCCTTTCCCCTTTCCCTTCCCCTTCCTCCTTTTCCTACCCCTCCCCCATAAATAAGCTGGCAACGCACTTACGACTGCCCTGGTATTGCTAGTGTCGATGGACGGTGATGATCACTTAACATCAGGTGGACCCACATGTTCGTTTGCCTCCTTTTGACATAAAAAAAAATTAACGTTAATTTCATGTTTCATATGTAAATATTAGCCTTTGCTCGCGTAATGTAGATTTGACCGGTACCTAGGGAACAGTATTTTTTTCTTGATGCAAGGTACCCCATGTCCTTTTTTGTACCCTTGGCAACATTAATATAAAATTTCAAGACAATCTATTGGGTTAGGTTTAGTTAGGTGTAAAAAAAAGTGTATTAAAAAAAAATAAACTCGCACGCCCATCATTACATAGTATAAAACAAAGTCCTCTGCTGCGTCTGTCTGTCTGTCTATTCGCGATAAACTCAAAAATTACTGAACGGATTTTCATGCGGTTATCACCAGTAGATCACAAGGAAGATTTACATATGCTAGTGGTTGCCCAGTGGTCGACATTCGACCATAGTTCTTTGATTTTTTAAAGTTTGAACTTTATTAGGCTTCTTTCGTCAAAGGGTATTATATACTTGTATAATTAAATGCTTTCATCATGGCCGATCAATTATTTGCCACTGTTTTAAAATTATATATACATAAAAAAACCTGTCTAAATGAAAATTGTAATTAATTATAAATTTGGAACAAAAACAGGCGGTTACAAAACGTGGTAAGGTTCTCAAATTCTAAGTAAACATAACCTTACGAAAATAAAGAAAGTCACCCCCCAACTCATGACACAATTTTCAATTCATTTTACATGACACCATGGGTGGGTGGTATTTCTGGGTGATATTGAATTAAATGTAGTCTATACATAATGAGAATGAGAAATAGTTTATCCGTTCACACAATTCGCTTAAAAAGGGTACAAAGTTTTGGCTTCACATATTAATATATAAGATAATTTGTCTACGTATTTTTTATTATTAGGCCTGGACAACGTCTGCCGGGCCCGCTAGTTTAATATTATTAAGGAATTTCTTCAGTCAATGTTGCAGTATTTTTACCCAGTATCAGTATTATAATGAAGTGTCTAATAGTTCTGGAGGTGCAATAATCAAAATTAAATACAAAAAAAAAATGCGTGCGTACAAAGTACACATGTCAGAAGTGAAACTTCTTTGGCGAACTAATTTATAAGTCTTGTTTATATTTATACAAATCTAAAACTTTAGATTTCTGAGACTTGAAAAATAGTTAAAAAATCTGTGTTTACTGCAAATGACGTCACTTCCGTTGCATACCTCCGTGACGTTACATCTGTAAAAATTTTACCCTCATGCGCCTAAAGAAGTTTCACTTCAATAAATGACATTCAGGTATCTGTTTCTAATGTTAAAATAATAGCTTTTTACTAAATGGACATAAAAGTATATACAGCAGTTTTAACATAAAACTATTTAGTTCTTTTTTTTAATTTTTGTCTATCTGATTTTCAGGCCAATCATTAATTTCATTTAATTATCAAAATGTAATAATAAAAACAATCCCGCACCTTACATATTCTCTTTTTAATTTTGGCAATTAAGTAAATCCATTTATGGTGTACTATGTAATTTGTTAGTATTTTGTCTTGTAGACACTATATTGATTTTAATTTTATCAATATTCAGGATTTACTACGTCGTATACTGGTGCTGATGAGATCAAACCACACATTTCTGGTGCTGGGAGCACTTAGATTTATGAGGAAAATCACTGCACTCAAAGATGAGTACTACAATAGGTATATCATCAAGGGAAACCTTTTTGCTCCTGTCATAGATGCTTTTCTTAGGAACAATGGCAGGTATGTTTTTCAAGGATATTATATTTTTTTATTTTTACAATTGAATATCTATTACTTGTTTAAGATATTTTGTATAATTTAATTAATGATGAAATGAACGAACTGTTGATATGACAATATCACCTTTTTGTTCTGATTCTCTTAGATGTTAAGGTCAAATGGTATAATTATTTATACTAGTGGTCGAAATTTGGTTATAATTAATTTTGACATTCAATAAGACCAAAGAGAATGATAGTTATTTCAGTGGTTTTATAAATTTAGTAAAGAAAAATTATTTATCAATTAATTAATAATATATATTATTAATTTACATATAATATTATAAAATTAACCTACAATTTGATCAGTTAATTTCAAAGGGCAGTTAAAGTGTTATTAATGCATTTTATATTAAAAAAAATAGCTTTGTGCATTTCTCCTCCATATAAACTTTAACTATGCCAAATTTAACGTTCAACCGTTCGCGCAATTCGCTTAAAAAGGGGTACAAAGTTTTCGCTTCATGTATTAATATATAGATAAGCAGTCTTATAATGGTTAAATAGTTCTAAATTTTTACAATTCTTATTGTACAAAATTTTCTGGAGAGATCTTGTATGATTTTATGTTGCTATTTTACAGCCACTCTTGTAATTTGAATCTAGAATATACAGGGTACAATGGGATAGATATGTTCCTCACAATGAAAGTCTAAAAAAAAGTTTTTCGTCTTTTGTTTTTAGAACATCAAATAATAAATTGATGGTCTTGATGGTGGTAGAGCCACGCTGAAACTATTATTGGTTTCAGCATGAATGGGTCGGCTCGCCCCCGGTACTACCACCCGACACATAGAAAACCGACGTGAAGTAACAGTGCTTGCATTGTTGCGTTTCGTTCGGTCAGTGAGAGTAAAGTGTTATTAATGCATTTTATATTTTAAAAAAATAGCTTTGTGCATTTCTCCTCCATATAAACTTTAACTATGCCAAATTTAACGTTCAACCGTTCGCGCAATTCGCTTAAAAAGGGGTACAAAGTTTTCGCTCCATTTATTAATATATAGATAAACAGTCTTATAATGGTTAAATAGTTCTAAATTTTTACAATTCGTATTGTACAAAATTTTCTGGAGAGATCTTGTATGATGTTATGTTGTTATTTTACAGCCACTCTTGTAATGTGAATCTACAATATACAGGGTACAATGGGACAGATATGTTCCTCACAATGAAAGTCTCTAAAAAAAAGAAGTTTTTCGTCTTTTGTTTTTAGAACATAAAATAATAAATAAGCTTATTCAAAAATTTCGTAACTAAATATTCTTTTGAATTCTCTCTTACAGGTACAATTTACTAGATTCGGCCATATTAGAATTATTTGAATTCATCAAGTTGGAAGATATCAAGTCTCTATGTTCACATGTTGTGGAAAATTATGGAAAGATTTTAGAAGATGTTGAATATGTACAGACATTTAAAGCTTTGAAGACGCGATATGACCAACATCAAGATAAATTAAAAGAAAGAGATAGAGGTATGTAACTGTAACATGTTTTTTTATAACTTATATGCTTATTTGGGTCATTCGAATTCATACTACCTAATTCTAAGCATGATAATTTACTATAATGCAAAAGAGAATTTATTATACTACTAGTTTCCGCCCGCGACTTCGTCCGCGTAGATTAGTTTCTTTCGGCTAACACTAACATGCAGCGGAAGCTCACGAAAGGGAAAATAAACAGCGATTTTGAAACATTCTTCATTGGTGCTCCGCTCCTATTGGTCTTAGCGTGATGATATATATATCATCATCACATGTATAGCCTAGCTTTCGATAAATGAGCAATAAATACTGAAAGAATTTTTCAAATCAGATCCATACTACCTGTGATAGTACCAAAGTGTATGGTACCAAGTACAAAACCTCCAGCTTTATATTATAGTATATATACTAGCAATTTCCCCCGACTCCGCACTTGTTTTCATTGCAATAATTATTTTAGATTCTTTATTTTACATATTTGATATATAAAACAGTAACTGACTGGCTGACTGATAGAGAAATGACCTATTTTCATGCAAACTTTCATTCTCTTGTTCACTAGCTTAGGGGTGGGGATTTTAAAAAAAATCTTCCTTAATTTTTTAAAAGAAACCCGCATTCAAATATTCACTTCCTTTATTTCAGTTTCTAGCTTCAGTAGATTGGGCAGTGTGTTGATATGTCAGTTGGTTACTTTTTTTACATATTGATGACAAAGTGACGTCATAGTCGTGACGTCTATACATCACATTTTTATTTATATACTAGTGATCGGCTCCAAATTTGTATGTCTACTTTATGGGACCTCGTAAGGATCTAAGTGATGTAGAGCCATTTTATAACACGAAACGAATCCTGATGTCTTAAAGTTATGTAAAAAAAAGTATGTATTTAGTATTGGGAATAAAGGTTATAAATAATAAAAGTCATACGAGCTATGCTATGTGAGATTCTTCACACAATCTTTTTTATTGTAGTGTCCTATTTTAAATCTCTGATGTATTCTAAAATAGTCATTAAAAATATATGATTAATAGGGCAGTTTAAATCTATATTTAATAATATATTTCATTGAATGAAAATTAAAAATTGGTAAAGAAGTCGTAAATAAACCATTATATTTTAATAATATTTAAGATACAAATAATTCCTTCTGTAGTTTAAAAGAAATAAGCTAACACACGGACAGACACGAACAAGCTTTTAATAATACACATATCACCTCCACACACGTGCACGCATACACGCTTACACATGCAAGTGGAAGGGTTTTATCTTTTTTCCCTTATCAAACTGAAATAGTTTAGAATATTATCCTATACGAAATATATATAAGAGTTATTGAGTTATGTATGCTTGGTACACATATATGTTTCAACAACTCATATATGTATGGATAGTTAGCTTAGCTTAGGTTAGCTCACATAGGTCGCGAATTGCATGTATCAGGCAACAGCCAAAGCCGAGGTGTGCCGCGCACCCTTGAGCTAGTTGTCAAAATAAAATCGGCTGAGTGCCATAAGCGCTCGCCTTAGTAGTCCGGTGAAGCTATTAAGACCTTGCTTGGTCAATAGCATAGTCAATTCGAAAAAAAAAAGGTTTTAATAATATTTGCAGATTGATAACTTCTACTGTATAATTATTTACTTGTGCATCAAAATTTTTCGATTGCATTACATACTTGTTACACTTCTCTGAACTGTATGTAAAAATTATTATCTATATTATCTTTATGTTGGCAGTAAGTGGAAGTGTAGGAGTAACAGAGGCAGTGGTGCCATCTTTGCTTCGTACGAGGTATCGTCGGGAGGCTCGAGCGCCTGACGAAGAGGAAGAGATGTGGTTTAATGACGATGATGAACTGGAGGACGAGGCGCCGCTGGAAACCGCGCAGGCACACCCACATCCTCATCCGCACCACGGCCTAGATGCGATCGGTATTATACATTACATAATAGCTTTTACTCATGCTTTTGGGTGTTGCAAGTGCGTTGCCAGCCTGTGTTATGGGGAAGGGGAGAGAAAAGGTGAGGGGTGGTGGTCCTCCGGTGCTCTCACTAACCGAACGAAACGCAACAATGGCAAGCACTTACATTTACGTCGGTGTTTCTGTGTGTAGGGTGGTAGTACCCCGGGTGAGCCTACCCATTCATGCTGATAATAGCTTCAGATAATAGCCCAGTAATAGCTTCAGAGTGGCTCTACCGCCTATAGACCATACCACTTTTTCGCTCGGGTTAATGTACATTTGACCTAAATCAAAATTACTTTATTCAATTTAGGCCTTAATAAGCCTCATACGAATGTCAAAACTACCACCACCGGGTGTGACAAACAACCCAGTTATTTGGAAGAACCAGTAAGAAACTGGATCGGGTTTATCTTTTTAACACATGTATATATTTAAAATACATTACGTGTTACAATCCTAATAATGTATGTAGTATTTATTGTTGTTGATTTTTTATAAATTGAATGTAAGTTAAAAATTAGATTTCTATGACCACCATATAGATTTTGATATGCTATAAAACTTTATGGAGTCATTGATATATATTGATTGATAATAGAAACTGATTAAATCGCGTCGATCGACGCAGGTCCGAATCCTTGCGAATGAGCCGGAGCTTCAAATCGAATCGTACTATTATAGTAGTAGGCCATTTTCTGAGCCCGCCTGGCTAGCTGCCACCCTCAAGTTGATAATCTGTTGGTATGTCCTGACAGTTGCACTTGAGAACCAGGTCCAGCCAGTCTCCCTCCAGGTTTAGCGTGTATACCATCTGAGACCACGTCATTGTTTAATATCATGCGAGATTGTGGTCAAACGCTTAAAACCTATACTGTGTTATTACAAAAAAGTTAAATACGTATTAAATACTTGGTTTAAAAAGGTTTCCTAATAAATACACCGCGCTCGCCCGAGGCAAGTTCGCGTTATCCTTTCACAAGTCTAACCTAACGTATCCAAAGCGAGACAAAAGAGCAAGATGGCGAACATTCGGCGTGTAGTCCGGTGAAGCTGTTAAGACCTTGCTAGGTCAAAAGCGTAGTCAGTTCGAGAAAAAAAAGACATTCGGCGACCGCGGTGCAATTAATATGAGACCTTTTTAAAGCCAGTGTTGAATACGTATTTAACTTTTTTGTAATAACACCGTTAAAGTTTTTTTTTAATCACAAAAACTAGTGATATAATGTTATACGTAAATGAGTTTTTTTTTCTATTATACATTAATGTTTACAGGTAAAATTGTAGAAAAGAAAGTGTGCTCGAATACAGAGACAGTTAACGGACCGAGCAGGGTTCTTTTGAGTACGACGGCGACACCAAAGCCGACGCACACTGACGTTCAGGTATCTTCGCCCAGATTACTCAATAAGGTAAACTTTTAGTTCCCTCATGTCTCTACTCTAAAACGCTTCGCCTATGGGCCATCATTTATGTCCGTCTCGAATCATAGAAACAAAAATTAATTAAGTCCTACAGGACTCCTATGATATATATATACATATACCAGGTGAATGTTTAGACAGTAGCCATATTTACTGTGCATCGATTTCTCGTTCCAAATCAATTAAAAAAATAGGTGCTTAAATTTGACCTAATTATCTAAAAACATACAAAAATTATACTCACCAATGGTCTATGTTATAGCACAGTGTCAATGACCGTCGGGTGAAGTGAATGTGAAACCAACCAACTAAAAAAAGGATAATTTTTCGAAGTTTGAACTAAGAAAAAGGTTTATTGTCTGTTTTACTATCGAAAGTTATTAACTTTGGGTCGCCGCTCGCAGATTTTATCACCGGTCATTTAACCTAGGTTTATTTATGTTATTATCTATACTTTTAAATTCTTACAACAAACCTTACCTAAGGCTCTCTTTGTTGTCTATTAGTATTTGGTTTTATATTATTAATTTATGTGTTAAGTGTGACCTTAAAGTGTCATATCCTAGAATACTGCGAGTGTCTAACTTTTCACCTGGTATAATGGTGTAATTAAATTGATGGACTTTCATATGTATCATGTAAGGGAATAAGCAGTTATCCTTTTTGATATATTCTGTAGTTTATGTCAAAATGTACGGACATGTATAATACAGCATGATGTTTTTTGTCATTGACATACAAATTAATGTAGTGTGACTTGTTTTTATGATTTGGGATGTTTTGTGTAGTGTTCCTTTTTTGTGTATAAAGTGTGTTACAAATCTTTTTTTTTTCTAATATATTGGCAGTGGAAAGACTAATTGACTAATTTTTCTAGAATGTGTATGGCTCTCATGAGCCGAGCCAATAAATTGACTAATGTCTATTGACCTTTCCACTACAATTAATTTCCACTTTTATATAATATACTGTGCTATTTTTGAAATGATGATTGTTATTTCTTGTTTCGATTAATATGCATCTTAATTTTATTATAGTATAAGCCCACCAGAAGCTTTTGATGTTCATTGTGTATAATGCACTATACCGTAATTTATAAATAATTACAATGTTTAACACATCGACAGTCTAAAAAAAATTGCAAATTCACTCCTGCATTTTCTCTATGTCGAGGATACTAATCAACTAAAAAATGATACTTGTTCCCTTTTGTATTTTCACATTTACATGGGCCAAATATAATATAACATTAAAACAGTTTTAATAGACGCTAATATGAAATAATATTTAGAGTAAATTCCAAAATTTTTTTTACTGGAAGTATGATTTTTTTCTGGCACATATATTTTCTTGTTATTAATGCAAATGAGACATATCAATGGGATATGGGAAGGATGGTTCATTTCCGCAAAATTTTTTTTTTTTCATTGCTCATGCAAAATATTAATCTACATAAAAAAAAATTCTCACCAAGTTTTAGCTCTTAATGTTAATTTTAAGTACTTACAATTTAAATTCAAAGTTTTACCATTCAAAATGCATGTAAAAAAAACTCTTTTTTTTTCAAATTTGTAATGGTTACCCGGCTTTTACAATATTGCAAACCGGTTTGATGGAACTTGTGGGGAATTTCACGCTCTTCAAAATAGTTCAAAATTTATAGAAAAGCGTTCAAAATAGAACGCACCGGTTCACCGGTAGGTTTTTTTTTTCAAATTGTGTCGATTCTACATTAGCCGAAGGAACTTCGTTCCTACCTGGTGTCCCACGACACCACATCTTTTTTATTATTTATTAATTTCTTACATTTTCTGGTATAAAAATGGCTGTAAATTCATTAAACATTAGTCGGATAACGGATTTTTTTATGAGTCAATTCTTTTTTCTTCCTACTTTTGGCGGTTTGCTCGAAAAAATAAGAGAAAATATTTTTTTTTTTTTCAAAAACTGTACTTTGATGAACCAGTGCGAGTTACACAAATAACACAAAGACTATTTTAAAGAGTGTGAAATTCCCCACAAGTTCCATCAAACCGATTTGCAATATTGTAAAAGCTGGGTAAGCGTTAGAAATTTGAAAAAAAAAAGATTTTTTTACATGCATTTTGAATGGTAAAACTTTAAATTTAAATTGTAAGTACTTAAAATTAATATTAAGAGCTCAAACTTGGTGAGATTTTTTTTTCTATATGTAAATTAATATTTTGCATGAGCAACGAAAAAAAAAATGTTTGCGGAAATAAACTACCCTAATATATACGACGAAAATACAATTCCTTTGAAGCTAAATCACGTCAAAACTACGCAACATATTGACGTAGGACTGTGACCGTGACCGTTTTATGCGATTTTGTTTTTGTAATTGGTTCTCTACTACTTATTTTTTGGATTTTCATTGATCCTTTGCCGTTTTTTTTATTTATTTAAAAGTTTCCGCACAGTGAAGCGGCCAGCTATCGGTTAGTCATTATATATATATAAATAATATATAAAGAGTTTTTTTTTGTTACATTATAAGCAGCAGTCATTTTTTTTATATATGTCTTCGGCATGAGCTATAGATTGAAATAGATCAAAGTTATTTCAAAACTTAGGGTGAATTCATGAGTTTAGAATTTTATAGACTAATAAAATGTTCATAATTACTTATATATATATATATATCGCTGATTAAATACAAAATAGCCACAAATCAAAATTATATATTTTTGTTCTATTGCTGTGTTATCTTACATTCGTTTTAAGCATGTCGTATACGTTTACAAACTGTTTTAATCTTATATTGTTTTATATTATATTTGCCCATGTAAACACGAAGATGCAAAAGGGAACTAGTATCATTTTTATTACATTATAATGTGAAACCAACAGAAGTATTTTTTAAATATCGAAATATAACCTATTAACAGTACATTTTTGAAATAAAAATAATATTTTTTGTGTTTTTGTAATCCTTTTGTATTTATTAAGCTATGTGTATAAATTTGTTGTCGATGCATTTTAGAAACAGCCTTAATGTTAATGTGCTTATTATTATTAGGGGTGTGCAAATATTCGAATCGAACCGAATAATTCCAACTATTCACATAACTTAAATGTGAATAATCCATTAATGGTTTTAAGTAATTAGATATTTATCAAATATTAAATAATTTTTAATATAAAGATTTATCAAATTTATTAGTCAAAGGAATTTTAATTAATCAATTTGAATATTTATAATAAATAGAAAATTCACTGTTTATCTTATAAAATTATTTAAGTATTTATATAAAAATAAATGGTTATTGTTGTATCTTTTCCTATAACTTTAATCATTCAAACTGTTTTAATCTTATATTGTTTTATATTATATTTGGCCCATGTAAACACGAAGATGCAAAAGGGAACTAGTATCATTTTTATTACATTATAATGTGAAACCAACAGAAGTATTTTTTTAATATCGAAATATAACCTATTAACAGTACATTTTTGAAATAAAAATAATATTTTTTGTGTTTTTGTAATCCTTTTGTATTTATTAAGCTATGTGTATAAATTTGTTGTCGATGCATTTTAGAAACAGCCTTAATGTTAATGTGCTTATTATTATTAGGGGTGTGCAAATATTCGAATCGAACCGAATAATTCCAACTATTCACATAACTTAAATGTGAATAATCCATTAATGATTTTAAGTAATTAGATATTTATCAAATATTAAATAATTTTTAATATAAAGATTTATCAAATTTATTAGTCAAAGGAGTTTTAATTAACCAATTTGAATATTTATAATAAATAGAAAATTCACTGTTTATCTTATAAAATTATTTAAGTTTTTATGCAAAAATAAATGGTTATTGCTGTATTTTTTCCTATAACTTTAATCATTCGATCTTATTTTAAAAATATTCCAAAAGTTTGATTCGATTCACTTCGAGCATTATTCGCACACCCCTATTTTTTATATTTTTATATGAATGTGTGTTTGTATTCGTGTGTGATCAGGGTCTAGTCGACTATGACGGTGACTCTGACGAGGAGGAGGAGGGCGGAGGAGGGGGCGGTGGAGGCCTGGGGAGC
>MU159131.1:0-77046 GCA_015888305.1 Antheraea pernyi | reverse complement strand
GGCCGCGGCTCGCGTAGTGCCCGTAGACGCCCGGCCTCGTGTTTCAAGGAATATAAACCAGCTCTGTATACCGTCTCAACGAATGCTGTGCGACCCTCCCCAGTGATACACGGAACCCGTTAGCGACAGCGACTTCCCATCTTCATCCAGTACAATCACCTCCACGGGTGGACGGACGAGTAAGTCGAAGGCTATTCATATCGTGGAGATACAGTTAAATGTATGGAAGGATTTGTTTGAAGAGTTCTTGACGCTCACCAAGCGAAGAGATTGGACACGATTGTATAAATCGATAACTTATCTGTTTGATTGTTCTTGGGATATTCTCTATGCGTTCTCTGCTCACCACCACGAGTAAGTCAACGGTCGTGGAGATACAGTTAAATGTGAGCCTGTGTGTACCGGAGGTATGGAAGGATTTGTTTGAAGATATCTCTATGCTCATGAAGCGAAGAGATGAGACACAGTTGTATAAATTGATAACGTATCTGTTTCATTGTTATTGTGATATTCTCTACGCACTCTCTGCTGTCCTATAATGCACAGTCGTGGTCCAGTGTACGTCTCGGCTACATTTTATTCGTTCGACATAATTGTGTCGTAATATTACTATTTGTAAATACGTTTGGGTGGAATTCGAGTGCTGAATTTAGTTTATGGATTTTTTTCGTATTATGTAGTGTATGTAATAACTCTCGATGGTATCGGAATGTAGAACAAAATAACGGTTACGATGTGTGTCTTGTATCTAACGAGAATACATTTTTAATGGTTAAGTTTATTTTTTTTCAAGGATGGCAATCACAAAAAGTACAAAGGAAATATGAGTGGGGGAAAAAATGTTTTATATTATTGATAGAAATTCAAAAATTACTCTGACGATGATGAGTGCTGTCAGAGGAAAGTGTAAAAAGATACCTTATTTATAAAATTATTATTTAGTAAATGAATGAATTACAAGACCAATCGTTTTTAGTAAAATATTTAATTAAGACTCGTGCTGTGGAATTGCTACTCACTAGGTGGTAACAAGAATACTATGTATCACAAAGAATTTATACTCCTGAACGTAATCAGCCGCCGGAAAACTTTAAGTGTGTGCACGTTTATAACTTTCATCCATATATATATATATATGTTAATTATTTCTTTGATATTATATAAATATCAGGGGAAACTCATTTCAGAATTTATTTTCAGTTTCGTTTTTTTATTCAATTATGTTATTATGCACAATATTTTGCATTCCTTATAATTTGAGCTTCTCCGATATAGGTTTTTATATATACTTTTGCAATAGAATTACAATTATTTGAAAATGTAATAATAGCTCAATCATTGTTGAAAGTAAAGAATAAATGTCATTATATTGATGTATTATGTGAAATGTTTTACTTATCTGGATCTTGATATTAAATTCAGTATAAATGCTCTCAAGAATAGTCATTTTGTTTATTGTATGAGATTTTTTTTTACCACCAACATTTAATTAAACCCTCTTAGGTTGTGACCTTATTATCAATTATTTTACGCAGCTAATATTTTATATGGTAGCAGCTTTTAATTCGTTTCTGTATCTATAACAAATGATATGATTTAAAATAATTAAAGTTAAAAGAAAGTTATATAATCTTAACATCGCTTATCTTATTGACCTTCTATTGTGTTCACGCAACTGATTAATTATTAATTAGCAAGATTCTTTGAATTTTTCTGAAGATCCAGATTAAAAAACTAATTGCGTGTCCTCATTAAGGGATTTACTTACATGCAATATCATTAATGAAACTAAGTCGTTATAGGTAAAATTGACAGTCTTAAATATTGTGTCCGGGAATGCTTCTTAGTAAGTTTGTTGTTCTTTGTTAATTTTATGATATGATATCGAAGGTGGAACAGTTAATTCAGTCTTCCAAGGAGAAGGGGGCGGGCATCTGCCGGTTTTTGCAATATTGAGTTATATATTGGGAGTTAGAAAAAATAGAGGCATCTAATATTATTATATAATTTGTTCAGAAGCTTATCTGTTCTCAAATTACACGTAATTCAAAGATTTAGTTAAACGTATTTCGTTAAAAACTCAAGTGAGTTTTCGACTTTTTTCATTTTTTTGTTTTAGTTAAATGCGCCCCCTTTTCCTTACGGCGGCGGAATTCCCTGCTATCTATTGCCGGTTTTTCACATTAGTCAATTCCCCTTTCCACCGTTGATAACATTATTTGTATTAGCCCAAAACTGACACTTCAGCGATCTTAGATTTTAAATATCGACGTTTATAAGTAATTCGACTAACGTGCAGACTGTCGATGGTTTGTTAGTCAATTAGCCTCTTCTCCGTCGAAATGATGTTGTATTAGCCCAAAACTGGCACTTCAGCGATCTTTGGTTTTAGATATCGACGGTGGAATGTTATTTGACTAACGCGCAGACTGTCGATGGCTTATTAGTCAATTAGCCTTCTCTCCGTCGAAATCATTATATTGTATTAGCCCAATCCTGACACTTCAGCGATCTTAGGTTTTAATTATCGACGGTGGAAAGTTATTCGACTAACGTGTAGACTGTCGATGGTTTGTTAGTCAGTTAGCCGTTTCTCCGTCGATATCCTTATATTGTATTAGTCCAAAGCCTGTGACATTTGCAAACTTAAGTTTTAATTAACGGCAGTGGTAAATGCCAATTGTCTTAATTTGCAGACTGTCGATGGGTTGTTAGTCAGTAACTGGTGATTTACGTTTACAATAAACTTTGTATCTTTAATCAATTTTCATCGATAAATATGATTGCACCATTGCGAAGTTAGTTTTTAGATGCGTGTATGGCGATTTTGATTCTCTGGGAAATTATTACGTTTTTATAGTCCAAAGTCCCTGCTTTTAAAAATTGAAGCCCTATGGGTAACGCTGGCTAATCTTACGGGATTCGTGACAAGATTTATGTTATGGCGACTGATTTATACACTTAAATGATATATGCACGATTAATCAGTCCTTTTCATTAAACAAAACTTATGATTTCTAACGACGTTTTTTTTAAAGAGTTATTATAAGGACTTTATTAAAATTAATATAGTTTTATAAGCGTGGAAACCCAGATCCAGAGATACTTATTATATACAGTCATTAAAAACAATTTACCTATATTGCTTTAAAAACAATTACTAATTGTAGCACAAGCCGATAGATGCGTATTTATTTTCTAATGCTACTCCCATACCTGCGTATAGCGTCACGAAATTTTGTCTACAGTTGCAATAAATACAGTTGAGAACACATTATTGCCACATTTTACTATTGAACTATTAGGCCGAGTGACCATAGATGAGGTTTTCGAACCTGGAAACGCTAATTTCGGGTTATTATTTCAGTATAAAGGATATGATTTAAAATAATTAAAGTTAAAAGAAAGTTATATAATCTTAACATCGCTTATCTTATTGACCTTCTATTGTGTTCACGCAACTGATTAATTATTAATTAGCAAGATTCTTTGAATTTTTCTGAAGATCCAGATTAAAAAACTAATTGCGTGTCCTCATTAAGGGATTTACTTACATGCAATATCATTAATGAAACTAAGTCGTTATAGGTAAAATTGACAGTCTTAAATATTGTGTCCGGGAATGCTTCTTAGTAAGTTTGTTGTTCTTTGTTAATTTTATGATATGATATCGAAGGTGGAACAGTTAATTCAGTCTTCCGAGGAGAAGGGGGAATCTGCCGGTTTTTGCAATATTGAGTTATATATTTGGAGTTAGAAAAGAAGAGGGGCATAATTTGTTCAGATATAAGCTGAGAAGGGGGCGGGCATCTGCCGGTTTTTGCAATATTGAGTTATATATTGGGAGTTAGAAAAAATAGAGGCATCTAATATTATTATATAATTTGTTCAGAAGCTTACAATATTGAGTTATATATTTGGAGTTAGAAAAGAAGAGGGGCATAATTTGTTCAGATATAAGCTTCTGTTCTCAAATTACACGTAATTCAAAGATCTAGTTAAAAACGCAAGATTTCGACTTTTCTCAGTTTTGTGTTTTACTTAAATCCGCCTCTTTTCCTTACGGTGGCGGAATTCACTAACATCTATTTACAGAATTTCCACATTAGTCAATTCCCCTTTCCACCGTCGATAACATTATTTGTATTAGCTCAAAACTGACACTTCAGCGATCTTAGATTTTAAATATCGACGTTTATAAGTAATTCGACTAACGTGCAGACTGTCGATGGTTTGTTAGTCAATTCGCCTCTTCTCCGTCGAAATAATGTTGTATTAGCCCAAAACTGGCACTTCAGCGATCTTTGGTTTTAGATATCGACGGTGGAATGTTATTTGACTAACACGCAGGCTGTCGATGGTTTATTAGTCAATTAGCCTTCTCTCTGTCGAAATCATTATATTGTATTAGCCAAAACCTGACACTTCAGCGATCTTAGGCTTATTTATCGACGGTGGAAAGTTATTCGACTAACGTGTAGACTGTCGATGGTTTGTTAGTCAGTTAGCCGTTTCTCCGTCGATATCCTTATATTGTATTAGTCCAAAGCCTGTGACATTTGCAAACTTAAGTTTTAATTAACGGCAGTGGTAAATGCCAATTGTCTTAATTTGCAGACTGTCGATGGGTTGTTAGTCAGTAACTGGTGATTTACGTTTACAATAAACTTTGTATCTTTAATCAATTTTCATCGATAAATATGATTGCACCATTGCGAAGTTAGTTTTTAGATGCGTGTATGGCGATTTTGATTCTCTGGGAAATTATTACGTTTTTATAGTCCAAAGTCCCTGCTTTTAAAAATTGAAGCCCTATGGGTAACGCTGGCTAATCTTACGGGATTCGTGACAAGATTTATGTTATGGCGACTGATTTATACACTTAAATGATATATGCACGATTAATCAGTCCTTTTCATTAAATTAATGAAACTAAGTCGTTATAGGTAAAATTGACAGTCTTAAATATTGTGTCCGGGAATGCTTCTTAGTAAGTTTGTTGTTCTTTGTTAATTTTATGATATGATATCGAAGGTGGAACAGTTAATTCAGTCTTCCGAGGAGAAGGGGGAATCTGCCGGTTTTTGCAATATTGAGTTATATATTTGGAGTTAGAAAAGAAGAGGGGCATAATTTGTTCAGATATAAGCTTCTGTTCTCAAATTACACGTAATTCAAAGATCTAGTTAAAAACGCAAGATTTCGACTTTTCTCAGTTTTGTGTTTTACTTAAATCCGCCTCTTTTCCTTACGGTGGCGGAATTCACTAACATCTATTTACAGAATTTCCACATTAGTCAATTCCCCTTTCCACCGTCGATAACATTATTTGTATTAGCTCAAAACTGACACTTCAGCGATCTTAGATTTTAAATATCGACGTTTATAAGTAATTCGACTAACGTGCAGACTGTCGATGGTTTGTTAGTCAATTCGCCTCTTCTCCGTCGAAATAATGTTGTATTAGCCCAAAACTGGCACTTCAGCGATCTTTGGTTTTAGATATCGACGGTGGAATGTTATTTGACTAACACGCAGGCTGTCGATGGTTTATTAGTCAATTAGCCTTCTCTCTGTCGAAATCATTATATTGTATTAGCCAAAACCTGACACTTCAGCGATCTTAGGCTTATTTATCGACGGTGGAAAGTTATTCGACTAACGTGTAGACTGTCGATGGTTTGTTAGTCAGTTAGCCGTTTCTCCGTCGATATCCTTATATTGTATTAGTCCAAAGCCTGTGACATTTGCAAACTTAAGTTTTAATTAACGGCAGTGGTAAATGCCAATTGTCTTAATTTGCAGACTGTCGATGGGTTGTTAGTCAGTAACTGGTGATTTACGTTTACAATAAACTTTGTATCTTTAATCAATTTTCATCGATAAATATGATTGCACCATTGCGAAGTTAGTTTTTAGATGCGTGTATGGCGATTTTGATTCTCTGGGAAATTATTACGTTTTTATAGTCCAAAGTCCCTGCTTTTAAAAATTGAAGCCCTATGGGTGGTCGGATTTATCTGGGATCTATTTAATTTACTCAGCATGCCCACGGTTTTCCCTGATGGGCACGAAATTTAAAATAATTGAAAATAAAGTATAACCGGGTGGGCCAACTACAAAGTCCCGGCGGCCCGCATGTGGCTTGTAGTGCGGCTGTTTTAGTCCGTTTAATATATTTCATTTTATTTATAACTATTAGTGTAAACTACAATTTTGTAGTTTAAAGACTGTCTTGCTTATCGTTACAGTTTGTGGATATGAAAATAAATTCACAGAAATACAAAAAAAAAACATTTGATTTTACATGATTTTACTTCAAAGCTTTTGTCTTTCAAGTTCCATAGTTAGAGTTATTATGTCAACTGTTTTATTGACATTTAAACCGAAGTTTTTTCCGTGTAAATATAAATTATTTTAAAATAAGTACATAAACTCAATAAATATACACATTTTAGATATATGGTATTCCTTATTGAGCCCAAAACTGACACTTCAGCGATCTTAGATTTTAAATATCGACGTTTATAAGTAATTCGACTAACGTGCAGACTGTCGATGGTTTGTTAGTCAATTAGCCTCTTCTCCGTCGAAATGATGTTGTATTAGCCCAAAACTGGCACTTCAGCGATCTTTGGTTTTAGATATCGACGGTGGAATGTTATTTGACTAACACGCAGGCTGTCGATGGTTTATTAGTCAATTAGCCTTCTCTCTGTCGAAATCATTATATTGTATTAGCCAAAACCTGACACTTCAGCGATCTTAGGCTTATTTATCGACGGTGGAAAGTTATTCGACTAACGTGTAGACTGTCGATGGTTTGTTAGTCAGTTAGCCGTTTCTCCGTCGATATCCTTATATTGTATTAGTCCAAAGCCTGTGACATTTGCAAACTTAAGTTTTAATTAACGGCAGTGGTAAATGCCAATTGTCTTAATTTGCAGACTGTCGATGGGTTGTTAGTCAGTAACTGGTGATTTACGTTTACAATAAACTTTGTATCTTTAATCAATTTTCATCGATAAATATGATTGCACCATTGCGAAGTTAGTTTTTAGATGCGTGTATGGCGATTTTGATTCTCTGGGAAATTATTACGTTTTTATAGTCCAAAGTCCCTGCTTTTAAAAATTGAAGCCCTATGGGTAACGCTGGCTAATCTTACGGGATTCGTGACAAGATTTATGTTATGGCGACTGATTTATACACTTAAATGATATATGCACGATTAATCAGTCCTTTTCATTAAAGAAAACTTATGATTTCTAATGACGTTTTTTTTAAAGAGTTATTATAAGGACTTTATTAAAATTAATATAGTTTTATAAGCGTGGAAACCCAGATCCTGAGATACTTATTATATACAGTCATTAAAAACAATTTACCTATATTGCTTTAAAAACAATTACTAATTGTAGCACAAGCCGATAGATGCGTATTTATTTTCTAATGCTACTCCCATACCTGCGTATAGCGTCACGAAATTTTGTCTACAGTTGCAATAAATACAGTTGAGAACACATTATTGCCACATTTTACTATTGAACTATTAGGCCGAGTGACCATAGATGAGGTTTTCGAACCTGGAAACGCTAATTTCGGGTTATTATTTCAGTATAAAGTACGATAAAGTTATCGGAACTACTTTTGTGGGTAGTTTTAAATGCGATAAATAGCCGTCACGCTGGTATGGGACTAGCATAAAGCTATAAAAGTTAGAAATATAACTTTTTGACTAATTTCTTTGTTTTTTCGAACCGACTACTTTGTTGACCTGGACAGGTCTGTACAGTTTCAACGAACGATCAGAAATGTCGATATCAGTATTAAATTCTATACTTTCAACAAATGATTTAGTTATTTTTTTTTTATGAATGCACGGTTGCGTTTCGCTCCCGCTCGTGTTAACATGAATGTGATAAAAGTTTTTATTTTTATTTTATCTTCATAGTTTTAATCGAATTGTCTTTTGTAAATAATATTGATTAGAATTTTGTATAATATACTTAAAGTATGGTGGACTCATCTTGACATAAAATTAATAGATCGATCCAGGGCATCTCGTAAATGTCTTGCCATATTAGAACGAAAGAGGTTTTATGAATTTACAATAATTAATTATTACATAGTTTTGAATCGTATCCGATCTACTTCCAGTTTCTTTGGGTATTTCCTATCATATCAGTAGGCATACTAATATAAAATGCTTCCTTATTTTATTATTTAAACACAAAACGACATGCGTGTAGTAGTCTATAGGAAGCAAGTGATTCTTGTGAATTAGAAGGAGCACAAACCTAATGTTGTAAATTACTAATAAATATTTATTTTATCTACATTTTTCATAGAAGACAACATATTTAAACTCGTTGAACTGAACCCCCATTTATTTATTCTGTATTTGTAATTATGTTTCTGTAGTTCAGTGGTACTCAACCTTTTCTTGTAAACGGGCCACAAACACGTTTCACTCATGGTGTTGCGGGCCGCAAACTACAATAAACTCATATCATAAGGGACACTTGTGGTCGGATTTATCTGGGATCTATTTAATTTACTCAGCATGCCCACGGTTTTCCCTGATGGGCACGAAATTTAAAATAATTGAAAATAAAGTATAACCGGGTGGGCCAACTACAAAGTCCCGGCGGCCCGCATGTGGCTTGTAGTGCGGCTGTTTTAGTCCGTTTAATATATTTCATTTTATTTATAACTATTAGTGTAAACTACAATTTTGTAGTTTAAAGACTGTCTTGCTTATCGTTACAGTTTGTGGATATGAAAATGTGAATTAGAAGGAGCACAAACCTAATGTTGTAAATTACTAATAAATATTTATTTTATCTACATTTTTCATAGACAACATATTTAAACTCGTTGAACTGAACCCCCATTTATTTATTCTGTATTTGTAATTTTGTTTCTTTAGTCCATTGGTACTCAACCTTTTCTTGTAAACGGGCCACAAACACGTTTGGTGTTGGTGTTGCAAACCGCAAACAACAATAAACTCATATCATAAGGGATACTTGTGGTCGGATTTATCTGGCATCTATTTAATTTACTTAGCATGCCCACAGTTTTTCCCTGATGGGCACGAAATTTAAAATAATTGAAAATAAAGTATGATCGGGTGGGCCAACTACAAAGACCCGGCGGCCCGCATGTGGCTCGTAGGCTGCAGGTCGAGTATGGCTGTTTTAGTCCGTTTAATATGTTTTCATTTTATTTATAACTATTACTGTAAACTACAATTTTGTAGTTTAAAGACTGTCTTGCTTATCGTTACAGTTTGTGGATATGAAAATAAATTCACAGAAATACAAAAAAACATTTGATTTTACATGATTTTACTTCAAAGCTTTTGTCTTTCAAGTTCCATAGTTAGAGTTATTATGTCAACTGTTTTATTGACATTTAAACCGAAGTTTTTTCCGTGTAAATATAAATTATTTTAAAATAAGTACATAAACTCAATAAATATACACATTTTAGATATATGGTATTCCTTATTGAAGTGTTACTTTCTGAATGACGTATCGAAAAATGATATTTGCGTTGTATTAAATCAAAAGCCAGTCAAGTACAAGATCCGAAAAAACTAATCCATAGACTAATAATATTGAATATCTAAACCTAAATAGGCCAAGACAAAATGGTAAAGTACCTTTTACTTCTTCGTTACTCAACCGACTCTCTTTTTTATCTGTTCAATAGATATTGACGAGCTAAAGCTTTAACATAATAATAATATTTTTTTTTTCTCTAATCCTCATACTTCACGCTTTACAATGTTTATTGTTTATCTTTTGTTGCTTATAAAATGAAACGACACGCATGCCATCTGTTATAAAATGGTTGTACTAAGAAACGTGCCGGCGTACCATCAACTCTACATAGTTTCATCGCAATAGTTTAGGTACACATAAAGTAACAAAGCGTTTTTTTATATGAATATAATATTAAAAACCGATGCTCGTACAGTAGTATTTCATGTTCACTTTGACGTATTCATTGCTTCAGTTATTTTCTTTGGAAATACATATCATTTTTATAATATGTATCTATCTGGTAATGGAAATATTGATCTCTATTGTTTTATGATCCTTAACCAAATCCTATACCATAATTTAAAAGATGGTCCCACTGGCGCATCGATTTCGGAAAAGCATGGTTGATTTTACATATTTTAAATACAATCGTTTATAGGCGGTTCAGAATGCACAGTAAATGCGAGGCGAATCAAATATTATATACGTGGGATGAATTTGTCAGTGTATATTGTAAATATATAATAATTTTATTTTCAAATCTGTCAAATCCCCCGTGTCTAATAAGCCTGTAGCGTTGATCTGTCAATTAGTTATACGATTCTTTATATTCCTTGAAATGACTTACCCCCCCGGTAAAAGAAAATACGAAGTTTTAGGTGAAATTAGAGTAATGGCGACTATTTTTTATCTGTCTAGGTGGATGACCATCATTATCTAATTTATACACAGATTAAAATTAAAATAGAGAATAGATACCTATTGGCAAGTTGTGTAAAATAAATGAATAAGCTTACTATAATGCTATTATTATGTCACTAGTTAAGTAAGCAATATAAATATAAGGTAATATGAAACTGTTGTATTATTTATTGATTTCCCAATATATGTCAGAGAACACCATGATTGGACACTGAATGTATTCATTACTGCAGCGACATTACAGAGATAACCCACACGCAAGCTTACACGTGAAAGTGGCAGGGCTTTATTTTTTCCCTTATCGAACTGAATTAGTTCAGTAAAATTGATCGATACGAAATATATATATGAGTTTTTGACGTATACATGCTTGGTACATATGTATAATTCACTAACTCATATATGTATGAGAATATGTAGCTTAGGTTAGTTCAGTTAGATTTGTAATTTCGCGTAACCAAGGCGACAGCCCAAGCCGAGGTGTGCCGTGCACCCTTGAGCTAGTTGTCCAAATAAAATCGACCAAGTGCCTTAAGGACGCACTCAGTGCCTTCAGGACGCACTCTCAATTTTTCGCGGTTCAATTTTGGCATCGAGCCCTACTAGACGCGCATGGCTTACCCACACAGACACGACAACTGATAAGCTTGGGAATTATAGCGCACTTGAAACGACTATGATACTTTATAAAAAATATTACAATATATTTTTTATTATTGATGTTCTACTTTTTGTTATATTTGATGCTACAGTATCAAAATAAGTAATAGTATCTCAAGGTCCATACTACGCCAAGAACAGTATAACTGAACCTAAATATGTATCATTTCTCAACATTCTCATGAGGAGTTGTTTTATATTTATTTATTGCAATGTTGAAAATGACGTGCTGTGATTGATAACTGAGTGGAGCCTGATTTCAGCGTAAAACAAGCTATTATTATTTTTTAAATATAATTTGTCGCTTTAAAACATTGGTTACTAATTTTATTGTAACCTATATTTAATAAAAATAGTGTGCGGATACTCTCCGCGCGGAAGAAGGGAAACTTCGTAATGTGGCAATGAAAATAGGAAGGGGTAGAACTTGATTTTTAGTGAAGTTATATTGTTTCTTTACGACAAACTTTATTAACGTTGCTTACAATTCACAATTGATCGCATCTTTTATCATTTTCGAGTGAAGAAATTTCCAAATCTATAACGTTTACAATGGGATTATGATAACGTTAAAGTAAGATACGAAGTGTTTGATTAGTTTTCTCGCTCTATCTTTCTATTTCCCTCCCCAAGAGCATTGAACGCTTAACGCAACAATGCTTTCATACCGCCTCTATGGTAGCGTTAAACGTTTAACGCAACCGTGTTGAAAGTCGCTTTAGAAGTTTCACTTCAAAAATAAATGAAGTTTTCTATGGTTTTTCTATTTGTGTTTTAAACATTTATATTAGCGATTGTCAAAGACGACGTTCCTAGCATATACCTCATACAAATGTGTCTACTTACTCTGGCCACGAGCACAGGGTATGTATTTTTTGTCTACTAAATAAAAGACCAACAGCCACTGACGTGACTAACTGTACAAGTTGATAAAATTTAATTTTACTTTATGACTAGTATGCACAGTCCTCAACTGGAGTGACGAGCAGTTCTATAGCCTTAAATATATTCTTGGGGTGCCCGTTTGTGGGAATAACATTGTTTGTTAAGTCACAATTCGTTTATTTGTTATTATTGTTACAATGGTCGATTTATATCTAAACTAGCTGTTACCCGCGGCACTGCACGCGCTTTTTAAAAAATGTATTAAAGAAATGTAAAATTGTGAGTGGCTGTGTACATTACAGAAAAGCTTTTTCAAAAACGTTTGTAACTACGACTCGCACGCCAACTGTAATATGTAACGTGTAAATTAGATATATGAATACAAATAGTATATCGAATGGGATGGGATTTATCATCAGCAACATACCTGGAACTTCAACCTACTATATATTGATCAATTTCACACGGACGACTATATAAGAAAGTAATGAAAATTATAAGCTATACATTATCGAACAATATATCTTAAATCTTTTATTTTATAGATAGATATAATATGCCCGTATTGTCGATATACTTAAGTTATTCTTATACGTTGCTATAATAACTGAGTTATGTAGAAGCAAACGTGGTAAATAAAACAATATGGCCGCCAAATTGACCAAAAAGATGATATAATTCATATTACATACAAATATATGTCTTTCAATTATGTATATTTATTCTTGGAGTCAGTAAGGCACACGTCTCACGTAGTCAATTTCACATGGACTAATACATAGGTAGCAGTCAATCACTACATAGTGTACCAATTCAAATAAAAAGAGAATCATTAAAATCGGTTCATAATTAACTAAAATATCGATTAACATGCATGAAAAAAATATATACAACCGAACATAGTAACCTCCTCCTTTTTCGAAGTCGGTTAAAAAAGTCCTCTGTCAGCTTATCTGTTCGCGATAAAGTCAAAAACTACCATTTTCATGCTGTTTTCACCAGTAGATAGAATGATAATTCATGGGGAAGGTTTAGGTATAATTTGTCAAAGTTTTCATTTTATTATCCGGGCGGGACAACGTCTTCCGAGCCCGCTAGTTATCTGCCCGTAAAAGCCCCGTGAAAGTCGGTCCAATCAATTAGGAGATAGTAGGATATTGCGGACAAAGTCTTGAGAAACAAAATAAAATAGTTACTTCTTATAAGGTGAGTTATCTTCCAGTGAAAGTCCCGTGAAAATCAGTTCAAGCATTACGGATATTCCACTGCGGCCGAAGGCGAATAAAAAACCTAAATTACTTTTTATAAGGTCTGTTATCTACCAGTAAATACCCCGTGAAAATCGGTCCAACCATTTTGGAAATAGCCATGCGGACGAAACCGCGGACAAATAAAATAGAATATGTCAACCGCTATAATTTCGGCTATCTGGCAGTAAAAAGTAAAATTCCCGTAAATATAGGTCCAGCCGTTTTGGAGATTACCCGCAACAAACAAACAAACAGAGAAATATACTAATATAAAAATATAGACAAAGTATAAAGAAATTTTTTTTTGTTCATTTGTAGCCTTAGCCATTCATCAAAAAGTTGTTATTTTAATTGTACATACATAAACTTTATTTTTATAATACGTAATAGAGAACAAATAAAAAATTAGAAATAAAAGTAGTATAAACTTTTTCCATAGGAAAACAAAATAAACTTCGAAAATGTTTGCGATAGAAACTTACCACGTTACCATGGCAACGTATATAATACTAACGCTAACGAAATCTTTATTTGAACAATTTTGTTTTATGATTATGAAGACTAAGAAAATAATAATGATGGATAAAATAATGTACGACATATTATATAGAAGATTTGGCGCTTATGCCTTTATTGTAACTTAGACATGGAATAAAATTGATTAAAGGATATATAAGAAATACCTATATTGACAACTTCAGAATTGGCAGTATGGATTAATTCCTTCGCCTGTCCTATTGCACGAATATTATTACTACTACTAACGAAATGTCTCAAAAGGAAAAAAGTGCCTGATTTTGAATCATTTTTCAGGGGTGCTCTGCTTCTATTGGTCTTAGCGTGATGATATATATATATATAAATGAGCCATTTAAAACCGAAGGATGTTCTCAAATCGGACTGGTAGTTCCTGAGATCATCGAGTTCAACCAAACAAACAAACCCTTCAGCTTTATATATTAGTATAGATTGGTATTCGGTGCAGCCATTTTCAGAGCGGTCAAAAAGTTTCGCACGGACTATAACTTCTATGATTTATGACAACCTGTAAGAGGAAAAGATCCCATAGATTTTGGTCAAAGAGGTTTAGACTACAAACTATATTATTGAATACTTTTAGAAATGTATAAATAATTCACTATCCACATATTAAACATCGTAATGAAAGTATTAAAAAACGAATAAAGACTTTATTAAATAGACGAATAAGATTTATTATATCATTGAAAATAATTTATTGGTTGTCGACTACTTCTGTCTTCAATCTAAAAGCAAGCGCTTTTCGAAGTTGCATTGCGTCCGGCGGCGGTGTTGGTGCGGCTCCTGCCATCGCCGCTTGTGCCATACGAGCAGATCTTGGCCGTGACGTATTTTTCTGAGAGCCCTCACCAGCTATTAAAATCATTAGCTATTAAATATAGTACCTACAGTTCTATGACCTTTAGTTTCGCCAGTTTACAGAAGAAAACGTCTAATTTATTTTGAAGTCGCCTAAAGCAATATACATGAGAGTTGTCTCAAGTTTAATTAGGAACGCAAGTAGAACTAGAATAAGACAAAGTTAGATTTTGTTTAAAATAAATTTTGATTAATTTACGTAAACAGCCAAAGCATGATAAAAGATTTTTTTTTATTGTGGCACGGTAAAATGTCTGCACCATGCCTGATGGTAAGCACAGTACAATCCAAAAACAATGGCGACCACCGAGAGAGAATCTACCCATCGCCGGTCGCCGCTGTCATGACGGCCTGCGAAAAACTGGATATGCACAGGCTGGTCCCGAAACGCGACCCGCAGAAGCGTATCACTATGACGGGCTTCTTCGCCATATCATGTATATGCGACCCAGTCAGGCTGTAAAATCCTACCACCCCGCAATGTGAATGGTATTGAACAGTTTTTTGGGCTAACTGGTTATAACATCCATCGTAGTCGCTACCTTCGTCTACATAGATCGATGTAGTCTATCTCTCTATATATCGAAGCTAGTACGTAATTCGAATTCGTTCATATATCTAGCAGCGAAAGTTGGTTTGGAGATGAAATGTGTCATGGTATTTGTAAACTATATTAGTTAATAACATTTATTATTTCCAATTCTTTGTGTTTTTCAGTTACTCCCACAGGTTTGGCAAGATACCACCGTCTTTGCACACATATCACCACACACGTGCACGCACACATGCTTACACATGAAAATGGAAGGATTTTATTTTTGTTTTTCCCTTATTGAATTGAAATAGTTTAGAAAAATTATTCGACACAGAGTTGTTGAGGTATGTATGCTTGGTACACATATATGTTTCAATTACTCATATAAGTATGAATATGTAGCTTAGGTTAGCTCAGATATGTCGCGAATTGCATGTATTAGGCAACAGTCCAAGCCGAGGTGTGCCGTGTACCCTTGAGCTAGTTGTCAAAATAAAATCGGCTGAGTGCCTTAAGCGCTCGCCTTAGTAGTCCGGTGAAGCTGTTAAGACCTTGCTAGTCAATAGCGTAGTCAGATCGAAAAAAACAACCCCGCCTTTAGCACATCGTTATTTATTATCGAGTGAGATTGTCGCCAAACCTTAATATTTGGAAGTATAAAAAAATGATGGCTTAATACGTGTATTTATTCGCTTATGTATAAACTTTTTGGATACTGAGATCATGTTAGTAATGGTTCTAGAAAAATAATAAGAATTTTCTAAATTAGTGGGTAGGTACATGATATTCGTTAAAATAGGTCCAGTAGAACAAATAAAAAATTGGAAATAAAAGTAGTATAAACTTTTTCCATAGGAAAACAAAATAAACTTCGAAAATGTTTGCGATAGAAACTTACCACGTTACCATGGCAACGTATATAATACTAACGCTAACCAAATCTTTATTTGAACAATTTTGTTTTATGATTATGATGACTAAGAAGATAATAATGATGGATAAAATAAAGTACGACATATTATATAGAAGATTTGGCGCTTATGCCTTTATTGTAACTTGGAAGAAAATTGATTAAAGGATAGATATATAAGAAATACCTATATTGACAACTTCAGAATTGGCAGTATGGATTAATTCCTTCGCCTGTCCTATTGCACGAATATTATTACTACTACTAACGAAATGTCTCAAAAGGAAAAAAGTGCCCGATTTTGAATCATTTTTCAGGGGTGCTCTGCTTCTATTGGTCTTAGCGTGATGATATATATATATATATAAATGAGCCATTTAAAACCGAAGGATGTTCTCAAATCGGACTGGTAGTTCCTGAGATCATCGAGTTCAACCAAACAAACAAACCCTTCAGCTTTATATATTAGTATAGATTGGTATTCGGTGCAGCCATTTTCAGAGCGGTCAAAAAGTTTCGCACGGACTATAACTTCTATGATTTATGACAACCTGTAAGAGGAAAAGATCCCATAGATTTTGGTCAAAGAGGTTTAGACTACAAACTATATTATTGAATACTTTTAGAAATGTATAAATAATTCACTATCCACATATTAAACATCGTAATGAAAGTATTAAAAAACGAATAAAGACTTTATTAAATAGACGAATAAGATTTATTATATCATTGAAAATAATTTATTGGTTGTCGACTACTTCTGTCTTCAATCTAAAAGCAAGCGCTTTTCGAAGTTGCATTGCGTCCGGCGGCGGTGTTGGTGCGGCTCCTGCCATCGCCGCTTGTGCCATACGAGCAGATCTTGGCCGTGACGTATTTTTCTGAGAGCCCTCACCAGCTATTAAAATCATTAGCTATTAAATATAGTACCTACAGTTCTATGACCTTTAGTTTCGCCAGTTTACAGAAGAAAACGTCTAATTTATTTTGAAGTCGCCTAAAGCAATATACATGAGAGTTGTCTCAAGTTTAATTAGGAACGCAAGTAGAACTAGAATAAGACAAAGTTAGATTTTGTTTAAAATAAATTTTGATTAATTTACGTAAACAGCCAAAGCATGATAAAAGATTTTTTTTTATTGTGGCACGGTAAAATGTCTGCACCATGCCTGATGGTAAGCACAGTACAATCCAAAAACAATGGCGACCACCGAGAGAGAATCTACCCATCGCCGGTCGCCGCTGTCATGACGGCCTGCGAAAAACTGGATATGCACAGGCTGGTCCCGAAACGCGACCCGCAGAAGCGTATCACTATGACGGGCTTCTTCGCCATATCATGTATATGCGACCCAGTCAGGCTGTAAAATCCTACCACCCCGCAATGTGAATGGTATTGAACAGTTTTTTGGGCTAACTGGTTATAACATCCATCGTAGTCGCTACCTTCGTCTACATAGATCGATGTAGTCTATCTCTCTATATATCGAAGCTAGTACGTAATTCGAATTCGTTCATATATCTAGCAGCGAAAGTTGGTTTGGAGATGAAATGTGTCATGGTATTTGTAAACTATATTAGTTAATAACATTTATTATTTCCAATTCTTTGTGTTTTTCAGTTACTCCCACAGGTTTGGCAAGATACCACCGTCTTTGCACACATATCACCACACACGTGCACGCACACATGCTTACACATGAAAATGGAAGGATTTTATTTTTGTTTTTCCCTTATTGAATTGAAATAGTTTAGAAAAATTATTCGACACAGAGTTGTTGAGGTATGTATGCTTGGTACACATATATGTTTCAATTACTCATATAAGTATGAATATGTAGCTTAGGTTAGCTCAGATATGTCGCGAATTGCATGTATTAGGCAACAGTACAAGCCGAGGTGTGCCGTGTACCCTTGAGCTAGTTGTCAAAATAAAATCGGCTGAGTGCCTTAAGCGCTCGCCTTAGTAGTCCGGTGAAGCTGTTAAGACCTTGCTAGTCAATAGCGTAGTCAGATCGAAAAAAACAACCCCGCCTTTAGCACATCGTTATTTATTATCGAGTGAGATTGTCGCCAAACCTTAATATTTGGAAGTATAAAAAAATGATGGCTTAATACGTGTATTTATTCGCTTATGTATAAACTTTTTGGATACTGAGATCATGTTAGTAATGGTTCTAGAAAAATAATAAGAATTTTCTAAATTAGTGGGTAGGTACATGATATTTATTACCTCCAAATTCTGTCTCGGTATCTTCAGCACCAAGCCTGCGTTTCCTTACTTGTTTTTTCAACGCTAGAAGCTTATCACGTTGCTGTTTCAGATACTCTTGGCGTGCTCGAAGTTCTTCATCACTAACCTACATATATTAGATAGGTATACTATACTTTTGTTTATTTGAAAAAAAAAATGTTGCGGTTTTTGGTAACACAGTATAATATATATTTATAATATTAGTTAGGATTGGAATTGGCAACAGTTTATATTTATTTTTGTATATCTATACTAATACAAAGAGGTAGTTTGTTAGTTTGTGACGTGGTAGGGGGTAATCTCAGGAACTACTGGTCCAACTTGAAAAATCCTTTCATTGTTATATAGATAATTTATCGAGGAATGTTATATATCACCACGTTAAGACCAATAGGAGCGGAGCACCAATGAAGAATGTTTCAAAACCAGGGTTTTTTTCCTCTTGAGAGCGCAGAGGCTAGTAGATAGTAATTTTGTAAACCAGACGTGCAAGCGCCTAGTATTATTATGTTGAATAATTGCACTAAAGAGAATAACTGTTCACGTTCAGACCTCAATTTTTTTAGGCGGCTGTATATTTGAAACTTTGTTTTCAGGCGTTGGTTTTTCAGGCAGTTTCATTGCCTGGTCTTGCCTTTCTTTCTTATCAAAGTTCTGTAACTTTGAGAGCAGAGTCTGCTTCTCAGCTACAACATCTTCCGGTGGAACACTAACATCATCATTTTTTTGTTCGAATTCTTCTAGCTGTAATCTGGAAATAAGTTGCGTGCGTTGTTTATTACCATAACAATATATTTTATGTACGGAAAAAATACATAACAATAATTGAAAGCAAAAATATACTTTGCTTTGGATAATTTCTGTAGTATTCTTTAGTGCTTATAAATAAACGTAGTATCTTAAAACTTTAAATAACTCTATGTTAAACGAAGATATCGTGATAATCTTTGATTTAGATAAGTCTCTAAAAAATAAAAGTAAAAAATCGTCGATTGAAGTCTATCTAGTAGTTCTTACATGATACGCGAACAAACAGCGGCTGCTGTTTGAAGAAGAGTTCTAGAAATATTATCTATATTGTATATACCCTGCTAAGGAAGTATCTAAATGATGCAAAAATGAAGAATATATGATAAGTACGGAATTGTATTGTATAAATCGATATTTTACAATGGAAAAGTGAGAACCAAATCACAGACAATTGTGTAAACCTCAAATAGACATTTGCATGTACGCGACAAGAAAGCTAGAACTATGTCAACAATACATTTCGATTAGTTTCAACTACGATGTACGGCTCTAACTTTAATTTATATAATTTCCTATATACCTTTGTAGGGGGTAAATATTTTATATAATCTAATAAATATAATAGACCTTCAGTAAAAACACGTACACCTCCTCTACAGTTTAATATTACAATTATGTTAGTGCAAGTAGTCAGCGTTCTCTCGCTCTAGCAGTTTCGTCACGTCGTGATTGCGTCGCGTCGTCTCGGACAAATTGTAAATTGCTGCTTCTTCATTTATTTTTAAAATATAGACATATAACAGGTCTTTACTTATGAAATTGCCGTTCTGCAGTACTGGCCATTTCAAATCAAAATAATTTTTGTTTGGCTAAGAATTCTAATTTCAAATTAATTTTATTTTAAAAACATGGAATTCTTTTTCCAGTAGTAGTCATTTGTTTATTGAGTAGTGTTACATATTCATCGAATTTCAATCTTTTTTCTCATCATGGATACGTTAAAAATTAGAGTAATTATGGAATATGAGTACCGTCGTGGCAGCAACGCGACACAAGCGGCACGCAGCATCAGCGACGTTTACGGAGCTAACACTACAAACCAACGCACCACCTGTCATTGGTTTGCTTGCTTCCGTTCTGGGAATTTCCGAAGACTTTGGTGGACAATGACGAATTAAAGGCGATTGTGGAAGCTGATGATACACAATCTACGGCTGAATTAGCAGCAGCTTTCGACGTTAGCGTCAAAACAATATTGGTCAATTAGCCTCAAATTGGCAAGGTAAAAAAGCTTGATAAATGGGTGCCCCACGAACTCAAAGGTCGCCAGCGCGAAGTATGCGTCGAGACGTACCTTGCACTGCTCAACAGACACACAAATGAAGGAATTTTAAACCGCATTGTTACCTGCGATGAAAAATGGATTCTGTTTGATAACCACAAGTGTTCAGCAAGTTGGTTGGATCCTGGTTCAGCACCTAAACAATGCCCTAATCAAAAACTTACCTTATAAAGTAATAAAGGAAATAGATTAAAAGATATCTAAATAACCATACTGTCTACGGTTTAATCATTAATAATCATTTGAGCCAACCGCCCCATGTTATGTGCGCGGAGATCGGCGCCGCACTCTGGCTGCATCGGTAGGAGACGAATTCCCGCTGTCGAGCGTACTAAAAGCCATACTCGGCAGCGAGGTTGGATGGAACGCGGTGGCCTTCTTGTAAGAGGAGGTCGTCCTGCAGAAGGAGGCGACGGTCCGCGAGGAAGACCTTCTAAGCGGCCTTCTCCGCCAACGGAGTATTGGCGGAAGGAAGAGGCGTTTTGTTTGCCTACTTCCGCCACCGTAGCCGAACCTGAGGAAGTGGGTCATCCGATCCATCTCCCCATTGCACAGGTGCGGCTAACCTAGGTTTCTATCACGCTGGCCCCGGCGCCGATTCACGCTGGGGCGGCATGGTGATTGCAAAAACGACCTCGTATGAACTTGATAGAGTAATATTAGTAGTATAGTAATATGAATACAGAAAGAACTTATATTATAAAATAATCGTGTATAACAAGCTCAGAAGACATTTCAAGAGTGACATTCTTATTTTTAAATCAAATTTAAATATATGACATTTTATTATATAAAATGACAGCCTCATTGACTACATCCAGACAGTAGAGGTGTTTAAACACTCCCCCTTACTCGAGCATTAACTCTATTGTAAGAGTACAACATAAAAGAAATATTAAAGTAAACGTAAAGACTTTAAAAAATAGTTTTGTTTCACCTTAAGCAGTGGAAACGTGCTGGGCCCATAACCATGAATGACCACATCCAGACAACAGAGGTTTTAACAGAACAACTAATGTGCAGGATGTAAAAAAATGCGGGTGAAATGTGCAGGAACGCGTTAATAATGATGTAATGTTATAATACATACCAACATTTTCAATTAGACACTGAATTTATTTCTTTTATATTTATGACAATTAGATAACTGTTAATTACACACAATATTAATTTCAAGTAATACTCTCTAGCTACAGTATCGCTATTTTATGACAGTTTATGGAGTTATTATTTGATACATTTTGCTGGGTACTTTTTTGGGTGAAGACCCATATTAGATACTTCTCCTTCCTTCTACTCCCGAGGTTTTGATATGAAAAATGACACCCCCTTGCCCCCCCCCCCCCCTCTTGCTGAGCGGGATTGCTGATGATATCGTATTTTTTTCGGAAGACCCTTTAGAACTGCAAACGATGATGGCAGAACTCAACGAGGTTAGCTCGACTATAGGCCTAGAAATGAACATCCTAAAAACAAAAGTAATGACTAATCACTATAAAACACCAATCTATATAAACAGCCTACAATTAGAATACGTACAAGAATACATTTACTTAGGCAAACAAGTATCCTTCCGTAAAGAAAATAATTTTGAAGAAATAGACAGACGAATCGCAATAACTTGGAAAAAATTCTGGGCTTACAAAGATGTTCTGAGGTCAGATATAAATCTAAAACTAAAGAAGAAAGTAATGGATACATGTATCTTACCTTGTCTCACGTATGGATGCCAAACGTGGATATTCGACTCAAAAATAAATAGGAAGCTTACATCATGCCAAAGAGCATTAGAACGCAGCTTACTGCAAATAAAACTAAAAGACAGAATTCGGCACAAAAAAATAAGAGGGAAAACCAAAGTAATAGATGCTCTATACTTCGCTCGCAGCTTAAAATGGAGATGGGCAGGACATGTGGCTCGTATCCCAGATAACAGATGGACAAAAACTGTAACTCTGTGGAACGGACCTCACGGATATAGAAGTAGAGGAAGGTCAAAAGCTCGATGGAGAGACGAAATAAAATCTATAGCTGGTAGGAGCTGGATAGACACTGCAAGGAGTCGCGACACTTGGCTTTCTCTGGAGGAGGCCTTTACCCGAAAAGGGGTCCACGAAAATTAATGAAAAAAAGAAATTGTATTTAAAAAAATGTAACAATGTAGTGGAATAAACAGGCTTTTTATTTTATTTATTATTTATTTTATTTAGAGCGGGAAGTAGGATTACTGCTATGAGATCTCGCAGGAATTATTTACATTTATGGACGTGTTCGTCTCAAATTCCTTATTAAAATAGATAAACTAAGCAAAACTCACAGTGCAAGCGATTTGTTGTATATATAAGTTATTACATTCAATCTATTTTTTTGTTGTAAATATTGGCTGATATTACTTTTTTATCTCGGTCATAACATCATCGTTGTCAGGCCACTCGTCGCCTTCCTCACTCCGTGATGAGTCCAGGTCCCCCGGCTCAGTTAGAAAGATGTTCGGCATTATACCATAACGTGTCTCGATTAACTCAAGAGCCTGAAAATAATTTGTTTATGATTTAGGTATATACCCGATAGTAAATCTTATTTCTTATAATCTTAAAGTTATATATTATAACTTTAAGTTTGATGACGTCTGACGTATTGAGGGTTGTAGGTATATTTGTAGAGTTCTATACATATATGTATGTATGTATTTTTTCTTCTCTGTTTGCCAACCGATTTTCTTTAAGTAGCTATTGAAGACCTTTAGTGCTATCTATAAAAATTTGGAAATAGTTACATTTTTACAATACCGTCGACGAATCGAAATGCGTTAATAAGTCTCTAGCCGTGATACTTCACGCTCCTTTGGTATAGAAACTAGAATACATGTACAACACTTATAATAATATAACTTATCAATCAAAAAGTATTTATAGACATATTAAGAGTGAAGAGAAAACTGTATCCCTATTGTGGTCGAATTTCGATTAGTGAACGACCTGTATACTACAATGCATAATTTAATGACTTTACTTTTGCAAGCTCAATAAGTTATAGCTAATCCAAAATTGTAGAGAAACTGTATTAATGGTGTGCTAGTTGCATGAACATGAAGTTAGTAATTCAGAAAAAAAATGACATATATTAAATTGAGTCGTTACGTTTCAAAATGACCTCCAATTTTAACATGTTTAATTGTTTTAAGATTCCCAGTTTTTGTACATTGAGAAAGAAGTTGAAATTTTGCCGTTCATAACGTTTTTAGTTTTTATTTATGATCTTTTTTACTTTACATGTACAACATTTGAAAAAATCGAAAAATACCATAAAATATTAGAAAATTGGTTAAATTGTATTTAGCATGTTTTGTAATGTAATGAGACAATTATCAAGAATGTATTACATTATTAAGAATGAATTTGCAAAACATTAAGAGCATTATAATACATATTACATTCATTCTTATATTTTTCCTATAAATGCTAAAGTGATACAATGTCAAGTATTATTAATTTATGTAGATACCTGTAATTGAAGTTCAACATTTTTATGCGTCATCATCTTGACGAACATGTCGTAGTCATTGGCAGCCCATATTTGTTCAAATAATCGCCGGTGGAATTGTGACGGAAGGCCAGCTAAGTCGCGAGCTGATAGTTTGCATGCGGCTTCGAATTGTTCAGCACTTATTCCGATGTCGTCCATAAATGACCCCAACATAACGTCAACCTAAATTTTATTGCTCTAAAGCTGAAGCTGAAGATGAAACTATATCATGGTGGTAGGGTTTTACTAAGTGCCCCCTAAATCATAACTACAACCCAAAATAAATATCTGTCGCCAATCACACGTTTTTTTTTTCGAACTGACTACGCTCTTGACCAAGCAAGGTCTTAACAGCTTCACCGGACTACTAAGGCGAGCGCTTAAGGCACTCAGCCGATTTTATTTGACAACTATCTCAAGGGTGCGCAGCACACTTCGGCTTTGGCTGTTGCCTGATACATGCAATTCGCGACATATCTGAGCTAACCTAAGCTAAGCTAACTATTCATACATATATGAGTTGTTGAATCATATATGTGTAACAAGCATACATACCTTAACAACTCTTATATATATTTCGTATCGGATAATTTTCTAAACAATTTCAGTTTGACAAGGGATAAAATAATAAAACCCTTCCACTTGCATGTGTAAGCGTGTATGCGTGCACGTGTGTGGAGGTGATATGTGTAATGTTGTTGCAGTGATGTAAGATTTTGTGTCACTGTATCGCGCGAGCAGCGTACTCAAGGGCTCCACGCCGAGGGAACGGACCTAGGCTTGAGCTGCTGCCGAAAGGGGCCTAGTCTGGTAGCCAATCACCTGTTGATGTGTTCCGGCAGCTGGACTTAAGTGCCAGTTCCTCTAGTCTTATCATGTTTACGATCTTAGATAACATCGTCACTTAATATCAGAAGAGACTGTGGTCAAACGCTAAAATCTTATAGAGTATCAACGAGAATCAGCCAATAAATCTACACTTGTACACTTAGTATTACAAAGAATTTAGTGAGTTGGATGTTGGAGATAATCTACGTAAATATTTATCCGAATATCAAAAAGTTATTTCATTACTGCGTATAGCTACGGTAAGACTTTTTTTTAACTTTATTTTTGGCAACCATTCTTCCAGATTATTACTGCCATTGTCGCGTAGTTATTAATATTCCAATTGTCGAGTGATTATTTAAATGTTAAAGTTCATGTTAATGTTTCAACAAGATGGTGGCTCCCTTGTTAGAACTTTTCAGGGAATTTTTGTGGCATCTCAGAATTCATGGTCTGTGGTATTATTTTCTATTCACTTCACTTATGCTGAATAAACATACTATATTACATATAAAACACCACCAATTTTACACAATATAGGACAAGTAACAAAAGATTATAAATAAAAACTAAAATTCACTACATGACAGACCAAGATCCCGCCAAAAACTACACGTTAAGAATTAGGACTTGGGTTAAAGCCATTAAAAGAGTTTTTGTAATATTTAAGGAAAGAGTTATTTAACTATAAGCTACTGTTCTTTATGTTTATTATGTAATTATCGCGTACGAACTTCTTGGTAGTTGCTATTGTGTATTAAGTATTTTTATATATCATATATTCACATACCAAGTTGCGATATTCAATATGAATCTTCTTATATTCTGGTCTGTCTAGCACTTCACCGTTATCAGTTGGTTCAAATGCTGTAGAAAGGTAAAGTAGAGTTTCAATTGTAATTCCTATATTTACTGCCAGGATATTTAAGGATGTACCGTACTTGGGTGTGAAAATCAGTCTAGGGAAAATTATCCAATACTAATATAGAACCTTAATATATCTGGCACAATATAGTCTTTGGATTTCAAGGAGGATTGACACCTGGCAGCGGCAAGTTGTAGTAAGCCAAATCGCAGGTCGCAGGCATAATATGAAGGCAGAAAACATGTAGTGCTATTCCTACCTAGGTGGGACAAAAGGAAGAAGAAGAAACGCAATATTGTCTTTACTCGTTTTAAAAACTTCCCTAAATCGGGCTGTTGTGCGAGTACAACTTGCTTAAGACTACTACTGATTACCTCCTTGTTTTAGAAGTTTAGAAGTGATGCACATTTCGTGCATTGAATATCTGCTAGATATAATCTCATTTGTAGTTTCTCTATAGTGTAATAAAATTCGAAAAATAGATCTCTCGCTTGACAAACTACAAATATGTGGTGGACTCGCATTATTACTCATTGTAGGCACTCTTTTTAATTAGAAGTCTTGTCCAATAGTCCTTTTTAACTCTACTTTAAGGCTTTTACCTTATCTATATTTTAATCGAACGGAAAAATTACATATTTTTCCACAAAATAATAGTAATATGTATCTCTATAACATAACACTTACGTAGAGATTTTTCTTCTATGAAAGTTTGTAGAGGTATATTCCATATTGGACCATGCAGGAAACCTACTAATGAATCAAATACCCACGCGTTACCATCCGCGTTATCCATTTTATTAAAGAAATACTAGTTGGTTATAAAAACAAATGTATGTAAAGAAATAAAATCCCAATAACGATCGAACTGAGACGTTAAAGATAAAGTGTATTTGTATCCATGTTACTATGGTAACATGTAAATTATATATTTAGGTATAAGGTACAGTCCTCGTAAATCTTTTTGGCCACTCTGTATATAGACGCAAGTTCAGGCTTGAGTGTGATATAGTCAAGAATATATCACAAAACAAAGAAAATATTATTATAGGATTTTTCCAACTTGCTACACTATTGGCCTAGCGAGGCAGCAAGCACTGGACTAATTATTATAGGGATCTATAATTGACATTTATTAACTTCCTCCATACTAAAATATTTAGTCTGTATTCTGCGCAACTATATCCAGAGCGGTCTAAACATTTGGTATGGACTTTACTATCTATGCTATTTTTAAAATGTATTACAATATTGTATAGGTTTGTCTTATTTTTTTAATCTCGTGTATTAGGTTGCCGCCACTACCTCAAATAAGTAAAAGGTAACTATAACAACACATTTTTCTTATTATATGGTATACGATAAAGAATAATAATTCTCTATATTTTTTAAGCATTCTTATAATTCTACTAATAAAATTGTATTATTTCAACAAATGGATATAATTGTTTCACCAAATCTTATTCTAAAGTAAGAGTTTAAATGCAAACTTTGCGAGATTATGTTTACATATTTTACATTACATATCATCAGCAGCTTTGCTAAGTTTAAAATACGGAGATGAAATGTTTCTTAATCTTTGATAACAACAAGCATTGGTTTGTATGATGAAATAAAGAGCTACCGGTATAAAATAGGTAAATTCTATTGGCATCCCTATAAAATTTTAATTCTTACCTGGCAACATTAATTGTAGTCTAGGGATGTCTGTTATTTTAATATCGATATCGATTGTTGTAACGAATAAAAATATAAATGTTTATAATTTACATTTTATAGGAAAAGGTTTTACTAAAAATTATAATTATTATAAGTATCAGTGTATGAATTGTCTTTAATTTTTATAATTCTCGATATTGTTAGTTAACCCACTATAAAAAGAATTTCATTGACTTTTTAGATTATAATCTGTTTGCTTGCTGGTATAAAAGCGCTGTTGAGAATGTAGTAGCATTGAGGAGTATACTTTTTAATTCAATCATACTTTTAAAGCGATTACATAAAATAAATTAAGTATCGACCTCAAATAAATAAATCATTCAATAAACCATCCAAACAACTTTCATTAGCACATCGCCAGATTTCATATCGTAAAACTTGTTTGTATAATAACATGTTGTATAAATACTTAATTTCTACTATTTTTAAAGCAGGATAAACCTTATCTGTTAATATTATATGTATCATTCTAAATATACATATCTATAAAAATTTAAATATATCAATTTGTTTTTTACTGAAATTATGAAACATACTGCAATATATAAAATATATTATACGCGCGATAATATCTCTTTCTTGTCAAAGTAATCTAGAACGGTCGCAATTTCTACTATTTTTAAAGCAGGATAAACTTTATCTATTAATATTATATGTATCATTCTAAATATACATATTTATAAAAATTTAAATATATCTATTTGTTTTTTACTGAAATTATGAAACATACTGCAATATATACAATATATTATACGCGCGATAATATCTCTTTCTTGTCAAAGTAATCTAGAACGGTCGCTAGTCAGCTTTGTTTTTCAAAGTTACTGATATTTCGTTTGAATTAACAATAATCACAAAATTCTAATAATTACTTATAATTTTCTCAACACAATTCGACTTCGTCATAAAAATCAAGTACAGTACGATGCCGTACAGTATATATCTGGTGCTCAGTATATTTGATAAAATTTATCAAATATGTAAATTGTATTAAATGATTCGATATATCGGAAGTACACTATATTTGATCATTCTACCTATGATATCGATGTTCTACATCTATGTTTTATTGACTATCGATGAACGTCAAACATCTCTACTCTAACTTTAAATTTATGTTGTTATCATTTTTCAAAGATGTTCAAAGAGCTCAGATTATTTTTGTCCTAAAAAATTAGAAAACTATATGATACATTCCGTTAAATTACTATGGAAATTGTGCAGTGCATATATGGCTAATATATATATTGTTGGCATAAATAGGCAGAGGATCAATTCATTCTTATTTATCTGTTTGTTGTGGGATTAGATTTTGTTTATTGCTATCGTCAATCAATTGATTATTATAAATTATGCCTGGTATAAGGGCTTATGTTCATGAGAATGTTAATGGTGTGAAATTGTCATTAAAAATAGGTCATAAGGGCGGTTCACCGAATTCTAGATATTTTAGCATATCATATAAAAACCAAAAAGATAAACCTTGGCTAAAGCATTTTCTGCTATCGGCGATAGTATGTAATATCATAGCATGGATGTACGTTCGTATAAGCTTAACATCGGTCTTAGGTATGGTAATAGTGCTGTATGTTCTAGTATTATTTTGGATTACACACAGTGTTCAATCAGGTTAATTTGGCTTTTATTTATTTTATTACATTATACCACATACCACAGTAAATTGTACCACATGATTACACAATGACATATAGTCACTTTTTTAAATACAAATGGTTTTTTTATATAATAGGAGGCAAACAAACTGGAGGGTCACCTGATGTTAAGTGATCACCACTATCCATAGACACTAGCAACACCAGGGGAGTCGCAAGACCGTTGATAGCCTGTGTTTGGGAAGGGGTGCCTCCGGCGCTCTCACTGACGAATGAAACACGTTGGTTTTCTGTGAGAGGGTGATACAACACGGGCAAGCTGACCCATTCATGCTGAAACCAGTAATAGCTTCAGCGTGGCTCTACCACCTACGAAATACATGAAGGATCATTTATCTATATTCAATTTCTTCTGGTTTGGTTTATGAGACAATTTATTTATTATGAACTGGAACCGATTGCCTGACGAAGTAGTATCCGCTAGTTCTGTCCATGCTTTTAAAAACCGACTCGACAACTGGCTCTGGACAAATAAACTCACCTTAATAAGCGAACATCTGTAGTGACCAAAACGCAAGAAAAAAATTCGACACAGTGTGATATAGACATATCAGCAATTATGCTGCTTGTCTATTAACTATAAATAAAAAAAATAAATGAATTATGTGTAAATGACAACACATCATATGTGTTTCATTCGCTTCGTAAATAAGGTGTATGGTTATTTTTGCATAATGTGTCTCTTTGACTAAGTGCCTTCCATACTCCCCTCCATGTCTGGTAAAACTGTAGTGATCCACTAATAGTGGTAGTTAGTTCGAAGAAAACCCAAGTGAATTATACAGTACCAACAGGCCCGGCGGATTTTGTCCCCTAGATAATAAAAAAATACTTTGTCAAACACCTTCCTCATGAATCTACTGATGGAAACTGCTTGAGAATCCGTTGAGTAGTTATGGAGTTTATCACAAACAGACAGATGTGGCAGAGAACTATTCTAAAAACATTTATACCTACCTATAAACAGTTTTAAAATTGCTTTATAATATGTAGTGATGAATGTAGCAAAACGTTAAAAATGTATACCATTACATAGTATAAAACAAAGTCCCCTACCGTGTCTGTCTGTTTGCGATAAACTCAAAAACTACTGAACGGATTTTTATAGGTTTTCACCAGTAGACAAAGTGTTTCATGGGGCAAGTTTTGGTATTAAATTTGTTAAGGATTTATTTATAACTAGGGCGGGAAAACGTCTGCCGGGCCCGCTAGTACTTTATAATTATTTTAGTGTTCAAGTTACTAAATCTGTTTTTTTGTTGTTGCAGAGAGTGTCTTGATTATCCCTACAGTTGGTATCCAAAGTTCAGTAAAATATGTATTTGGTAAAAAGTATGATTGGGTTCCATGGTCTTATATTGATGATGTCATTATCAATGAAGTGATTAAAATGGTAAGACACCTATTACCTAATGAAGTCCTACAAAAAGTAAGTGTAGATAGATTAATCAACATGTGACACATGATCACAGTTTTGTACAGGTTGACTGATTAGTTGCCAGCAATATTTTTTAAAGAATAGTCATTTCACGATCATCACTCTAAATCAATAAAAAAACAGGTGCTTGATATTTGAAATAAGTAATTTGAGAAACACAAAAATTATATTGAATCCATCATTAGGAGTTATTTCCTCTGGGGTTCCCCATTGCAGGTTACGGCACTGGTCATTGCACCTAGGTGTATTTCATTTATATCCATATTTTAAGGTTTTCTTTGTTGTTTATTAGTATTTGTTTATATATTAAATGTTACCATGAAGTATCCTACATTTAATGTATAGAGTACTGTGAGTGTTTAACCTATCACCTGGTATATAGTAAAAACAACTTATCTATGAGTATCCACAATACACATCGAATTATATTAAAGAATACATATAGAACATAAAATATTGATTATTATTTAAGCAACTAGCTGACTGCTTTGTTAGACATTAAAAAATGGCAAGGGGTCAATTAAATCCAATAAATAATTAGCCTAGAACCTTGTACAGAAAATTCTACATCAATTGGTCATTGTCCTATACTGATATATTCAGTAGCTTAGAGTTGATTCAGCCTCAAAGTGACTGTATTTTCATGTATACATATATCATGAGTATAAAACAATGTTCCCTACCATGTCTTTGTCTGTTCCCGATAAACTCAAAAACTACTGAACGATTTTCATATGGGTTTTCGGTTTTCACCGGTAGATAAAGTGATTCATGGGGAAGGTTTTGGTATATAATTTGCCAAGGATTCTTTTATAATCAGGGTGGGACAACGTCTGCCTGGCCTGCTTGGATAAATATGTATATCTTGATAATAATTCTGAATTTTATTTAATTTCAGAATAGAGTGCTATATTGTCTAACTCTACTTATCAAGCCTGACAATGAAACTGTAAACGATTCTGAATCAATTAAGTTAATACCATTATTTAAGGTAAATATACAATAGTAAATAATTTGTTGTATTAATTTTTAAAAACTTATTGGTTTATAAAAGCAGAATACGATATTGTGTGTACTGCTCTATATTTAATTTTTCTTTATATATATATGCCTTTAAGTTTAAGCCAGAGCTTTGGTAAAGGAAAAATTTGTAAAGAGACTATAGTATAGCGGTAGGGCTTTTTCTCAGCCTGCCTGGTTAACTTCCAACAGTCTAGTTGAATATTTGATCCCGAGAACCTATAGATATGTTCCAGTAGTTGTAATAGAGAGCTAATCCCTATAGATTTAGAGTGTTTATTATCTTGGACTAACATTTTATCATCACATGTTATAAAACAAAGTCCTGTGCCATGTTTGTCGGTCTGTTTGCGATAAATTCAAAAATTTGTGAACGGGTTTTCATGAGGTTTTCACCTGTGGATAAAGTGATCCATGAGGAAGGTTAGGTATATGATTTGTCAAGGTGTTTTTTTATTATCAGGGCAGAACCACATCCACCGGGCCCATTAGTTATATATAATTTAAGTAGCTCATATGTGGACAACTTATATTAGATGCATCTTAGATTCCTAATTGTCATCTATACTAGTAAATCTTATATATAAATTTCTTCTGTTTGTGTGTATGTCACTGAACTCCTCCTAAACGGCTGGACTGATTTTAATAAAACTTTGTGTGCGTGTACCAGTGGATCCGAGAATGGTTTAAATTCACAATAGGACCCGGTAGGTGGCGTTGCGGTTGATTTTTAAGGTTTTTTTATTATCAAGGCAGGATAACGTCCACCAGGTCCGCTAGTAATATTATAAAGAGGTGAAGTTTGTGTGTAGGGGGTAATCTCAGGAACGTCTGGTCAGATTTGAAAATTCCTTTCAGTGTTATATAACTCATTTATCGAGGAAGCCTATATAACATCACACTAAGACCAATAGGAGCGGATCACCAATGAAGAATTTTTCAAAATTGGGGTATTTATTTCCTTTTGAGAGCTTCGCTTAGTTCCTTAAATGGTGTTTCTTGGTCATATTATCAACAACAATTATGAATTCTTATATAATAACTGAGCCACAGCAACGCGTGGCCGCATCAGCTAGTTCCATATAAAATTGAATATTGTGAAAAATACCCCATGTCCCTCTCTTTCTTTGGGCAGCAGAATTGTATATTGAAGTTTTAAAAGTCAACAAGGCAAGATGATTTGCTGATTTACTTATCCTTTCTTAATAGTACAACCATCTTACCAGATTGTATGTATGTGCAATGGCATGGGATAGTTTCAACCAAAATTTAACCTTCCCTTAATCCTAAATATCTGATTTACAGTACACGAAACCCCGGTTAATAATGATAAAGAAGATATACGTTGAACTGCAAAATATTTTGACCGATGTACAGGAAGAAGACACTTGTAAGGGCTCTGGCGATGTTGGATAAACGAGATATAGAAAAAAATGCTTAATATGTTTAAATTTAATAAAAAAAAATTGTCAATAATAAATATTTTATTTGTAAACTATTCTTTTCACTATTTTATTGTATATTATGATAGATAATTTTACCAAGACGAACAGTATCAAAATAAACATCTCTCAGTATGTCCATTGTCATAATACTGTAGTCTTAATTCCTATCTAGTTTAGGTAAGTATATATAGAACATGTGATTTATAAACATAATACTTATTTAGATTAGAAGACACCTTTATGAACCTAGTGTATGTTTTAATTTATATTTATTGGAAAGCATTTAAATAGGCCCCGCCCCATTCAAGGTTTTAGACAGAGACACAAAATTACAATGACTCGATGAATTCAATCAAATGAATAATAGTATAAGTATAAAGTCGCTTCTGCTGTCTGTTCCTTGAGTTTTTTTTAAATTATGTAACGGATTTTTATGCCGTTTACAGCAGTAGATAGAATGATTCAAGAGGAAATTTGTATGTATAATACATACGTGTTATAGTACAGAAAAGCCGAAAAATTCAAAGATTTGTAATGTGATGGATTAACAAACATATTTTTGTGACCTTTAATCGCAAACGCTAGCTAACCCTCACGAGATTGATCAAATTAATGTACTACGGAATTGTATATCTTAGAAAGATCGATAAAAAAGTCCAAGATGGTATATATTTATGTCTAAAGGCTAACCCAGATTAACCATTTTTATCATTTTACAAAAATGATTATGTGTTGTTTCCCAAGCTATTTTATACAATACAGTGGCATTCCTTATCCAATTAAATACATTACATACGTTGTACATGTTATGTAGATCAAAACTGCCCTTAAAAGTATTTGATTAAAATGGGGCGGGTCGCTAGTGAGAGAATAAATTGATTTTATATACCTATACATTAATGTTGTTCTGGATACTTATTCAAGATACTGAAATAATTATAACCACGTTGCATTTAAAAGCCATTAAAATTGATCAACTTACTGCCATTTATTAGTGACTTACTTAGTGATAGCTTATAAGCTATCCCAGGTGTTTCAGTCTTTTTTTTTAAATTCAATAATTTAGCTTTTATATTATATGCTAGTGGGTCCGGCAGTCGTTGTCCCGCCCTGATTATAAAAAAAATACTTTACAAATTATATACCAAAACCTTCCTCATTAATCACATTATACACTGATGAAAACCTTATGAAAATCCGTTCAGTAATTTTTGAGTTTATCGCGAACAGACAGACAGACAGACGCGGTAGGGGACTTTGTTTTAAACTATGTAATGAGTTAAATATTATAATATATTGTAAAAACATTTTCATTTACATAATTATAAAACGTAATAGGAATCTATTATATAAGTAGTAGATAATTACATACAGATCATATTATAAGTAACAAAATCATTCAATGCTGTAAAAATAAATCAATAATAATACTCATTAATAATATTAAGTTATATTTATGCTATAAATTTAAAGAACATGCTTTTTCTAACATGTCCTAACTCTCATAAGGTGATAGTGATAAGAAAATTCAGCATTACAATGTAAACATAATTTTAGTCAAATAAATTTAAGGCAATACATGTAATATATAAATTGCGTTCCGTTTCGGCGATTATGTATTAAAGCGATAAACTTAATTTTTGAAAATGATAAAAGTACTGAGTAATAATGTAATTTGAACATGTTCTACTTATCGCATTAAATAAATTTGTAGTTATGAGTATGGAAATGTAACTATTGCTAGTTGTTAATTCTGCGTTAATTAAATAAAAAAAATCGTATAAGTATTGTGTTGAATCTTTGTTTTTAAAATGTTTATATTATGTGTTCTTGTAAATTACATTAAAATTATTTATAACACGATTGCAAGTTTCTATACTCCTAGTTTCTTATACCGAAGTTTTCTTTATTGATATTTTGGCAACCAGTCTTCTACGTTATTACTGCCATTGTCGAGTAGCTAATAATACTAAAGTGTCTTGTGCTTATTTCAAGATGGTGGCTCCTTCGTTAAAACTTTCTAGGGAGTTTTTGTGGCTTCTCTGAATTCATATACTGTGGTTTGATTTCTCATCCACTTGTGCAAAATAACCAGACTATATTACGTAATATGCCACCAATCATTAAAAAATGCAGAGTCAAGTAATACAAGGTTATATAATAAAATATAATAGTTACTACTTGGCAGACTAAGATCGCGTCAAAAACTACACGGAAGTTTTCTATTAGAAGTAGGCTGCCGGAAGACAATAGTAGGTAATTGATAAATGATCTTCAAGACTACAATGCATGGTATCTATTCCGGTGCGTATTAGAAAATACCCCTTCCTTATTTTTTCAATTGGCGGAATAGTTTCTTCTACTTTTTTTTATGTCATAAATCGGCAAACCAACAGAGACAACACCAGGGGAGTCGCAAGTGCGTTGCCAGCCTGTGTATAGGGGAGGGTTAGGGAAAGGAGAAAGGGGAAGGGAAAGGAGGTGGGCCTCCGGCGCGCTCACTGACCGAACGAAACGCAACAATGCAAGCATAGTTACTTCACGTCGGTATTCTGTGAGAGGGTGGTACTACCCCGGACTAGTCGACTTATTCTTGTTGAAACTAGTAATAGTTACAGCGTGGCTCTACCACCTACACTGTTATCAAAGTCATATTAAACGTCATAATATATTTTCTTTATTTAAAGTTATACACGTCTTTTGGTAAACCATCTAAGCGGGCCACCGTTTACTGGCATCGACTTTGTATTTTTTTTTTTCGAACTGACTACCCTATTGACTCAGCAAGGTTTAACAGCTTCACCGGACTATGTCGACTTTGGTCTAAACTTGTGTTAAGTGGATTATGTCATCTCTTTTTCAAATGTTATTACAATGAGAGGATTCAATCGTCAGATTTATCATGTGAAAGTAAAAAAAAATTGTTTCGGCATAAGCATGTTTTCCGTTGAGAAAGTAATAGGTGTCGCTTCATATATTCTGGGTGGTTCAAAGTAGTGACAATTTGGTATTTTGAGACGTTATAGAGATCTAAAGAAATAGAATGATTACCAGGCCAGACGAGACCTGCGCCCAACAGTTTGACTCTGATATGAAACAACAATTGATAACCTGGAAATGACCGTTATTATCGACGAATAGTATAAAGTCGCAAGCTCCGTACAAAAGGTTACGGTATCTGATTTTTGGGATTCTGAGGGAATGGTTATGATGGAATACCTGGAAAAGGGAGCCACTATTACAGGCTCTTACTTCGTTGCCTAAATAAGAAGATTGCAGCTAGTAGTGAGAAAAGGTGGGCCGAACTGCGAGCTGGAGTACTGTTTCATCAGGCCAACGCAGCCGCGCATAATTCTGAAGTTGTAATGGCTACCATTCGAAAAGCGGGTTCCGAATTACTAGATCACCCAACCTATTCTATAGATCTAGCTCCTAGCGACTTCTGTCTTTTACCGCGACTTACCGAGCAAGTCGGGAGTAAGAAATTTGAAGACAATGGCGAGGTGATGGCTGCTGTACCAGCATTTTGGGAGAGTCCGGAGAAATATAGTTTTTAAAGCAATTCGGACTTTACGAATGAGGTGGACTGAGTGTTTTCATTAATTAGGAGACTATTTTGAAAAATAAATTATATTTTATTCCATAAATATTGTGTTTTATTTCGATTACTATCAGTTTTGGATAATTGGTAGAATACAGGATTTTTTAATATAATATAATAAAATATAAAAATGCTATTTATATAATGCTTAAACATATTAGAACCTCTTCCCCGTGACCATAAATTTGACATACTGTCGCCATATTGCTATGGGTATGGCTACAGGCCCTACAGGGTGTGGTACGGAGTAAGGGTCGGGCCATTGTTAGTGAATTGTGTGTGAGTAGTGAATTGACAGTGTAGTATTTTGCATTATATAATTGATAACATAGTGTGTGACAGTGAGTCATCTGTATATGCTGACTAATCCACAATTGTATTATTCCTATGTAATCTAATCTTTAACTTTTATATCGCGCGTTATCACTATTACGTTTTGAAGTGGGTATGACGATTCTACTGTTCTCTCAACTGCATTTTTTACAAAGCATAAGTCTGACCTCATATAGTATACCGTATATCGCAAATTATCTGTGATATGTCTACAAATAGTTCTAATGCATTAGACAGTCGGCAAACATTGACTGTTTGCACGAATGATACTGTCTTTATTAAGACACATAGAACTGAATTTTCAGTGCAATGTAAACTTCGCCAGTGCTTATTCCAGTGTGACATCGCGCGGGTTTGGTGACCTTTTCAACCCGATTCTCAACTTTTTCTTTCATATCAAAATCAAATCCATATAGTCACATTAGTCTATGCCAGATCAAAATGTCTATATCTTTTCTGTGTCTTGGTATTCGGAACTCCGAGCCAATGTGTTCCCTCCATAATATCGGGCCTCTCAAGTGTGACGCGACAAATATGCACGTAAGAAAGCAGCTGGCGATTAACCGTCAATCGTTGGCGGTCGCCATTTGTTTTAAAATTGTTTAATGCTTACTATGAGTACAGAGACATAAATTTGTCAAATTTCCATAAACAAAATGAATACCTAAATGATAGGTGTCCTCGTTCGATGGTGCTGTATTTTAGTATTCACTTGGCTAGCGAGTGTCTTTAATTTGAAATTCCAAGTAACTCTTTGGTTCAGCGCCGTAGTGAATATACATTTACTGTGGAATTATTCTATTTACAGAAAATGTTTTATTTTATATCATTTAATTTTATCACCACAAAACCATATTCAAGTGTGGTCAAATTATCAACAAATCAACGTGTTACGTGTTAATAAATGTAGTGTCTTTAATTTGAAATTCCAAGTAACTTTTCGGTTCAGCGCCGAAGTGAATACATTTAATGTGGAATTATCCTATTTACAGAAAATGTTTTATTTTGTAAATTAAATGTGGTCAAATTATCAACAAATCAACTTGTTAAGTGTGAATAAATACCGTTGTTAGTTGCAAAATATACATTATATACAGTACAACTAACGTATTCGGTTGGTTGATTTCGCCAATTTGTAGTTCACCTCGGTATGGCATGCAGTGAAGCCAAAAACACGAGCAACACGTCGAATCGCTCCATCGTACCCCCCTTAACGATCCGTCACAGCCCACGTTATACCCCAACTGCACAAATTAACACCTCGTTTGATCACACCGTTTTAATTGCATGTGTATGTACCTTAATCCATGCATGAATTAACCGTTTCATTTAAAAGACGTAGTTTAGAGAGAATAGATGCGTATAATTTCTAGATGAGTAGTTAAATCTATGAGAGTTCGTTAGGTGTTTCCGAAAACAATACTCCTTTGATGCATTTTGACACAGCCAAGATTTAAACACTAATTAAACTAAATGTAATAAGATTTAGAATTAATGATTAGTTCATAAAGGCTATATTAATTAATTAATTGAGTATGTGTGTACGCTTCGATTTGCTGCGGTTGAAATTGAGCTTTGACGAAAATGGCATCACACTGAACTGAAATGTAGTCTAATTGGCGATGCGGCCGCCGCACGCTGTCGCGTTTCCACTCCTGGCTCTACAACGCATCGCTGAAACATTTCAATTAGTTAGCTGTAGTTACCATTATTAAAATTACTTACTAGATATGTCTCTAAAGCAATAATAACTCTGTATTGTAGAATTAATTAATTGTCGGGTTCTTGTTGCTTCACTAGACGTTACGTTAAAAGTACAGAAAAGCGTAAATATATATAACTGTAAAATATTACTAACGGTATAACATGTTATGACGGTCGATGGATATAGGAGTAGAGGAAGACCGAAAAAAGGATGGATGGATTGTGTGAAAAATGATATGTGTGTAAAAAGGTGTGTTGACTGAGATGATATCTGATAGGCGAGCGTGGAAAAGGAAAACATGTTGTGCCGACCCTACTTAGGTGGGATAAGGGTAAGAAGATGATGATAACATGTTATATGGATAAATTCTGATACATATAATACTATTTTTTCTCGCGGCTCCGCTCGCGTTATGCAGATTTTATTTCTCCCCAGGAACAGTCTTTTTTTCTAGATGAAAGATCTTATGTCCTTGTCTGTGCCCTTTAATTTTTTTATTATTATGGGGAAATCCCTTATTAATACCCATCTTCCCTGGGGAGAGAGTGGTTTATGTCCGATTCGCACGGACTAAAACCCTACAGTGTCGGTAGACTGTACCTGACTGACGGTACACAGACCGTATTTGTTGCGGCGGCAAGGGATCGTACTCGCTACTCAACCGAGGATAGCAGCCCCAACGGTGCGCTCAGCGAAAGTTGGCCGCTGGGCTCCTACTGTATTTACTAGGGAGACAAACTGGGTACACTCCAGGTGCCTCCCTTCGTCAGCCGGACCTGTGCAATGAGGAAATGCCCCCCCTCCGGCTCATATCGTCAAGCTTTAGAGATCAAAAAGCACCAATCATACGCAATCGAAGTCCACAATAGCAAGCCAAGTAAAACACAAAGAAATCGGGCTTCCAAGTGAAAAAGCCGGGTCAAAATACTAATGCAAATCAACAATTTTTTATACACACACCAAGGTTAAGAAACAAGACAGAGAAGCCAGTATAAACACCGAAAACCACTACCTTCGAACCTACGTTCATCGGTGCGCCTTGTTTGTACCCTGTTAATATGTATGAAAATTATTATGATGACCGGCTGAATTAGTAGGAATTTTTAAGAATTTTCGGGTCTAGGGGGTGTCGAATAACATCATAAGACTTGAGACACCCAAGCCAACCTCACCTGCACGTGGTTGCACCCTGCTCAATAACGAACGAGGCAATGGCGAAAGCGGAGTAGTAGGGTCTTACAACCTGGCTGGGTCGCAACCACCATGTATATGGCGAAAAAGCCCATCATAGTGATTCGCTTCTGCGGGTCGCGTTTCGGGATCAGCCTGTGCATATCCAGCTTTTCGCAGGCCGGCATGACAGCGGCGACGGGGATGGATAGTGTGTCACGCGGTGGTCGCCATTGTTTTTGGATTGTACTCTGCTTACCATCAGGCACAGTGCAGTCATTTTGCCGTGCTACAATAAAAAAAGGTTAAGGCTTGAAAACATAACAAACAAACAAAATCACGTTCGCATCTATAACATTAGTAAGGTAGTAGCAGCATCTATAATGTAAGTAATCATTTCTCTATATTAAACAATATTGATATTGTAGATCAAAATAACCAATAATAAGAAGTGATCAACTAACGTTATCAAGGGAAAAAATCAACTTTAAAATTTGTAATCCATTTTACTTACCTATTATGTAAATCCTTCACGGTAGATTTCCCTAATTCATGATCGGACGTAGCCTTGTTGCGATGTTTTTCACCATCCCGGGAGATAACTAAGGAGATTGTATCAAAGCCGCCGAGCGAGGGCTTCCGCTGTGTTTCCATCGCTTTCAATTTAGATGATGGATCTTAAACTGTTATAAAATTTTGTTGTGAATATTCTTTTGGGTAGATTGGAAAGAACATGCGGTTGTTCGGTCAAGGTTGCCGATTTTATATTCGATGTTTCTTTTTTTATATTCTAGTATATATAAATAATCTACCTAACTATTTATACAATTTTGGTTGGCGTATAAGGATAAAGTAAATAAAGCATTTAAATGAAAATATATTATTTAGTGCAAAAGGTTTAAAATCCGAAAATATTATATCAGATTACGTATGGATGTACTTTTAACGGTAATCTAATAAATCCTGTTAATACACTAATATATATTTATACTTAATATTTTAAAGCTGAAGAGTTTGTTTGCTTGAACGCGCTAATCTCAGGAACTACTGGTCCGATTTGAAAAATTATTTTGTGTTAGATTGCTCATTTATCGAGGAAGGCTATAATTGACTATATATCATCACGCTAAGACCAATCGGACCGGAGCACCGATGAAGAATGTTTCATAATCGTTTTTCCATTGAGAGCTTCTGCTGTGTGTTGGCGTTAGCCCGAAGTTACTATTCTACACGGACAAGGTCGCGGGCAAAAGCTAGTAGGTATACATATAATTACTGTAACATGTCTCATGTAATTCATTAATTTCGTACGCCAATGAAAAACTACATCAAATCTCTAGAGTAAATGTTTGTACAGGCATTATTTGTATTCGTTTACTCCCCAAGAGGGTTTCCTGTACAAAAGATTCCATTGTTTTGTTATTTTTTATTATTTTACCATTAATTATAAGATATATTTTACATACATAATTAACATAAATTTACATAATATGTGACAGTAGTTAGAAGTAGATTTATCAATGTTTAGTTTATATTTACCATATTAAATTATAGACGCATTGTAATTTATACTAACTATTCCTACCAATTATTCATACTTCACTAATATCTGTTTATAGGAAGGTGGTTTTATAAGACGATGGCGCTAAAATTACCATTTTACACGAGCGTTCAAGTGTTTGGCAATGACCTTGAATGTCAAATTACGCGTCCACGTAACTCAGATGTCTGATCTATTATCTTGAATTACAAGTATCAGCTATTGACGTATCTTTAAACTAAATCGTGTTGGTTTCTACGTGATGATTCATATCCGAAGATCACTCGATTTTTGTAACTTTATATATTTGTTTAATAAGTAAATATGTAATTTGAATATATATTTTTTATAAATAAAATCAATTCATACCAAACGCCTAAGTTAATTTATTAGTATTTTTTATTTTATCACGGCTGAATGATTGCACAGTACCTAGTGGTAAGCACAGTACATTCTAAAAACAATGACGACCACTGCGTGACACACTAGCCATCGCCGGTCGCTGCTGTCACACCGGCCTTTTTTTTTTATAAACGTGCGGAAATCCCTTATGGATACCCCAAGCTGGATATGCACAGACTGATCCCGAAACGCGGCGCGTAGAAGCGAATCACTATGACGGGCTTTTTCGCCATATACATGGTGGTTGCAACCCACTCAAGCTATAAAACCCTACCACCTAAACAGTGAAGGAAAACATCTTAATTAGATCTAAAAGGCTTAAATAATGTTCTTTCAGCAGTGAGACCGTGTAGGTGTATAAACAGGCATGGCAAGGACTCAGGGACGAAAGTGTAGCTACCGAGTACGTCATCCTTTTTGGCATATACAATCAATACATCAAACTCTTCCGAGCCAATCGCCCCGGAGAAGACACGTTTCAGTCGAAGCATCATGACGCTTACGCTTCGCTTAAGGTGGAATCATGTAGCTACCGAGTAAGTCATCTTCCTTGGCAGACTCGGTAGCCACAAAAGTAACGGTCGATTTTTGTTTCAAATCTTTGCAATTCATAAAAACCGGGAAATAATGGGGTAAATTTAGATGCAGATTTGGAAGCATGAACGACATTTACATAGGGCTATATTTATTCCATAAAAATATGATATCAACTCGGTTTCACATAATAAAAATACAAAACATAATTTTACAACCGCTTGAGCACGTCAATGAAAAAATCAACTTTAAAATTTGTAATCCATTTTACTTACCTATTATGTAAATCCTTCACGGTAGATTTCCCTAATTCATGATCGGACGTAGCCTTGTTGCGATGTTTTTCACCATCCCGGGAGATAACTAAGGAGATTGTATCAAAGCCGCCGAGCGAGGGCTTCCGCTGTGTTTCCATCGCTTTCAATTTAGATGATGGATCTTAAACTGTTATAAAATTTTGTTGTGAATATTCTTTTGGGTAGATTGGAAAGAACATGCGGTTGTTCGGTCAAGGTTGCCGATTTTATATTCGATGTTTCTTTTTTTATATTCTAGTATATATAAATAATCTACCTAACTATTTATACAATTTTGGTTGGCGTATAAGGATAAAGTAAATAAAGCATTTAAATGAAAATATATTATTTAGTGCAAAAGGTTTAAAATCCGAAAATATTATATCAGATTACATATGGATGTACTTTTAACGGTAATCTAATAAATCCTGTTAAAACACTAATATATATCTATACTTAATATTTTAAAGCTGAAGAGTTTGTTTGCTTGAACTCGCTAATCTCAGGAACTACTGGTCCGATTTGAAAAATTATTTTGTGTTAGATTGCTCATTTATCGAGGAAGGCTATAATTGACTATATATCATCACGCTAAGACCAATCGGACCGGAGCACCGATGAAGAATGTTTCATAATCGTTTTTCCATTGAGAGCTTCTGCTGTGTGTTGGCGTTAGCCCGAAGTTACTATTCTACACGGACAAGGTCGCGGGCAGAAGCTAGTAGGTATAGATATAATTACTGTAATATGTCTCATGTAATTCATTAATTTCGTACGCCAATGAAAAACTACATCAAATCTCTAGAGTAAATGTTTGTACAGGCATTATTTGTATTCGTTTACTCCCCAAGAGGGTTTCCTGTACAAAAGATTCCATTGTTTTGTTATTTTTTATTATTTTACCATTAATTATAAGATATATTTTACATACATAATTAACATAAATTTACATAATATGTGACAGTAGTTAGAAGTAGATTTATCAATGTTTAGTTTATATTTACCATATTAAATTATAGACGCATTGTAATTTATACTAACTATTCCTACCAATTATTCATACTTCACTAATATCTGTTTATAGGAAGGTGGTTTTATAAGACGATGGCGCTAAAATTACCATTTTACACGAGCGTTCAAGTGTTTGGCAATGACCTTGAATGTCAAATTACGCGTCCACGTAACTCAGATGTCTGATTTATTATCTTGAATTACAAGTATCAGCTATTGACGTATCTTTAAACTAAATCGTGTTGGTTTCTACGTGATGATTCATATCCGAAGATCACTCGATTTTTGTAACTTTATATATTTGTTTAATAAGTAAATTTGTAATTTGAATATATATTTTTTATAAATAAAATCAATTCATACCAAACGCCTAAGTTAATTTATTAGTATTTTTTATTTTATCACGGCTGAATGATTGCACAGTACCTAGTGGTAAGCACAGTACATTCTAAAAACAATGACGACCACTGCGTGACACACTAGCCATCGCCGGTCGCCGCTGTCACACCGGCCTTTTTTTTTTATAAACGTGCGGAAATCCCTTATGGATACCCCAAGCTGGATATGCACAGACTGATCCCGAAACGCGGCGCGTAGAAGCGAATCACTATGACGGGCTTTTTCGCCATATACATGGTGGTTGCAACCCACTCAAGCTATAAAACCCTACCACCTAAACAGTGAAGGAAAACATCTTAATTAGATCTAAAAGGCTTAAATAATGTTCTTTCAGCAGTGAGACCGTGTAGGTGTATAAACAGGCATGGCAAGGACTCAGGGACGAAAGTGTAGCTACCGAGTACGTCATCCTTTTTGGCATATACAATCAATACATCAAACTCTTCCGAGCCAATCGCCCCGGAGAAGACACGTTTCAGTCGAAGCATCATGACGCTTACGCTTCGCTTAAGGTGGAATCATGTAGCTGCCGAGTAAGTCATCTTCCTTGGCAGACTCGGTAGCCACAAAAGTAACGGTCGATTTTTGTTTCAAATCTTTGCAATTCATAAAAACCGGGAAATAATGGGGTAAATTTAGATGCAGATTTGGAAGCATGAACGACATTTACATAGGGCTATATTTATTCCATAAAAATATGATATCAACTCGGTTTCACATAATAAAAATACAAAACATAATTTTTCAACCGCTTGAGCACGTCAATACGCCGTGAACAGGCGTGACAATTAGACCCGTTCCTTCTTTCTCGAATACGCGTGTGTGAAACTAGCATGGGGATAGATATTTGCAAGCTGATTATTTTATTGTTTGTATTAATACTGAAGTATTTTTATTTCTGTAAATATTAATTACGTAACATTAACGATGATATTAAGGGGTGTAAGGGGTGTTGAATAACATCCTAAGACTTGAGACACCCAAGCCAACCTCACCTGCACGTGGTGCACCCTGCTGAATAATAGGCAATGGCGAAAGCGGGGTGGTAGGGTGGGTTTTACAGCCTGACTGGGTCGCACCACCATATGGCGAAAAAGCCCGTCATAGTGATTCGCTTCTGCGGGTCGCGTTTCGCGATCGGCCTGTGCATATCCAGCTATTCGCAGGCCGGCATGACAGCGGCGACCAGCGATGGATAGTGTGTCACTCGGTGGTCGCCTTTGTTTTTGGACTGTACTATGCTTACCATCAAGTAAAGAGCAGTCACTGTGCCGCACTTCAATAAAAAAAAATTAAAGCGAACCTAATGAGACCTCATCAGTGTTATTAGAAAAAAGTTAAATACGTATTGAATACTTGCTTTAGAAAAGTTTGGATACTTACGTATTAAATGCACCGCGCTTACCTACGGCTGCCGCAGCAAGATCGTGTTATCCTTTTTCGCAAGTCTAACCTTTTTTTTTTTTATGATGGGGAAAATTCTGCATAGGATACGCCTTCAGCTGTCGGGGGACAAGGGGCAACAGCGGGAGGGTGATGCCGCGACTCGTACCGGCTAAAAACCCCACCGGCCGCACGGCGCGAAACGTGGCCAGGGTTTGGATTGCGCGAGCATTCTCCGCGCTCTGGTCACGCGCTCCAGTCGCCCGCAGATGGTCAACGGGTCGACCTACGTCTCGAGGGTGTCAAGCACCCTCGTGCTTCCTCCTGAAGCAGCGGCCGTGGCCCGTGCTTCGCTCCACGGGTTCCCATCAATGACAGCGGGCGCCCCCACCCACTGTCGGGAAATTGCTCCACAGGTGTGATCCGGAAAAAATCACACATCGACAACGGAAAGGTACAACTTAAGCGGTACCTAGGGAGGGAAGGTACAACTTAGCGGTACCTGACAGAGACAAAGACAAGTAAGAAAGAAACAGACACAAAGAGAGAAAAAAGACACAAACAAACCAATGACATACAAAAGCGAACACACTGACCGACCGACCCAAGACCGACCGACCGAACAGACCGACCGACCCACGACCGCCCGACCAACACAAATACACAAATAAGACAAGACAGACACAGACCAAGCAAAAACGAACGACCCCCCGACCAACGACCAATTGACCCCCGACCAATGGACCCGAACCCAACTGGCCCAAGACCGACCGACCAACACAAAACACACAGACAAGGGCAAAGGACAAAGACAAGACAGACCAACAGCCGAACACGAACCTCCACATATGGCAGATGGAGTTGCCGGGAGAGTCCGCGAGACCGACGCCGGCCTATACTGCCAAAAAGCGGGACAAAAAAAAAAAACGACTGTGAAGGAATAGAAGTACTTGTCTTCCAGGCCTTTAAACGGCAACGGGTGCGGCTCGTACGACCTTCACCTCGGCAGATGTTAGGGAGGCATAAAGTCAGAGGCAACCCTCCTACCTCTGCGTCTCGCTCTACCACGTCGCATAGCGGTGGCTGTTGGCTCCCGTTCTCGAGCCCGTTCTGCCTCTTCTTTTTGACGGAGAACATTTTCAAGTCTAACCTAACCTAACCAAACAGAGATATAAGAGCAAAATGTCGAACGTTCGTCGAGCGCGGTGGTTTTAATACGTAACTATCCAAACTTTTCTAAAGCAAGTATTCAATACGTATTTAACTTTTTTCTAATAACACCCCATATATTTAAATCTATTAAGTCTCTTAAATTACGTAGCGTACTAAAGAAATACCTATATATAACCTCGAAAATTATTTCCTTCCTTGTGGTGGCTTTCATGTAGGCTATTAGTAATATCTTAATGTTATTTAGGTATACATACAAAAGAAAACTTGATTAAAAGCAGTCCATTATGGTGTGCTGTATCTCTTCGCTTTGCTAACACTCGAGGGAAATCACTTTCAACAGTAATTATACTTTTTTATTTTTCACGTTTGTTGATTTCAGAATAGGTATGATTAATTCATAACTAACATTACGTTATACTTACACAATTTAGGGAACATTTCAATTTATTTTGTTCTATATTAATTATATACTAGTGGGCACCCAGTGGTCGACATTCGACCATAGTTCATTGATTTTTTTAAGTTTGAATTTTATTAGGGTTAATATCATTGTTGAATGTAGAATGAAAAAGGGTAATTGGAACGTAAGAGTAAAATAATACATACAGTCGAGCATTGCAACCTCTTTCGCAACCTTTTTTGACGTTCTTTATTGACGGATGTCAAATTGTCTTTTTTTATTTACATGTGTGTATATGTTGTGTAAAATTGAAGCATTAGTGGGAGTAATGCATATTTTAATTAATTTAATGTACTTCTAATGCATTTTATATAAAATAAATAGCTTTCTGCACTTCTCCTCCATATAAACTTTAACTATGCCAAATTTCACGTTCATCCGTTCGCCCAATTCCGTTATAAAGGGATACAAAGTTTACGCTTCACGTATTAATATATAGATCATTAATGGAAAATCTTTTTATCTAATTGTGTGACTTTTAAGCACTGCAGGATATTATAAAAGTTACTTTAAATGGATTTTCATATCTAAAATTAGAAAAGGTGACAATACAATTCGAAATTAATGAAAGATGATTTTATGAGGTGTACGAATGAATGGTTTCAATATTAAATTATGACGAGGCTGGTATGATTAGTGAGATATGCTCAAAATAATTTAAGTAAGAGTTTGAAGACTATGCTAAACCGTCTAATAATCACAATTAGATATATCCTAAAATCTATACATATAATAAGAATGTAAATCTCTCGTGTCTGTACTATTTCGATTTCCGTGAAAATAAGAGTTTGAAGACTATGCTAAACCGTCTAATAATCATAATTAGATATATCTTAAAATCTAATCATAAATAAGAATGTAAATCTCACTTCGAGATTTCGATTTCCGTGAAAATCATTGTTGCAGGTGTCTAAGAATAAGTAATAGAATACATTTCAATCATTTTTAGAAATGTCTGTCTGTCTGTCTGTTCGTATGAACACGCAACACTGCTAAAGTACTGGACCCACAATAAAACCTGATTAAATAAGACCTGATAGATTTACATTGTCATTATACGTATAGATTTTTACATTTGCCAAAATAAATCGTATCACAAGTTTCCCTAAATGTTTTACACAAATATTGTTCTATAATATCTTTAAATTCGCCAACAGTCCTGATGCGTGACGGCGGGCGACGTTTAGTGACAAGCTTATAATTTGCGGATTAACAGCAAAATAAACTTTAAAGTACTGGGTTCACAATAAAATCTCATATACAAAAATTAAGAATATCCTCGGGAGTAACTTAGTCTTTGTTTCATTAAAATCGGTCCACTCTATCAAAAGTTATTGTAATTTTAATGGAGCCGCGGCTTAAGTATGAGAGAAAAGTAGATAAGCGAATGGACTAAACACGTTCAAATGACTTTCTTAGTCATTGTTTTGTACATCAGGTTCCACGTGGACGAAGTCGCAGGCACTGCTAGTAAGTAATAAGTAAATAAATAAATAAAGAAAATATATTATGTCGTTTAACATATTAAATGACATATTACACATTATAAATACATAAACTTTGGCAACAGTTTAGGTGGTAGAGCCACGCTGCAGCTATTACTGGTTTCAGCAAGAATAGGTCGGCTCGCTCGGGGTAGTACCACCCGACCACCAGAATACCGACGTGAAGTAACAGTGCTTGCATTGTTGCGTTTCGTTCGGTCTATGAGAGCGCCGGAGGACCCATCTCCCCTCTCCCCCTTCCCACTCCCCTTAAACACAGGCTGGCTACACACTTGCGACTCCCCTGGTATCGCTAGTGTCTATGGATGGCGGTGATCACTTAACGTCAGGTGACCCATCTGTTCGTTTGCCTCCTATGATATATTAAAAAAATAGGTATAAACACATGTCCATATGGCAGGTCAGTATAAACTGTAATTAAATATATAAAAATATATATATATATATATATATTCCCACATAAATTTACAAGAACATTTCTCAGGTTCAGATTTCGTCACGATGTTTTCCTTCACTCTCAATCGATAGTATTACCGATTTAAGTTAGTAAATGTAGGCGAATTTAACAGAATTTCAACTCGAGGGCGATAGAAAATTATATATAAATATACATTAGATAAATTAAACAGATATAACAATTATTTTACTGTATAAAAATAAGTGCACGGTATTATTTTTTGTATATTTTTTATTTTTAACTAATTTGACAAATTTCCAAATAATACACACATTATTTAAACATACTGTTCTTATTTAAATTTAAACAATTTTATAATGTAGACTTGAAATGTAGGTATCTATTTATTATTGATCTGTTTTCAAAGAAGATTTGCGTTGAGGCGAAAATTCCACGTACTTACATGGCTCACGTGTATTACCTTTCTCTTCAATTTTATCATTATATCTGAAGTTAAAGGATCCCATCTTTTGAGACGCGGATGCGATTATAGAGGCTACGGTGAGTGAGGGGTGTGGTAAATCCGGGATTTGTGAAATATGATAATCTCGTAGTTCCTTGCGATTTTCAATAATAGATGTGACGCTTAAATTTGTTTCAATTGTTCCATCACCGTCCGTTGTATATTCTGAGTCTTCGTTTCCAGTAGACACAGTACTGTGACCACGGTGTTGGTAGTACGATAGACGTAATTGAGAATAGTCATCGATGTAACCAGACGAACTATGTCCTTCTATCACTGATTTCGAATCGTTATTATTGGATGTCATTACGGATAGTAAATAAAACAATAAAAATTAAGAATATCGATTGTTTCGGTCTGTTTGAAATTTTGAATAAACGATAGTAAGAACTCGTTTATTTTTTTCGATCACCCGCAAGTTTCTAGTTGTCATTGCAACGTTTTGTTGTACGTAACATTATTCTTAATACATTGATATGATTATGTAGAATATGTACTAAATTTTAATTACAAATATTTCCATAGAATTTAATTGTTTATTATTTAATTTCATGTGCAGTATTAAAAAAATAATTTAATATTCGAACTGTGTCAGGACGTACATTTTATTGTCTGTGGTTAATGTCGTTATGAATAAGTTTGATTTTGATTATTTTATCTATAACGAATCTCGTATGTTCTGTGCATATTATTTATTATCATTGATATGGGACTAGATATAAGACTCTTCAAATAATATTTTGAGAAAAAGTAATGCCCTTATACATATAACCTTAAGAGTGGAGTATAATGGTTTGCCTTATTTCGGTGTATACTATACGAAACAATTATAACCATGGTTTTATTTTACACCGAAGCCATTAAAAAAAATGTGATATATTTTTTATTTTATTTATTCATTAATTACGCTTAGATACAATGTAATCCTTAATCATATTATAAATGCTAATTTAAGTTTGCTTGTTAAGCCGACCGTCATGAAAGTTTGCATACACGTTCTCTGGGGTACAAAAATGAACAGGGTACCTTTTATCCAAAAAAGTACTCTTACCGAGACATAGATCAAACGTGCAATTTACATGGACCAAATCGCTTGCAAATACATAATTACTATTGGGAAACAGGATAAAGCCATATCGAAAGCGGCCACGGGCGCAGTTTAAGCTAAATCGGCTACTGCACTTAAGAACAACTGGACTGTCACAGCTTATCGTATATAAGGTACATATCACATAAGAACGGATCAGATAAAAGACATGATAAAAAATAATTCAATCTCACATGACGCCTGCAATCATCTTATCTTTCTATCAGATGTTGTACCCACTATAAAAGTCCATGTTACCATCCCAGTAGTACAGTAACAAACAGGTTGAGCATCATGAAAGTAGCATTCATTGTTCTGGCCCTCTCTGGTCTTGCCTTCTCGGCCCCACAGCCGAGGAAGCTTTTCCACGAGCATTTCGAAGATTTCATGGACGTCATTATCGCTGAAGTCGGCTATGAGTTGACGAGCTTGTCGGAAGAATATATGCAATACGACGAGTTCTTGGTATCCGCTAATTACCTAATAAGTTCGAAATTCAAGAATTTGGTATATGAAATGGAATTGCTGCCTGAATTCCAAGCCGTAAGTTTGCCTTTATATTTCTTTGTAATAGTTTATGTTATTGATGTACCTTTTTCTTTTCGAACTGACTACGCTATTGCCCTAGCAAGGTCTTAACAGCTTCAACGGACTACTGTTATTTATTGATGTATGCGATCTTTGATTTTAATTGTTTTATTTGGCAACTTATGCTGCAGCTTCTCTTATCTTGAAGTAGATGTAACTTATCCCTCAGGAAACGTAATGTCCTTTACTATAGTCCTAAGATATGTTACCAAAATTTCATGATTTAAGATTGAGTAGTTACGGCGTGAAAGCGTAATAAACCACGTGACACATTTGTAGATAATATTACAAACTTTTTGATACCACTATTTGTTAATTTGAACAGAGTTGTTAGTAAAAAGAGTAATAATACAGTTCTGGTTTACAATGATATTAAAAAAATATATTATCGATACTTTGCATTTATTCAGTAAAAACTCAATCGATATAGTTTGAAAGATCTCTATATCATATGACAAAGAATTACATCTCCAAAAATTTAATTTTGTACTAATACTTTCCTTAATAAATGCTTGTTTTTGTATTTACAGTGTAATGCACAGGTTGATATTTTTTTATTATTCCACGACATATACCTACTATGTTTAAATTTTGAAAATATATTAACATTATAACAAATTAACATATAATAACAATAGCTGATTTCCACCAGCTTGGTGGGGTATTAAAAAAGTGCGAAGTTGTCAATGGAACCCAAATAATTAATAGCCTAGAATTAACTACAAAAAATTCCGTAAATCAGAAAAAAAAAGAAAAGCAGCATATGTAATTGAGCCTTAAAAGAATTGTATTTTCATTAAATAATAGTTACATGCTTATCTGTCTTTTACAGGTAGTCAATTTCCTAGAAAACGATAACATAGACATCTTGTACTTCATTAATATTTTCAATGAAGTGATCGGTAAGTTCTACATATTTCTTATTTTTAAATACGTTGATTAGATTTAGAAAGGAGCAGACTGTCGCTTCTAATCTTTATATATACATTTCTTCTGTACGTGTGTATTTCGCTGAACTTATCCTAAACGGTTGGACCGATTTTGATGAAATTTTGGGTGCGTGTTCCAGTGGATCCGAGAATGGTTTAGAATTGGACACGGTAGGTGGTGCTGCGGTTGAACTTTAGATTTATTTTTTTATTATCAAGGTAGGACAACGTCCGCCCGACCCGCTAGTAATATATAAAATAGGACTCTAAAACCGCATTGTAACTAAAATTATCCTTTTGTGAATTTGTAACCCTTTAAGCCTAGTTTAATGATTTAGGCAATTCGAGTATTTAGAATGAAATAACATATAATCATTGTAAAGCGAGGTAATAGATAAACTTGAGCTACCGCTGGACGCTTGACAAATATGAAACGTTGAAGTTATTTTGTACAGGTAATATGCATAGATGGATAGTTTACGACAGACGATAGATACGATATTATTATTAAATATTATAAAACAATGTCCTCTGCGGCGTCTGTCTGTCTGTCTGTTCGCCATAAAGTCAAAAAGTATTGAACGGATAAACGACGCCAACGAAGTCACGGGCGGGTATCAGCTATTCAAAAATAAAATATTAAGATCTTTTTCAAGGAAAAGGCGACTGTTTATATAATAAACATTTATATGAATCCAATGTAATAAATTCAAAATCATATAGCGTGACGACGCGTCGCCACGCCAACAGTCGGTCTGACCCATCGCTTTATATGTCATATCAATAATAAATACATTATTTGTTTATAGACTCATTTGAAATCTCGAGAAAGACCAGACAACAGGCCACCGGAAAAGATTTTAACTCATTCATAAACGACTCCATTAACCTCTTCCCTAAGGAGAAGTTGGCAGCTCTTTACGATCAGAAGATGTCCGAAGATGAAGAATTCAGAGTAGCCATGCAGAACCTAAGTAGCGATGAGTGGTCCAGTGTATTCAGCGCATTATGGCAGAGTGAAATATTCCAATCGGAAGTCAATTCTCTCAGTGAGAATGGCATTAATATACATATATTGCTCGATGAAATTTTGGCTATTTTTGGACAGAACTAATTCAGAAATAAGTTTGAAATAAATATATGTAGTAACGTTCAACCTGCAAATAGTCTTTCAATTACTGAATACTTTCCCTTACGTTAAAAAAATAAATGGCATGTATTGTCTCTATTGCAGAGTATAAGTTAAGTAAACGCCGATTAATCCTAACTAATATCATAAATGCTATTGTAAGTGTGTTTGTTACGTATTCGCGCCTTATTTACTCAATCGATTATCATGACAACGTTTTCAGTGGTACGACAAAGAGTACCATGAAAAAGTACTATAGCCGAATGGTAGGGTAAATGTACATTAACGCGAATGAAGCTGTTAGAAATACTACATTATTGCAAAGGCCGGGAAATAGGCAATTGCAGGTCGAGTATGAGTTTGAAGGCCGAGCCTTCACTTATACGAGACAGGCAATTGCCATTTCCGGCGAGACATATATAGTGCTTCTCTCAAAAGATTGCAGAGAAATAAAACATACTTTTTTATATTATACATTTAATTTAATTAATATTAAAAGTTACATTAGTAATACTAGAACACTCATTAAAATACGCCAAAAGTACTGTTTCAGAGAAAATGTCAACTTTTTTCTCGTTTTTCCAAGTCATACAATTTTCATATACTCTCATGTATTTTTCTTTTGACTTCGTTGGGACAGGTTTTACCAATTTGGCTTCTGATCTTAAATCTGGTGGAGTACAATCAATCTCCAGTTCACTATCTGAACCGTTGGAACTCATTTATTAAGTATCTAAATAACAAATCAAGACGTATTTTCAGCTTTTCCGCCAATTTTCTATTTATCATCTGGGCCGAAAGGCAAGCGCATTTATAGCTATACAGCCACGTAAATGCAATTTGTACTAAGCAAAGAGATTTACTTTGGTATGCCAAGAATGATAAAAGAAATCCAATCAAATAGTATTTAATAACCTCAGCACGCCGTTTCATACAACATTACTGAAGCGTTGTAATGTTTCGAATTCACAAAACACTCCTGCAATGTATTTGATTTTCTTTGTCCGTAAATTACTTTGCGTGTACTGTTTTCGAAAATAATGACAATATTTCCACGGATGTCTGAGAAAAACCTATTTATTGACAAATCTAACAGAACTAAATTTTGCTTTTAAATAATAATTTATTTTTTAATATTTAATAATTGCATTTAAATAATCACACATGTTTTTAAGGTTCTTACAAGAAGTCATAATCTATAATAGAGAGGGAAATAAGTAAGCATTTTATAAATATCGTAGTTTCTTAAAAGTTTAATTGCTTGTATTGGAATTGTATTGGATTGTAATGGATTGTAATGGACTATCATAATACGTTTTAATAAAGCTAGTATTTCTTAGCGTTATTGGTTGAAATATATCTAGTAATTTATGGGTGATGCTCGTATGACGACAGATCTCTATTATTTTATTTATATTCATGATCTCATGATCATGACCTTAGCGATTTAGGCACTCAAATGCCATCAGATCATGTTGACATCAAAAAGTTCAGTTTGTAAATATTACATTGAAACTGATCACAATTAAATGAAGTTGTGATTGTTTATCAAAACATGTATTGTTGAGAATGAAATGAAACATAAATACGTTTCGTTATAACGTAATTGTTTAGCCAACAAACGTTTATTGTTATTTTGTACTCTCAATGTATCATTAATTCAATGCATCAGCAATTATCCACAGCTATCATCAAAAAGTCGATCGATACTTGGGTAGATTGTGCTGTTAAACAGTTATAAAAATGAGATATACTTTTGTTCTCAATGTTTCTTTGTGTGTTGGGCTTGCTTCTGGATTTATCGCTCCCGCCGGTGTTCCAAAGGTGAGTAATGAAACATTATTTACGGTGATATAAAGTTTAATGTACTTTTATTCTTTCCGTATTTCCGATGTATGTATGTTTTAATGCTACAGAACAAGAATATAGTCCACAGGAATTTTAGTCTAGTTTATTCTGGAATAAAGTACTCTGGCAACTGGAATAATAATGTCTTTAGTTTACCTGTGGACTTGTTATGAATATATTAATCTTATATATAAAATCCAGTGTCATGATGTTTGTCCGCGATGATTTCCGAAACTACTCAACCGATATTCATGAAAGTTGACATTTATGTACAATTTGGTCCAACTTAATATAGGTATAATCACGAATTAAATGATTGTCAATGTTTATTATTGTTATTAATTACAAATTTCATCAGTCTCGAACACATGACGCTAAAGCAACGACTAATTTAAAAATTAGTCTGTTTACAGAAAACTGTAGGACTGACTGTTATAGATATCTCTTAGACATTTTAATTTTGAATTTCTTTTTAATAATAACTGAGCACTCTAATGAGCTCTAATAATTGAGTAATTCAATAGGTAAATACTTGAACGCGTAATATATATCATTGACATTCACATTTATAATATTACAGGCTGACCCGAATACGCGTTGCTGTTTTTTTTTATATCATAGGGGGCAAACTCATGAGGAGTCACCTGATTTTAAGGGATCACCACTGCACCATCCATAGACACTTGCAACACCAGGGCAGTCGCAAGTGCGTCGCCAGCCTGTGTGTGGGAGAGGATGGAGTGAGGGGAGGGGAGTTGGTATTCGGGCGCTTTCACTGACCGAACGAAACACAACAATGCAAGCACTGTTACTTCACGTCGGTTTTCTATGAGAGGGTGGTACGCCGGGCGAGTCGACCCATTCATGCTGAAACCAGTAATAGCTTCAGCGTGGCTCTTACCACCTATAAAAGCCTACATTAAGGGGGGCGAAGTCGCGAGCAAAAACTAATTATTTAATAAACTGAAGATTTTATTTTGGACTATTTAACAAATTTATTAATAATTTTATAAAAAAAATAGTATCTTTTAGATAATGAAATTTGAAATTTGTTACAGACTAAAGAGAAAAACTATACATGTAAAAGTAATGAAAAATATATGCTATCGGAAATTAATTCCAGGGGACATAATTTAGATGAAACGTTATTACAAGAGCACGCAACAGAACAAGAGAATAATTTCAATACACGCTCTTCTATATATTTTAATCAAGGATATGTAGCACCTATGCGAGAAATATACGATGTAAAGCGTAATAAAATCAGTCCAAACAATAAACATAATCCTGTACAATCTTCTCTAACTGATTTACAAATAGCCCATTATGAAGAGCTTCCATATAAATTTTTAGCAGGATATCCGCAAAATACTATAAAGGAAAGCAACATTCCAAATAAGGCACCAGGGAATTCCGAAATAAAAAGAAAGAATAACAACCTTCTTGTAAATAGTTTGCATGTGAAGACTTTCAATAACAAAGGTCACTTCCAGTCAAATGAGAAAGAAGTTCAAAAACATTATTTAAATCCATCAATCATAAAATCCAAGATTTATAATCATGAAATATCTCATCTTAATAAGAATTATTTATCTAACAATCAAAATACGAAAGATTCCAAATATTGCGACAAAACTCAAAAGAATCCTCAGATTCTTTTACAAAGTAATATTGTCCAAAAACCAGTAACTAAATTTCTAGATATTGCACGTATAAATTTATTACAGAAACTAACACATGGAAATAACCGATTTAATTCCAATCTCAAAGATTTTAATTTGAATGGCGAGCTAAATAATGAAGTGATGCACTCACGTTTAGCTGCAAATAAAATTGGAGAAAGTAATTTACGCCCAAAACAAAAAGAGTCTAGCCGCGAGAAGTTTGTGAATAAAGAAGGCTGTAATCCCCTTGATTGTATTAAAAGAGCTGGAAAACAATATGATAATAAGAAATATAATTGTGACTGTAAAAATAAAAAAGACAGATTAAGTAGAGAGGGATTGAACTTTAATGAAAGTGATTTCATTGATTTACCAAAATATGGTAAATACGACGAAATAAAGGCGGAGGATTCTACAGATAAAACAATAAACGAAGAGCTTTTAAACTCGATAAAGAAACTAAATGACACATTGGAAATGTACCAAGAAAGCTTTTGAACTTTGTATGAGTAAATAGTATTAGCCATTTTTAGGTTATGATTTTTTATTTTTTTTAATAAATAAAACCCAGTTGTAGATAGTAAAAGACAAGCAATAATTTCTTGGCAAGGTGGTCGCTGTTTTGATCAAGATAACGACCGCTCAAAGCTATCGCGACTGCGATCGCTGCGCGCGCATCCTCTTCTGACTAGCGTTTGTTGCTCGGAGAAATGAAAAGCAAACACTGTAGAACGCCAACTCAGATGTCCAGATAGCCAATGGAGTTTTTAAAGAACTATGACACACCTGGAAGGGATCATTATAATTCGGCCAAATATTTATTGGTTTTAATTACTAATCTGTTTAAGTAAAATATGTCGATAGACTATAAATATTGATCGGGTGATAATTCTATATTGTACATTTGGATCGTACATTGGCAAGCGTAATGCCAATAGGTATTTCTTCGAGCTAATCATTGGTAAAATGGAAAAGAAAGTAATCATAGCATACCATAGGGTTATATGCGAACGTATAAATAACTAGCTTTTATTTGGGGCGTAAATATTATACAGCCTATGTTACTCGTTGATCGTATAACTTTTTATAGGAGAAATAATTTTTAATATCGGTTAAGTATTTTTAAGCCTATCCGTTGAATAAACCACATATGTTACTTACGCGTGTTTTTATTTATTTATCATCCTTGAATTTTATGAATGTATACAATGAACATGAAATAATTAGAGTCCATTAAAAATATTTTCAAGGTAAATACTGATATAAAAAACAACATACATTTTATGGAATTTGTTGTGTATTATTTGTCTCTTCTAGTGTCTTTATTTCTGATACTTGTTTAGCTATATTTGTCCCGGGAGATGACTTCACTCGGACCTGTGTCATTGTTCGAAAATATTTGTGCCTTCGAATGGTTGAGCGTTTGACAAATTCACACTCGCCTATGTTTATATTACATAGGCTAACGAAGTGCTTGAAACTTTCAAATTAATGTGAAAATAACCGTAAAATAAAAATATAACATAGAGAAAACGTTCCTTATTTTAGTTTTACAGAAAATGGAAAAATAACCAGATTTGTATATAGGACCGATGGTATAAGGAATAAAATATTTTCAGCCATGTTTTTGACGATTGTGTCAATTATTGTACGACAGTTCAAAATATTGAGAGTCAAAGAATTCTTACATTTACCTTAAATTAAATAATTTATTTTATCTCTTGAATAATAAAGTTGACAACGAAACTTGTATAGAATGTGTAATAAATGAGAGATGTAAGTATTTTGGTATGTAATGTTAATGACAATTTGCTTCTATAATATACTGGTTTTAAACAGGTAAAATAACTAATGGACGCCTTTCATTAAACCAATTACAATATTCTTATTTGGTATTGGAAAAAAACGGCACAGCATTATATGAATGCACTAACCCGTATTTTTATTTGAACAATTAAATTGTAATGAAATGGCAGGGAAGAACAATGAATAATTTGCGTCCTATCTGGAAAACTCCGCTTAGTTTTGAAGTCTTCAACAGGTTTTCGAGTTTAAAACTTTGTCTTGGAATCGTAAAGCGTCATTCAGATCTCACGATGTGCATATTTTATTTCACGTAACGTTCATCTCGCATTGAATAAAGAAGGAACGTAGTCAGGTTCCAAAGAAGCATTTGTAGATTTTTTTATTCTCATTTTAACAGTTAGGTTGGATAATAAAATCAAGATAATTATATTTTAGTGAATGATATGATACTATTTGCGTCTTTATGGATTATATTAGTAAACTAGCTTCTACACGCGACTTCGTTCGTGTGGAATAGTTACTTTGGGCTAACATTAACACGCAGCTGAAGCTCTCAAAAGGAAAAAAAAAACGATTTTGAAACATTCTTCATTGATGATCTGTTCCTATTGGTCTTAGCGTGATAATATATAGCCTATAGCCTTCCACGATAAATGAACTATATAACACTGAAAGAATTTTTCAAATCGGACCAAAACAAAGCAAACTTTCCAGCTTTATAATACTAGTACTGATTGCGATATTTAGAGAAGAAAATAGAAAAAAGAAATAAAATATCAAATTATTATTCATATGATTTACTGTTGGTGTAAAGCGGTCAACCGTTCTGTATTCTGTGGGACTCTCGCGTAATGCCAAATATAATTTAACTTTGCAATAATTAGTAAAATAGTCCCGTAAAACGTTGGATGTGCCTCGTGTGTCCCGCTTGCCTTTTTTTCAACTCTACCTATTACACGTAAATATACATAGGCGTAACATCCGTACGCGTTGAAGAATGCATTATGAACTTCCAAGAAAACCTCAGTAAAAATAAAAACCCTATGCTAAAAATAATGAATGAATTCTTTATTGCACTTTTGATTTGTACACTGGCGAGCTTAATGCCATAATGCTATGGTTTTGATTAGATTTAATATTTCGAAAATTTCTATACCATTTCAAACAAAAACCCTGAAGTGTTTAAAAATTGCCAGTCTATTCAATCGATAAAGTAACATACTTTTTTGTACCACTACGGTAGCAAACAAGCATGCGGGCCGCCTGATGTAAAGCGGTCACCGCAGCCTATGGACGCTTGTAACATCACAAGTGTTACGTGCGCGTTGCCGACCCTTAAATAACATATTTATTTTCCCCTTGAAGCACTTCATACTGTAGTCCCCAGGAAAAACTTCAGTTCATTCTACAGATCGTTCGTGGAAGGAACCCCTCTGGAATCGGAGCGTCCGAGACCATTTCGGTTCCAATGGGTTAGGATGAATTCCCTGCCGATGACGAGCAGGGCGATGGTGGAAAGCAGCTACAGGCATAAAGTTAAACAATTCCTGTTCCAATAAAATGTTAAACACACATAGAGAGGCGACGTTTCTCCGTAGACTTAGTGGTTCGATACCGTTTGTGAGCTTGGGATCGTCAACAATTCTCATAGCCCGTCTTTGCACCGATTCAAATGGTCCAAGCTTACCATACTGTACCATAGGTAACTGGGTTTTTGTTAAGTAAATTCCATTTTTGTTTACCGACAAAACTTCATACTTCGCATTCTACCAACCAGTTCTTCTCCTAAGTACAAAACCCACATTCGATTTTCAGAAAGATGGCCTCTTCATGTCGAGTGTAACTAGTGATATACTTATATACTTGGATATTATCTGTAAAGCAAAATTCCCAACATATACTTTCTAAGTATACGATATATTTAAAATCTGAATTATAATAAATAATCTACACTAATATTTTTAAAATATTGTTGTTTTTTTTTGTTTCTTTATCGCGCTAATTTCAGGAAATACCAGTCTTATTTGAAAAAATCTATTTCTATTTCATAATGACATTATTGAAGGAAGTTATAGGTTACATATCTAACATTACACCGTGCCTTTAAAGTAATTACTACACCAACTGTAGGTCAGAAAGCACGCTAAGCAAAAACGAAGTAATAGTACGAGCGGGCCAAGTGGCGCAGTGCGGGATGTTTAAGGGAAGAAAAAAAAATAGGGAGTAAAACCACCGGACGTAGCAGGTATTATATAGTATGGTTATCATTTAATATATCTATACGTTTAGTTCTATATAGTACTAGCAGTCGCCTGCGACTTTGGCTGCGTTTGTATCGTTATAAAGGACTACATAGGATAACTATTTCGTTAAAAAACAGGGTGTGTCGTAAAGACATCTACATGATAGAAACGAAACTTTTATATTAAAGGAAAACGCTTTGATTAAAAAAAAGGTGTTTGTGCGATTCACATACGATAGAAGTGAAACTTCAATAAATCGACAAAAGAATGAGATGAATATACATAACAAGGGTACGATAATTACAAAGTTTATTTGTTTAAAAATGAATTTATTATTTAGCACAACAAGATATAAAAATACTCACAAACACTGTTAAATAATAACACACCACGTTGACTTCTTACTAAAAAGCTGTAATACGCAGCCGCATACAGTGTACAGTAGTATTAGCTCATGTACTTATCACATATACTAACACACGTTAAATGCTCAAATACAAGTAAGTATTAAACAGTGTGCAATATACATATACACCGACATTTGCTCTCTCGTTCTAGCTCACTAATTTTTGTATTTGTGTCTCTTACCTGTCGTTTGTTCCGTTGCATCCGGTTTAAAATCACAACAATTCTAAAAAAGTTTCACTTCAAAAATACAACAAAAAGCCAATGTCAAAAGGTCGAGCCGACCCATTCATGCTGAAACCAATAATAGCTTCAGCGAGGCTCTACCACCGTCAAACATAATCTAACATTTTGAAGAAGTTAATCTGCCGTCAAGAATCGCTCAGCATGCAGCGGAGTATCTGTTTAAGAATTCGCCCTTGTTCTGTAATTAATGTGCTATTAAATTTCACCTTAAACGTTGTTACGGTCAAACTTTATCCGACAAAAAAACAAATCCCTAATTATATTCCTGCTTCGTCCCTGACCGGATCGCTATATCGACGGTTCGCAGTATCCCCCCTTACGCTCAGCATCTGTTTAATTATGTAGATTCGAATGATCGTTCCCATTTTCTTGTTTTATGTTCCCAGAAATGACCCTCTTGGGCCTTACAACGTTATTAGATGTCTGCCTGCAGTAATTTAGTTGGATATTTAAGTAAATATGTCATTAGATATTACATAAAGTTCATTGCTTTATAAAGATTCCACTTGATCACTGACTATTACGTTAAAAAGCTAAATCTTGTTAATACTAGCCGTGACCACGACGCCAACTGGCTTGTAATTTAATATATAATAAATAGTGTTTAAAAAATTCATAAATCTATATAAAGAAGCATCTCTTCAATAAGGGATTCAAATTGAATTATAACCCTTTACCATCGGATGGGCCGTCTGCCTGTTTGCTGCCTTATTGGTAAAAAAAAAATCAATCGCCGAATGTAACGCATTACTAAAGAGAACGTTTACACTTATTTAGCTAATTCTTTCTTTGGTTGTGTTTGATATTGTCAGGATACGGTTTGTACGAACGAAAATGTTTGAAAATGTCTACAGAAAAATGAGAAATTCGAGTCAAAAAACGTTTCCAGAGAAAACGCTTGTAATATAAGGCTTTTAAAGTTTGATATACGGTTGTGGTGCATATGACACACTCGCACAAACTGTCGTGTCTTACAATTGTTATTTAACAAACAAGATCCTTTTTATAATAGATATGAATTTAACAGATGGGAAAGTAAATTAGTGTTCAATCTTATCAGTTCATTTTAATAGGAAGGGTGAACCGCATCAATCAATCGCGAATGACGGTGAAAAATTGAAAGACTCTGTAGGTAGATATCGGTGAAAGTATTTTTTTACTACGCTTTTCGCCGTAAATGGGTTATTCCTGCTAAGATATGATAGTATATCTATATCTATACATATAATAATGTAAATGTCACGTGTCTGCACTTTTAAGATTGTTGTGAAAAAAAATGTTGCAGGTGTCTTAAAATAAGTAATAAACACATTGATAAATACATTTCAGTCATTTTTGGAAATGTCTGTTTATCTCTCTGTTTGTTTGTTGTTTGAACACGCATTATTTCTAAAGTGTTGTGTTCACGATAAAAATCACAATCACTAAGAAAATCATAAAGCATATCCTCGAGTAACGTTTACTCTTGGTTTCATTAAAATCGGTTCAGTCTATCAAAAGTTTTTGTAATTTTAATGACGACGCGACTTGGGTATGACAGAAAAGTTGCTAAGTAAATGGACTTAATATATTGAGATGTTTTTATTAGTCACTGCTTTTTTCCCGGACATAGCTAGTTTATTTAATATACGAGTTTCAACACGCTTAATGCAAATATACAAGGATGTTGATCCAAAATTAGTTTTTTAAATTTCAAGTCTGCTAAGTTTGTTATTATGTGTATGGGATCCAGTCGGGTAATGGCACTTTACCACCCCATTTGATTACTATATTAAATAGTAGTTGACCCATACCCACTTCGTTGGGCGGTAATAGGTATCATCAAGCTACAACTTTCCTCTAGAACTCGATCATATGTCTCTCATCGTTAAGGCAACGTTCGTATATACCCCAGATATTACCCCCTACAACCTCACAAACTTTACCTCTTTATGATATTAGTATAGATAATATAATTAGTTAATAGCTTCTGCCTGCGACTTCGTACGCGTGGAATAGTTATTTTGGGCTAAGACGCAGCGGCAGCTCTCAAAAGGAAAAAAGACCCGATTTTAAAACATTTTTCGTTGTTTCTCCGTTCCTATTCACATATATCCTATGACACTCACAAATAACGTGGCATTCTATCGGTAAAAAAATTCTAAATCGGTTTACTAGTTCCTGAGATTACCCCCTACAACGTCACAACGTCATAAACTCACAAACATTACCTCTTTATAATATTAGTATAGATAGATGTGCGACTAAACTCGCGTAACTCGACGCGCCTAAATGTGCCACAATGATGGGTGTTTGATTAAGCGTTACTTTGCGGATGTCCATAAGTAAATAATAGAGTGGACGTTACTTTGCACTTCCACCAGGAATTGATTGACCGCTGCCACGTGTCACTGAAACAGAATTTGATTTTACTTGCGCGACGTTAGTCCAATTCTAGGCGGAAGTGCAAAGTAACGTCCCTAATATCGAATCGTGTCTGGGCACTATTGTCATGTCCTACCATCCGGCTTCTTTTTTGTTATATAAAATATTTGGTGCACATAACAATGGTTTCAATATGATTATTCATTTTGAAATAGTAAAATGCTAGTAATTGTTATGTTTAAAATCTGATACGTTATTATAAATGCTGCCCGTAGACGATTATCAAAGCGTGTTCTGACGCATTCTTCAAATATTAAGGAAACAATTTCAAGTGTGAGATAAGTTAAGATAAATCTATTGTGATAAATAAAATATCAGACAGTTCAAGTGACTCACCACTTAAAAACAAACTGTCAAAAGAGATATGTAACACCTCACACAAACAGATACCGTTCTTGTCTCTATGTGCCTATTTCTCGTATATTCTCATATTCATTTCTTTTTTTTTATGTCATAAGTGGCAAACGAACACGTGGGTCACCTGCTGTTAAGTGATCTCCACCGTCCATGGACACTAACAACACCAGAGGAGTCGCAAGTGCGTTGCCACCCTTTGGAGGTAAGGGATTAGAGGAGGGCGAGGGAGAGGTGGAGAAGGAAGGGAAGGTGGGCCTCTGGCGCTCTCACTGACCGAACGAAACGCAACAATGCAAGCACTGTTACTTCACGTCAGTTTTCTGTAAGAGAGTGGTACTGCTCCGGGCGAGCCGACCCGTTCATGCTGAAACCAGTAATAGTTTCAGCGTGGCTTTACCACAATTAAAATTCATTCTACGCATAAATGACAATTAAATGTTTTTTTAATACTTTTTAGGTTGTAGCGTTTGAACACAATCTAACCTGATGTTAAACGGTGATGTGATCCAAGATGGTAAACACGCTAACCTCAAGTGCGACAGCCGGAACATACCGAGAGATGCTTCGACAGATTTTATACTGGCGGGTGTTAGCTAGCCAGACGGGATTAAAAAAAGCTACAAACATGCTACAGTTTTACCACAATGTTTTTCTTCACCGGAGGCTGTGACTCAGTTATAAGGATTCGAAACTATGTCCAGGTTTCCATGTTTCCGAACAGGTTATCAACTAAAGTCACCATCGCATCTCAGTACCACGAAACAACAGTCGTTTGCTGAATCGTAAAACATTCTTCCTACCGAAGTATTCGACAAACGTTTGGACAACAGTCACCCCTCTACCGAATGTACCATAAATACAATAATATACGATCTAAATTTGATATTTTTCATTGTTCATTAGCCTCAATAAAATCTCAATTGGAAATAATTGTACTTAAATTTTTTTAGCTTCATTTTTATATATTTTCTTTGAATATTTAAACTTTATTTAAATGTTTGAGCTCTCGTATATTGTGCACGTTAGTTTCACATCTAGTAGGTTATATTAGTAACAACTTTATCGTATCTGTGTTAACAGAATCCAACTCTTTTGTAACCAGAATTAAAATTTGAAATAAAAAATCATTACTATCTAATAAATCAAATCAAAAATACTTTATTCAGATTAGGCCCTAATAAGGCGCTTATGAACGTCAAAAATTACCACCGGTTCGGAAAACAACCCAGTCATCGAGAAGAACCGGCAAGAAACTCGATCGGGTACTTCTTTTTAACACATATATATATATATATATATATATATTACATTATACTGATTCTACATCTGAAATGGCAACTTAAATGTTTTTTATTTTATTTGTAAAAAATGTTATACGTTGCAAATAATTGAATTTAAATGCGTGGCCTTATTAACTGAGAGAAAATCTTAGTAATACAGCTAATAATTTGTTAATTATGTAGGAGCTCCGGGCTCACTACTATAAGATTCTAGATTGACATGGTCAGCATAATAATAATACTCGGAGTGCGTGAAATGGACTGTTTATTAATATGACCATATAAGGTATTTATAGAGACACGCGATTTTTCATTTATTTGTTCAATTGTTTGAACGACATTCTATTTACAATATTTATAAAAGTTTCAGCCAGCCTGCCAAAGAGGATGACATACTCGGTAGCTACAAGTACGTTGACACGCTATTTGTTGTACAGAATTTAACAAATGCTTATATAAAGTCCCATGAAAAGGAACGTAAATACAAGCTCGCATATGAGTGTCATTAAAAAAAGTTCAATTATAAGCACGGGTGCGGTGGAATTGTCGCGGTTTCGTAGGAAAAGCGTACTGGACGATGTTTCACGACCTTTTTCCGAAGCAACGAGATGCTTCACACAGTAATGAAATATTTTATTGCACAGCGAACAAAGGCGTCATGGAATGCGAGCGGAGAAGTAACAACATTGTACTCAGATTTTTAGTAACTCGCTACTGCAAACGAGCTTCTGTATAAGATTTTTTATCGTGCATAAAACGTGACTGGAGAATATGTTGCAAAGACTTGTAGTTATACACTGTAACTGTATTCTTTACTACCTATTTGGCCGACAACCTTTAAGTGAAAAATCAAACGTTAAATTATAATAGTATTCTAATGAGGATAATTGTCCTCAATAGTTATAACATAGCATTGAGAACATTTGACAGTTATCATTAAATTGTGTGAAATATCACATCGAAGGCGGTTTATTTTTTTTTGTAAAAAAAATTATTTAAAGATATTCTCACCGAATTGTGACTATAGATAATCTTAACTTAGTAAATACTTAGCACTCATGTTAATAGTTTATTTTACTGTTTCGATTTTAAGTATCTTGACATTATAATATAGTTGTATATATTCAAAAACTTATTATTTGTGATTAAACTCATTCCGCCTTTAATTGAACAAAACTATTTTTATAATAATTTCGAATCGTTAAAATGTTTTTATTATTTTGAAAATAATAATCTTATTTTACAATACGAATACGTAAAGTAGTGCATAAAATTATGAATATCAAAATGTACCTCGCCTTCAGAATTTATTTTTACAAATTCTGACAGATAAATTTAATTTTCAGTTTTATAGCTAGAATCTTTACAAAGGATATAAAGTTATGGATTTTATTATAGTTCGGTGTAATATCTTATATCTAAGTGTGAAATTGACTTTATTTGTTACGATTTCACGCCTGAATTACTCAACCAATCATCATGAAATTTTATATAGAAATTGTCCGGGGTACAAAAGAGGACTAAGGCTTTTTTTATATATCATAGGTGGCAAACGAACATGTGGGTCACCTGATGTTAAGTGATCACCACCGTCCATAGACGCTTGCAACGCCAGAGGAGTCGCAAGTATGTTGCTAGTCTGTCTTTGAGGGGAGGGACGTGGGCCTCCGGTGCTCTCACTGACCGAACGAAACGCAACAATGCAAGGACTGTTACTTCACGTCGGTTTTCTGTGAGAGGGTGGTACTACCCCGGGTGAGCCGACCCATTCATGCTAAACCAGTAATAGCTTCAGCGTGGCTCTACCACCTACAGCTACTTTTAATCCAGTAAAATGTACTGTTCACGAGGCACAGACCAAGTATACGTTACTGTGAACGAAACCGCGAGCAAAAGGTAGCTTAAATATTGAATTGGTTAGAAATAACTCATTTAATGTAGCTTTTATGGGAAAGTATTAATTACGATTTTAAAATGTTCTATAATTTAATTCAAACGTTTGATCCGACACAGTATTTGCAAATCGGTTGCGGTTGGCGGTCCGCAGCGCGTGGCATCACGCTAATGTAAAATCTCAATCATTCCATTTGAATTATCGATATCATAACCTAAAATTAACTGTTAAATGCTTCAGTGTTATTTTATTTGTGTCTGTTTTTTTTATATCATAGGAGGCAAACGAACAGGCGGTTCATCTGATGTTAAGTGATCACCGCCGTCCATAGACACTAGCAACACCAGGGGAGTCGCAGGGAAGGCGTCGCCAGCCTGTGTTTGGGGGAAGGGGGAAATGAGAGGGGAGGGAAGAGGAGAGACGAGGTGGGCCTCCAGCGCTCTCACTGACCGAATGAAACGCAACAATGCGAAGACTGTTACTTCACGTCGGTTTTCTGTGAGAGGGTGGTACTACCCCGGATGAGCCAACCTATTCATGCTGAAACCGGTAATAGCTTCAGCGTGGCTCTACCACCTTCTAAACCACCTTCTACCACCTGTTTTATTATATTGTTTAATTTATGTATTAACTAGTGGGCATAGCAGACATTGTCCCGCCTTGATAATAAAAGAAAACCTTGACAAATTATATACCCAAACCTTCCTCACAAATCACTCTATCTACTGGTGACCGCATGAAAATCCGTTCAGTAGTTTTTAAGTTTATCGCGAACAGACGAACAGACATGACAGAGGACTTCGTTTTATAATATGTAGTGATAAATCAAATAACAAATAAAGTTTCAAATAACAAATAAAGTTTATTATAAATTTGAAGACGTAGTCTTATCTAAGAAAAATAAACTAAAATAGATTCTCATTTTGAATACCTTAAACTGATAATATATACTCAAAATCTATTTCATCTCGATATTCGTTTTTTTATAAACTAAAACCAATAATATTAGAACGTACTACTATTTATATTATGTCTTTTGTATTCAATAGTATATATTGTTATTAATAAACAAAATATTTATTTCAAATATCCAGTTGCATATCCTTATCCGTGCTAAGTATTAAATAGTAGTTTTCACAAAATAAAAAAGCTGTTGCCGTCCGGGAATTCAGAATTGAATATTTCGCAGGGTTCGTTTATTCCGAATCTAGCAAACGAGATGACCGCGCCTCATTGACTGCCGACTCGATAACCGGCTACAATTGTGGCTCGCGGGATTACCTACTGGTTTTGTTAACTCCCGTTCGTTTCTAATCTCTCTATGTATATATAATAAGTTTATAATTGGAAATAAACCTAGGACAGTTTTATACATTATTGAATAATTGTATATAGAATAAATACTATAAGTTGTGGATACGGTCCAACTTGCTGCAAGATGTGCTACGTTCTATGGCAAATGCTTATACACGCTAATGACGCGTTTTGGCTATCGTTTTGGCAGCGAGACGCGTTGATCAGTCGACCCTAGAGTGCATTAAAATTGCCTACAATCACACTACATGGTGCCATACTTCATACCGCACAAATATGCAATACTAACTGATAACCGTAACTTCTTTTCCGTCATTTATTATGTTAACAACATATTTTAGGTATAAAAAACATAAGTACCACACCGCTTACCTCGTTTCTCGATAGCAACAAGTATCGTTGAACGCGTAATGCTTATAAACATCATAATTTACTTAAACTATAATGACTATATTAAATGAAGCTATAGTGATATTTTTTTCAAACCAAGTGTCTAAGAAGTACAAAAGAGTGATTGAAATTTATCCAGAACTTTTTGAGTGATAAGCGCACAACCGCAGTCCTTTATCATTTTATCCATATACATATGAGAAGATATAATAAGGGCAGCACACTTACGATGCTTGAGGCTCTATACTAAGCCGGCTGCGTGAAGCTTGAATGAATTAACTCGAAGATGGAATGGTGCCAAACGCAAAGTATCAACGCACGTGGCCTTCCACACCAAGACACCATTGAAATACGGTCAGCAAGTCATTTAAATATTTTTTTACATAATAAAATATTTAAAATAATATATCTCGTCAGAATGCAGTTCTTGTTGAAATACGTCTGTGTTTAGAAATAATTTCATGAAAAGCAGATTTTCAGTCAAAGGGGGATGGAAGTTTGTGTGCGGATTCCACTAGTTTTGAAGTTAGATATATGAAAATTTCAAAGAGACATTGAAATCAACATGCAGGAAAATTTGTATACAGCGAGGTCTAGTTTGCAGCTGCTTTATAATTTCTAAATAAATGGGTAATTAGCTAAAAGAGTGGAGTTAGACTATTAATAATTAAGCTGATGTGTCGCGTTGATTAGCGTGTTTAAATTTGCTTTGATTGAATTTAATTGTAAGTAGTAGAGCCACGCTGAAGCTATTACTGGTTTCATGGGTCGGCTCGCCCGGGATACTACCACGCGACCCACATAAACTCCGACGTCAAGTAACAGTGCTTGCATTGTTGTGTTTCGTTCGGACAGTGAGAGCACCGGGGGGCACCTCCCCTCCCCGTCCCCCTCTCTCCTTCCCTTCCTCCCGCTCTCCCCAAATACAGGACGGCAACGCCATTGCGAAACCCCTGGTATTGCAAGTGTCTATGGTCGGTGGTGATCGCTTAACATCAGGTAACCCACATATTCGTTTGCCTCCTATGGTATAAAAAAAGTGTGAAATTGTCAGAGTTTGAAATCACTAAAACGTCAGCCCGCGAGGTGTCGTGGTGATTATGCCCATGCCTTCCTTCGGGAAGAGGTCTGTAGATCTGCAGTGGGTCTTTTACAGACAGATGTGGATGATGGTTTTTTTTTTTCGAACTGACTACGCTATTGACCAAGCAAGGTCTTAACAGCTTCACCGGACTACAAGGATGATGGAAAATTTCATCTTTGACATTATTTACGAGAATATACTAAGCTGTAGTATTTGTAATTTAAAAATAAAATTTGATTGGATTTATCTATGATTCTGATATTAGTTTTAGTGTACATATGTGTGCGTGATTGCACGTGTTTTTAAGAGACTCATTTATATATGTGCATATAAGATAAATAAATGGATAAAGTGTCAATTAAAACAATAAGAATGAACACAAATTTCTAATTACCGGATTAAGATAAGTATATGAAAAACAAAAAAAAAATGTAGTGAAATTTGCTAAAACGATATAAACGAAAAATTCCAAACCCTATACTGCTACTGGACAGTGTTTGATTACGGCACGTTCATTCCAAAATCTATTTTCATTTCCTACCCCGAATCCATTTCCATTTTGATTCGGCTTCTGTCGCACTTGATGTATTGGTTACTCATTTTATTCAAATCATATCTGGGTGTTAATTTCCATTTGACATTTAATAGTACGACAGTCTATTTATGTATGATCATTTGTAATTATAATAATTATTCAAAACATTTTAAAATTCAGTTGCCGCACTTCGCTTCAGAATTACTGCACCTATTTGACTAATTTTATATATTGTATAATACAATTTGAAATAATTATACACGATTGTATATTGAATATACCTGACATCTATACCTATAAATATATAAAAACCTATCTTTATTGCAAGAAACACACTATGGCAAATAAGTGTTTAGCTTGCGGAAAATTCGTTTCACCTGGAGGCGGTATTGCCAGTTGCGGTAATTGTAACGCTAAATATCATAAAGGATGCATCTCGGGATCGGATTCAGCCAGCACCGGTAAAGACTGGTTATGTCCGGAGTGTACAAAGAAGATCAAGAAGGGTGACAACAGCTTCTCGGCTGGTAATAATGTCCTGGAAACCAATAGCGACGGTATCACAAGCTCTGCTCATACTAAACACTCACAAATATCTGTGGGTGTTGAGATTGTGGAAGACCTACGACGTGAGCTGTCTGTATGTGTCACGGAGATGCGAGAGTTTCGAAAAGAAATGGCTGAGGTTCGTGCATCTGTTGCGGGCCGGAACGGGTCTGGATGGATTTGAGCGGAGGCTGGAAGCACTAGAACAGCGAGAACCATGCACTAAGGAGGTTAACGAGCTTGAGGAAACCGTTGCTCTGCTTCAACTAGAACTGAATGATAGAGATCAGGAGGCGCTTCTTTCTGATCTTGAGATTGCACATCTACCGGAAGAGAAAGGGGAAAATGTGGTTCACACGGTTTGTGTGCTAGCCGCGAAGCTGGGAGTTCCCATGGAGGACAGGGATATTGTCTTTGCTGAGCGTATAGGATCCTTGATTGAACAAAAGGGAGAGATTGTCGGTGTTGATCCTAGGGGCAGGCGAGTTGTTGTACGGCTGGCACGGCGCCTTCTTCGTGACCAGCTGATTTCGGCCGCTCGAGTTCGCCGTACAATATCTATCAATGATGCGGATCAAGCAAAGCCATCACCACGTATATATATAAATGAGCGGTTGACACGCACTAATCGCCAACTGTTTTTTCGAGTTCGCGCGGAATGCCGCAAGCAGAAGTGGCGCTTTTCCTGGACAAAGCGAGGACGTATCTTTGCCCGCCAGGGTGAAGGTAAACAGGTTTATTCATTCCGCACAGAGTCGGATTTTAATCGTATATTTCCAAATTCTACTACATAATGTTTATTTTGTATGTTTTATTACTAATTATGTTATTTTGTTTGGTTTGGTTATTTTCTACTATTTTTTATATTTGCTTTGTGTATGTTTATTATTATATTTTCATTGTATTAATGTATACACAGGTGTTGCATGGGGTAGGTACTTAATTTCAGTCTGTAACAGAACTATAAAGAGATATCTAGAATTAAAACTAAATTATATTAAAGTTGCAGATGTTATATATATAAAATATGTTCTGTCACATTATACTTTAAATTTTATCGGCGTATTTTATAATCCATTCATGATATTAATCTGCCTAGCAAATTTTATAAATAAACACTTCTCGGTTTTTGTGCACATTCTAAATGCTATCCTGTAACAATTTAAGAGTTGGTTTTTTTAATGCGGGGTCACTTAACACGCGCCATGAAGAATTTATAGTAGCGGTAAATAGTCTTAAACCTGATGTAATGGCTATTAACGAGACCTGGTTGAGAAAGGGGGAAGAGGCCAAGGCTCCGAGTTTACCTGAATTTAATTTTAGGCATACTCCCAGGTCTTGCCACATCCGGTCTGGGCGAGGAGGAGGAGTTGGATTTTATATACGCAATGGTATAAATGCTCGCAACTGCAGTTATCCTTTGGTGCCCTCAATAGAACAAATGTGGCTACGTATATGCGTGAGTGGCATATCAATTGTTATCGGTACCGCATATAGACCACCCTGGCAGGATATTACTTTTTTCTTAGATACTTTGGCTGATTCCATTACCTCTTTTTCTAAATTTGATAAAGTAATACTGGTGGGAGACTTTAACATAAATTTGCTTGTTTGCAGTAGCCAAAAGAAAGATTTACTAAATCAATTTCTACAGAATTTAAACTTGATACAAATTATTAATGAACCTACTCATTTTACCGAGCAGAGCCAAACACTGATAGACATTGTGTGTACGGATGCACGCGTTCGTAGTGCAACAGTCAAACATAGCCCAGAGTTGGGAGGCCATGCGATGATACTTGTAGAATTTAACTTTAAAAAAGAAATCCACCCTAAATGTGTAACTGTAATGGTCTGTACCATTACAAAATATAGTTTCTGAACTATTTAACGTCCACTTGCAAAATGTCTTATGTCAATCAGTAATTTTAAAGTTATATGATATTATTTTGTATATAAAATGTTTATCAACTGTTGTTAAAGAACGGAAAATGTGACATATGTAATAGGTATTACATATCCTCGGCGAAGTTACATCGTCCGAGGATGAAAGCGCTCTTCAAACAACATTCGAAGTCACGTTTTATAGTAATCCAGTGTCTTGGAAATAGGAAGCGTTGTTCGACGTGTATTAACCCTTGTTACTTTGACAACACTAACCCTTCTCAGTTTCCAACTGGCATGATCTTACAAACTGAGAGCAATGCAAATAAAATTTGCGAATGGCTCGGTAAGCTTTTGTGCCGCACCTAAGCGTACCAATCCGCGTATCCTTTGGATTTACGGGTGTTGATATGGGCTTTATTTATTTCTTTACTATTGAGATATGGCTCATACATCTTACACTTTTAGACAGGAATCAAGTATCAGCGAAAAATATTATATTTCTATTTTTACACTGAAGCATACAATTCAAGCAAGCAACAACGACGCTGTGATTAATGTCGGGTACAGTGAAATGTTTCTTCTAAATGTTTGTAACTAAAAATAGTTGTTCAAAAATGTTCAGTAGTTTTTGAGTTTATCGCGAACAGACAGACAGACAGACGGACGTGGCAGAGGAATTTCTTTGTTTTATAGTATGAAGTGATATTATAATTTTGTTACTTGCAAAATACATTACTTTATAGTAACAAAAATACATTTTTCATTTATAAGAGGACGGTCTTTATCCAAAATGAATGGTCAAGTTTGAGTGCCTGTGCCCATTCCAGAGGTGACGTGGAGCATGCTCGCGAGAACCTGTGACATTTTCATTGGTGCGGCCTACGGTTCATCGTAAAGGATGCTTCTAACCCATCAAAACAGGTACAGCGACTTTCTTTTAATTTCTAGCATTTCGTAGATCAATCAGTTGATCAGCCAGTGTTTATTCGGCTGTCGAGAGATTAATGGTCGATATGCAGTGACGACTATTAATGGATTTTGTATGTAAACATATATTTAAAAAACATATATGACCATAGCAATTTATTTTAATAAATATATTTTGAATGAAAATAATTACATATTTCATTACAGTTGCAACAAAACAATCAAATGAAGTTAAATGCAGTAAGTTCTCGTCAATCTCTTTGGCCGATCTGAATATAGCCATAAGTTCGGACTTGCACATAACATCGTCAGGAGTTTAATACAAAACAAAATTAAATTTATTATCATGAGAAACTAAGGTACTTACGTATTAACACCACCGCGCTCGCGGACCGCTGTAGCGGCCGGCTCGCGTTATCTTTTTTCGCAAGTTTAACCTAACCTAAACAAATCGAGATGAAACTGTTTCTTTTTAACTTAAAAATCATCAAGTCGCTAATATACAAAACGCAAAAACTATGTTTCGCTAGTCTAACCTAACCTAATCGATTTCTTTTTCTCAATTTATCCCGTCTAGGTTCGGTTAGGTTAGACTTGTGAAACAGAACGCGCGAGCCGGCCGCGGTAGAGGTCGGGTAACGCGGCGGTGGCGTTAATACGTAAGTATCGAATCTAAAACTAGCATTTAGATATCCTTAAATTGCCTCGATGTTAAACATATAATATAAGTATTTATACCTACATTTGTATTTTGTGCATTTATATTCAGAACGATCAAAAAGTTTGGATAGCACTGTACTATACTAGAAGACCAATATATGATACAGAGTTATAAAGATCCAAGGAGCCGGCAAATCGTGTAGTTAACACAACTCTTCGACACAAAGCTGTAGATCACAGTGAGGTCGCGACTTTATCTCAGTTTCCGCCCGGGCTGCGTTCACTAGCGATACAGAGAAAATAGTAGCACAATAAAACAAGGCGCACCGACTATATCGGGCTGAGAGAGGCCAGAGCCCAGTTCTTATCGGAAAACGGTTACAGTGATTCATTGCACCTCTATTTACTCACTGATCTGAGGGCCGATTGCAACGTGCACCTGACTTTGTGATCTCTTTGTTGTAAGGGAAGCTGGAAATTAGAACCTCCAGGCTGCTTGCTTCCTATATTTATTTTTTTGTTACTCTAGACACGTTTAATTCGGATTTTGAGTCAATTTTAATCTGTGGTATTTAAGACCATTTCTCACTAGCTGCTCGCGCCGGCTTCGCACGGGTACACTTACAAGAGTATCAAGTTAAATGAGACGTATACAGTACAGTACTGTGTGTACCTCTGTGTGTCAATTTTGTCAGTATTTTGGAAACCTTCATGGACATTTTAACTCCATATTTTATTTATTTCCTACAATTTTGTTTATGTAAACCTGACCCAGATTATTACAAACGCAATAAAAAATATTTTTTTTATATCATAGAGGACAAACGAACTGGTTAGTCACCTGATATTAAGTGATCACCACCGTCCATAGACACTTGCAACACCAGGGGAGTCACAAGTGCGTTGCCATCCTGTGTGTGGTGATCACTTAATATCAGGTGACTAACCAGTTCGTTTGTCCTCTATGATATAAAAAAAATATTTTTTATTGCGTTTGTAATAATCTGGGTCAGGTTTACATAAACAAAATTGTAGGAAATAAATAAAATATGGAGTTAAAATGTCCATGAAGGTTTCCAAAATACTGACAAAATTGACACACAGAGGTACACACAGTACTGTACTGTATACGTCTCATTTAACTTGATACTCTTGTAAGTGTACCCGTGCGAAGCCGGCGCGAGCAGCTAGTGAGAAATGGTCTTAAATACCACAGATTAAAATTGACTCAAAATCCGAATTAAACGTGTCTAGAGTAACAAAAAAATAAATATAGGAAGCAAGCAGCCTGGAGGTTCTAATTTCCAGCTTCCCTTACAACAAAGAGATCACAAAGTCAGGTGCACGTTGCAATCGGCCCTCAGATCAGTGAGTAAATAGAGGTGCAATGAATCACTGTAACCGTTTTCCGATAAGAACTGGGCTCTGGCCTCTCTCAGCCCGATATAGTCGGTGCGCCTTGTTTTATTGTGCTACTATTTTCTCTGTATCGCTAGTGAACGCAGCCCGGGCGGAAACTGAGATAAAGTCGCGACCTCACTGTGATCTACAGCTTTGTGTCGAAGAGTTGTGTTAACTACACGATTTGCCGGCTCCTTGGATCTTTATAACTCTGTATCATATATTGGTCTTCTAGTATAGTACAGTGCTATCCAAACTTTTTGATCGTTCTGAATATAAATGCACAAAATACAAATGTAGGTATAAATACTTATATTATATGTTTAACATCGAGGCAATTTAAGGATAGCTAAATGCTAGTTTTAGATTCGATACTTACGTATTAACGCCACCGCCGCGTTACCCGACCTCTACCGCGGCCGGCTCGCGCGTTCTGTTTCACAAGTCTAACCTAACCGAACCTAGACGGGATAAATTGAGAAAAAGAAATCGATTAGGTTAGGTTAGACTAGCGAAACATAGTTTTTGCGTTTTGTATATTAGCGACTTGATGATTTTTAAGTTAAAAACAGTTTCATCTCGATCTGTTTAGGTTAGGTTAAACTTGCGAAAAAAGATAACGCGAGCCGGCCGCTACAGCGGTCCGCGAGCGCGGTGGTGTTAATACGTAAGTACCTTAGTTTCTCATGATAATAAATTTAATTTTGTTTTGTATTAAACTCCTGACGATGTTATGTGCAAGTCCGAACTTATGGCTATATTCAGATCGGCCAAAGAGATTGACGAGAACTTACTGCATTTAACTTCATTTGATTGTTTTGTTGCAACTGTAATGAAATATGTAATTATTTTCATTCAAAATATATTTATTAAAATAAATTGCTATGGTCATATATGTTTTTTAAATATATGTTTACATACAAAATCCATTAATAGTCGTCACTGCATATCGACCATTAATCTCTCGACAGCCGAATAAACACTGGCTGATCAACTGA
>MU159130.1:340042-351046 GCA_015888305.1 Antheraea pernyi | reverse complement strand
TGGTGATCGCTTAACAACAGGTGACCCATCTGTTGGTTTGCCTCATATATATATCATATATATATATATGTCGGGGAGAACGTTATTCCCGTTGACATCGTCATTAGTGGTTACGGCATTAGTGGGCGTCATTCGGGTAAAATGCGAGCACAAAACACAATGTAGACAGTTTCATGTATTTTAATTTAGATTCAACAATAGTTTTACACTATACAATGATATCGTTGCAAAAATTAACAACTACATGTTTTCATATTCAAAAATAAAATTGACAAATTTACTCAAAAATATATTTAAAAGCTTATTGTACATAGAAAAATAATGGGCGACTCTTGCTTCTTCATCGAAACTGCAAGAATAACTTAAGCGTAAAAACAACGTCGACGCGAGAGTGACGTCACAACCGACCATTAACCATGAGATCAGTAGTCAACGAAGGAATCATTAATATGGCTCTGATATTAAAAATAAACTTTATTTATTTACATCACAAGTGTTCACATCGACTACGGCACTCTCGCTTGACGTCACTTCTCACGAGCGTAGCCAGGTTGAGTAGAGTGGGGGGAGGGGAGGAGGAGGAAGGGTGTAACTATCCCTCTAACTATTCGACTATCCCCCTTTTCGTTGCACTTTCCCTCTACCTTCTCAACGAATCTCCTCTCTGTTTAACTAGTACCCTTTCTTATTCGATTATTCCTCTTGTTCCACTTTTTCCTCCTTCTTGTTCCACGTTCCCCCTAACTTCTCAACTATTCTCCCCTCTGTTTAACTATTATTATTAACTTATTTATGTTCGACTATAACCTTTTAATTCTACTTTCCCCCTACCGTCTCAACGATTTCCCCAATACCTGGTCGATAGTAACCCTCCTTGTTCAATTATCCCCCATTCTACTGGTGCCATGAACCAATCATATGTCTATTTAAACTGCATTTTTTTTAAATATTTGACCTCCGATCCAGCCCTCACAACTAAACCCTGGCTACGCTCCTATCACCTCTCCGCCATATGAATCTGGACGATACAACAATTCAGTCGCTAATATATAATGATAAATCCAATCGATTTCAACAGTCACCATTTATAGGTCGTATAATCTTTTTAACGCACGTTTCGTTCACTAAACTTTGTGCTTCGGAAAGGAACTTGAGCTTAATGCTATGGAATTGGAAAGTTACTGCTACGAGTTCGTAATACTCACGGTACTTGGTAGTAGGTTCCGTTTGTTTCGTATGGGCCTATAGCTCTGAAATCAGAAGGAGAGCTTTATAACGCTTTTTTTTTTATGTTGGACACAAGTAATATATTTTAAATTTGGGAACATATATTAACTTGGCAAATGTTTCCAAAATTATTTTGGAATTTATATAGTTATTAGCTGACCTGTGCAACTTCGCCTGCACTAAATCGGTTATTACCGGTTTCAATTGTATTTTTAAACGCAAATAATCAATTATTTAAACGTAAATAATCAAATATTCAATTTAGGCCCTGAGAAGGCGCTTATGAACGTCAAAGGTACTACCGGTTCGGAAAACAGCCCAGTCATCGAGAAGAACCGGCAAGAAACTCGATTAATTACTAAAATGACTATTAAAAAATAGGGGTTGGTGTTAGAAGGGTGAACATTTAAAAAAATACATACAACCCTAAATGTTCACCCTTCTAACACCAACCCCTATTTTTTAATAGTCATTTTAGTAATTAATCGAGTTTCTTGCCGGTTCTTCTCGATGACTGGGCTGTTTTCCGAACCGGTAGTACCTTTGACGTTCATAAGCGCCTTCTTAGGGCCCAAATTGAACAAACAATTTTTCGATTTTAATTTTGAATCATTTTTCATCCCACTCGATTACTGATCAATTATCACTTGGTAAGTTATACCAGAGAAAGAACTAATTAAAACCAAGTCGTCGTCTTATTTGTGACTGTGTTTCACATGTATTTAGATTAATATTTCCCTGAGCTTATGGCAAAGCTAAAATTTTCGGTACAAAAAAAGCCTATTTTATGAATCTTCTATCTATCTATCTTCTTCTATCTATACTATAATAAAAATGGAACAAAGTCAAATTTGTACATAAAATATTTTTTTTTAAATTTTGATCGGGGTAGACTTTGTTATCGATATAAAAGCCAAAAATAATCCTTTCACAATTTTCGTGTGTCTGTCTGTCTTTCTGTCCATGTAAAAGCCACGTTTTAATTTTGAATTTATTTTTCAATTCCAGTTTATTTTATAGTGCACGTGTTCTGTTAATCTATTTACTACTTAACCTACCTTTTCCTGTATCAAGTTTCTAGACACACTCATTACACCATAATACCAAATATTTTATCAAAATGTTAATTGACCATGTATTATCATGAGCCACAGTAACGCGTGACCGGGTTAGCTAATGTATCTACACAAATAAAATGATAGATATCTGCTGTTATCACTCTCAATCTACTGAATAGATTTTGATTCCATCAATCGATTTCTGAAGTGAAAGCTTCTTTAACGGCGTTGAGCGATTGTTAGTAGGAGAAAACCTTTTGTGTTCGCGTCAGCGACATGTCAGTAAGGTGTCACCGATATGCACGTGACGTATTGCGCTTCCGTCAGCCCAGCAACACGTAGTACACCGGCCTGTATACATCTAATATCGATATATATATATTTTTTATATCATAGGCGGCAAACGAACCAATGGACACTTGCAACACCAGGAGAGTCGCAAGTGCGTTGCCATCCTTTGTTTGGGGGAGGGAGGAGTGGGGTAGGGGGCAGGATAGGGGAGGTTGGTATCCGGCGCTCTCACTGACCAAACGAAACGCAACAATCAACTGGTCGCTATCACTATGAGCTAAAATTCTATTGCGCGAATAACCGTAAATAAGCCGAGGTGTGCCGTACGCCCTTGCTGAGTGCCTTATGCGCTCGCCTTAGTAGTCCGGTGAAGCTGTGAAGACCTTGCAAAGTCAATAGCTTAGTCAGTTCGAGAAAAAACTCCCGTGACCCTTTCTTCGCCGCGGCATATTTTGTTTCGATTGACGATTTTAAACTCGTAATATCTTTTGAATGCAACGGCAGATTTTAATAATTCAAAAAGTTATCTACAGGTACTGAAACTGTCTTAGTTAAATAATAATTTATTTGGATAAGGATTAATATAAAGACCTGAATAACATGGTCTTTTAGGCATGGTCTGGTTTTTGTTAAGATTTCATTCACAAATGTAGTTATAGTGACATTATCACAATAGCTGGATATATAGTACTACGAGGTTTTTTATAGATATTAATATGTTCTTTAATATTGTAGAACATATTTTTGTTCTATCATTCATAGTTTCCGCAGCGCATGCGATGAAAGTCATTATATGTCAATATTTTTCATACCTTGGATTACATTATTGAAATTTTAGTAGGGATCCCTATTTATTTTCTAGTAAAAAACATCACCCATGTTACTCAGGGATAATGTTAAATTCTAATGATGAACGATTTATCGAAATCCGTATAGTAGTTTTTGAGTTTATTCGTTGCAAACATACAAAAATAAAAAATACAACGTTTCCTGTTCATAATATTAGTGTAGATGTAGATGTATCGCTCTACCACCTACGAAATATTAGCGTATAACACATATATATATTAAATAGCGAATATATTTTGCACTAAGCTTGTGCAGCTCATCATATGGTTGGTTAAATAATAAGCTCTATAAAAATGTATATAATTATTGTTCTGAGTGCCAATGTATGTGAAAACCATACTAATGTTAATAATTTCAATATACAGATTATGACGTTAAAATAATAGGTATTTACCTATGAAATTGCCGTTCTGCAGTACTGGTCATTTCAAATAAAAATAATTTTTATTTGGCTAAGAATTCTAATTTCAAATTATTTATTTTTTTCCAAAAGTAGTCATTTGTTTATTGATTAGTGTTACATTTTCATCGCATTTCAATCTTTTTTGTCATCATGGATACGTTAAAAATTCGAGTAATTATGGAATATGAGTTCCGTCGTGGCAGCAACGCGGCACAAGCGGCACGCAACATCAACGACGTTTACGTAGCTAACACTACAAACCAACGCACCGCCTGTTATTGGTTTGCTCGCTTCGGTTCTGGGAATTTCGACCTGAAAAATGAACCTCGCGGTCGTCCCAAAACTTTGGTCGATAATGACGAATTAAAGGCGATTGTGGAGGCTGACGATACACAATCTACGGCTGAATTAGCAGCAGCTTTTGACGTTAGTGTCAAAACAATATTGGTCAATTTGCGTCAAATTGGCAAGGTAAAAAAGCTTGACAAATGGGTGCCCCACGAACTCAATGATCGCCAGCGCAAAGTACGCGTCGAGACGTGCCTTGCACTGCTCAACAGACACACAAATGAAGGAATTTTGAACCGCATTGTTACCTGCGATGAAAAATGCATTCTGTTTGATAAGTTGGTTGAATCCTGGTTCAGCACCTAAACAATGCCCTAAAAGAAAACTTACCCCTAGAAAAGTGATGGTTACTCTTTAGTAGTCTAGCGCCGGTGTGATTCATCACAGCTTCTTACCAAATGGGGTGAGCATTACTGCAGATGTGTGCTGTGAAGAACTGAACACAATGATGGAGAAGCTGGCACATCTCCAACCGGCATTGGTCGATCGATCGCCTCCGCGCAAACGACAACGCGCGACGTCATACTGCACAGCAGACGGTCTCCAAGTTTGCTAGAGCTGGGGTTGGAAGTTCTCCGTCATCCGCCCTACTCACCAGGTCTTGTGCCTACAGACTACTACTTTTTCCAGAATTTGGATAACTCCTTGGCGGGAAAAATTTCAATACCCGAGAGGCAGTAAAAAATGCCTTTGAAGAATTTGTTGCCTCCCGTCCAGCTGATTTCTTTAAGAAGGGCATCAATAAACTGCCACTGTGTTGGAAAATATGCATTGATGGCACGGGACAAAAAGGCAATTTCATAGGTAAAGACCTAATGATTCAGATTTAAAATAGAATATGTAGTAATTACTCGTATTTATTCGTTAAAACACGGGCGCGGAAAAACGGGCCGGCTATTTTTCCGAGCGCGCAGGAGTAAACCGCTACAAATATTTAGTTAATTTATATGAGTTTTCACTTCTATCGGCAGTACTATCCGCAAAAACTTAGATATGCTGGATCTAGTAAAAGACCAGCATAATTTAAATACTAGAAACAACGATAAATTGGTCATTCCATGCTTCAGACTCACTAAGTCCAAAAACAGGTTTTTAGGTAATATTGTTAGGTTTTATAACAAAGTCTCAAAACACACAAGCGGGTTTTAATATCTAAAGGCTTATTATAGGGTGGATCAATATGTGAACGATTGTTACGTCTGGAAATGACGCCCTTATCTGTGCATCCACTAATAACGAATGTAACTATTTATGTTTTGTAAAAATATATAATATGAAAAGATAAACCAGATCGAGTTTCTTGCGGTTCTTCTCGATGACTGGGTTGTTTTCCGAACCGGTGGTGGCTTTGACTTAGGCTCAAGGCCTAAATTGAGTAAAGGATATTTAGATTTTGATTTTGACTAATCACTTTTCTTTTCTGATCGACTTTTTTTAATTTACGACTAAGACACTCGGTCCTTATTTACCAAAAAAAAAAAATTACATTAGTTGAATTTGATATAGGGTTATTAAAATTTTAAGAAAATAAAATTGTTGTAAGCACTAAGCTATGTTTTCATGTAGTGGAGAAGTGGGGCAATCGGTTTTGTGCTTGTATTTTTTTCTCTATAAACATGATATATAGTTAAAAAGCGACACAGACGAAGTGGCGGGTATCAGCTAGTTTTGTATAAACTGACTGATGGCGAACGGAAACCCGTCAAATCGTCAAATCCACGCTGTCTATCATTCAATTTATGTAACACATTAATAAATATTATGTGAATCACAATTAAAACTACGTAACATTTAAGTGGTGTTTTATTTAAGCAATAATAATTCGGCAGAAAGTTCCCCTTTACCCGATATCTACTGGTACTCTGGAAATACCCTGCTTTATCGCGGTCACTGTACGATGTATGTAAACAGCTTATTAAAATAACTATATAACGGACATACTAGGCTCGAAGTTATTAAGTGAAACTATCTATGAGGGTTTTGAGATTCTGACCGGCAAACTTTCTGTATGACGTAAATTGGTGGGAGTTAACACTGTGTCAGGTAGAGTGTTGAAAACACCGGTACTCGTCCGATCATCAAAGTTAAGCGACGAAGGGCGCGGTCAGTCTTGGATGGGTGACCGCCTGGGAACACCGCGTGACGTTGACTTCTTGTTATTTTATATAAAACTTTGATATTCACAGCATTGGAAGTAGCATGATTCGGGATATGAAGAGAAAGTTTACGTGCTTCTCTAACTTGGAAGGTAGTTATTTATAAGCAAACCGTGCGAAAAGCAACCGACAATAAGTTCCATGTCTGTGTAGCGTGCAGCGTACACTGCGCGCGCGCGCGTTTCAATATACCGGAGGGAGGAGGAGCGCGCGCGAGGCAGGACGGCAGCGATGCAGCCGTCGGCCCGCGGTCGACCAGTGCCCATCGAACCGAGTGCGACGCGACACCTGTGCCATTGATTCTGTTACCGCTAATTGTTTTCGCGCGTAAGCCCAAAAGGCTTACATTGGTGACCCTGACGCGCCGTGTATATTCAAGCGTTGAATTATACGGACGGTTTTATTAGGAAATTGCACGCGGTAGCTTTCAGAATGTCACAGGAGCAAGCAAACAGCACTGCCGTAGAACGTGTAGCTGTGCGATTACCTCCATTTTGGCCCGAAGATTGTGAAGTATGGTTCGGCCAAGCTGAGGCACAGTTCACCGTGTCTGGCATCAAGGACGACACAACCAAGTTTGCTTTGGTAGTATCGCAGCTGGATCACAGGTATGCGAAGGAGGTTAAGGATCTAATTAAAAACCCACCCGCCACTGAGCGTTATATAACATTGAAAAAAGAATTGACGAAACGGTTATCAAAATCCCGCCAGCAGGAAATTAAACAATTGCTGTCACGGGAGGAATTAGGAGATAGGAAGCCATCCCAATTTTTGCGTAGTTTAGAAATCACCGCCGCCGGCGGTTTGTCTGATGAAATATTACGTGGCATGTGGATGGACCGTCTACCTACCTACGTACAGGCCATTATAGTAACCCAAACCGCATCTACGACCGAGCAAATGGCAGAGTTGGCAGATAAAATACTTGAGATAACGGACGGCGTACCACCGGTAAACCAGGTGGCATCTACCTCCAAATCAGAAAACCTACAACCATTACAAATGACTCAACAATTTTCGACGATGCCTCAAAACCAGGCGTTAGCTATTCAGGGCGCTAATTTTGACACTCTCCTCGACAGGATCGACCAACTGATTGCAGCACGCGTACAGTCGGAAATAACCCAGCAGATATCAAGGATTACACTTCACGAGTCGCGCGACCGGTCGAGGTTTCGTGAAAGCGTCGCTGCAAGGTCCAGGTCTCGAAGTAAGAGCCAACTCCGTCCACCAGGTATGTGCTGGTATCATCACAGATTTGGGGAGCGGGCCAACCGGTGCACTATTCCTTGTAGTTACCGGGCGGGAAACAAACGCGACAGTCAATAGTGGCGGCAGCCGACTGTCGCGTCAACAGCCGCCTTTTTGTCACAGACAAAAAAACAAAATTGCAGTACCTAATAGACACAGGCTCAGATCTCTGTGTTTTGCCTCTAAAGTTCAATCACCGTGGTTGCAAGCCCACTGACTACACCCTAACTGCAGCTAATGGGACTGCTATACGCACGTATGGCACGTTAACTATGCATCTCGATCTAGGGTTAAGGCGAGAATTTAAATGGAATTTTGTAGTAGCACAAGTAGACAAACCCATCATTGGGGTAGATTTCATGTCTCATTTTGGACTGTTAGTAGATTGCAGAAACAAACGATTATTGGACAGCGTCACTACACTGTCGACACCTGGAATCTTAACCAACTGTCAGGTGTCAAGCATCAAGGTTTTAAGTGGCAATAGTGAGTACCACCAGCTACTACAGGAGTATCCGGACATAACTAAGCCATCTGGGTTAGAACGAGAGGTAAAACATAATACTGTGCATTACATAAAAACTACATCTGGCCCTCCCGTACATTGCAGACCACGCCGACTCGCACCGGATCGCCTGGAGTACGCCAAGCAACTCTTTGAAGAAATGCTGCGTGATGGTACCGCGCGTAGGTCGGACTCCCCGTGGGCATCAGCATTGCATCTGGCACCAAAATCTGACAACAGCTGGAGACCCTGTGGGGATTACCGGGCACTCAACGCCAGGACGATACCAGACCGGTACCCGGTAAGGCACATCGAAGACTTTTCTCAGCTGTTAGCTGGAACCCAGGTGTTCAGTAAAATCGACTTAGTGAAGGCATATAACCAAATCCCCGTCTACGAGCAGGATATCCCGAAAACTGCGATTACCACGCCATTCGGGATGTTTGAATTCCCGTACATGTCTTTCGGTTTGCGTAACGCAGCCCAGACATTCCAGAGATTCGTTGATGAAGTGCTACGTGGCCTGGACTGCTGTTACTCCTTTATCGATGACATATTGGTGTTTTCACGGAATCACGTGGAACACGTAGACCATCTGCGCAAGGTTTTTGATCGATTACAACATTATGGCCTGATCATCAATGAATCCAAATGCACCTTTGGCAAAAACCAAGTAACATTCCTAGGGTATAATGTATCAGCAGACGGCACACGGCCTCTCGAAGAGCGCGTAAAGGTTATACAGGAGTACCCGCCACCAAAAACTGTCAATGGATTGAGAAGGTTCCTCGGGATGTTAAATTTCTATCGCAGATTCATACCTCAAGCAGCCGCTGATCAAGCTGCGCTACATAGTATGATTTCAGGACCTAAGGTAAAAGGGTCGCAAGCACTAACCTGGACAGCCCAGCTCTTACAAGCATTCGAGGCGTGCAAGACCAGCATTACCAGATCCACACTGTTAGCTCACCCGGTGATGAATGCACCGCTCTCCCTCGTCACTGATGCTTCCAACACAGCCGTAGGGGCGGTTCTACAGCAGAGAGTCCACGGTAAGTGGCAACCACTAGCCTTTTTCTCTAAAAAGCTAAATAAATCACAGAAACTCTACAGTACATACGACCGTGAGTTGCTGGCTATTTATGAGAGCGTAAAACACTTCCGATTTATGATAGAAAGCAGACATTTTGTCATACATACAGACCATAAACCGCTCACTTATGCATTCCAACAAAAAGATAGACAATCATCACCTAGACAGTTTAGTCAACTTGATTTCATCTCACAATTCACTACAGAGATACAACACATCGCAGGAAAAGACAATGTAACTGCAGATGCGCTATCACGGATTGAACTAATTTCTATGCCCCCAGATTACGCGAAGATCGCAACAGCACAGCAAAATGACGAAGAATTGCTCCAGTTGTTACAAAACCAGACCTCTTCGTTGAAGCTGCGACAAGTCACCGTCCCAGGGACAAATGTCCATTTATACTGTGATGTATCTATGTCAAAACCACGTCTTTATATTCCTACAACATTTCGCCAGGAAATATTTAACACTGTTCACAGCTTAAGCCACCCAGGTGTAGCAGCCACCACTAGGTTAGTAACAGAACGGTTTGTTTGGCCAGCGATAAGAAGAGATTGCCGAGAATGGGTAAGATCATGCGAACCGTGCCAGAGGAGTAAAATACATAGGCATACAAAGTCACCGCTAGGCACGTTTCAAGCCCCGACTGCACGATTTAGTCATATCCACATCGACTTGATCGGACCGTTGCCACCTTGTAAAGAGTACAGGTACTGTCTAACAATTATCGACAGGTTTACGAGGTGGCCAGAGGTACAGCCCCTACGGGATATAACTGCTGAAACTGTCGCTAGAGGACTCTTCAAGATTTGGATAGCACGGTTCGGGTGCCCCAGCATAATCACGACCGATCAGGGTAGGCAATTTAATTCACACCTATTCAAATGTTTGGCAGACATGTGCGGCATGCAGATTAAGTACACTACGGCATATCATCCGGCGGCCAACGGCATGGTGGAAAGACTACATCGGACACTCAAGGCGGCGATCATGGCACACGGCGGCAATCAGTGGACAGAAGCCCTACCCGCTGTGATGTTAGGGCTAAGATCCGCAGGGAAGCCGGACATACAGGGTCCACCAGCCGAGATGGTCTATGGGGAGTTACTCCGAATACCTGGTGAGTACTTTCACTCTCATTATACCAAAAACGAAGAGCCCCCGGAGTTCATACGTAATCTACGTCAGAAAATGTCATCTCCCCAAGCACCCCCTGCTTCAAGGCACGGAAGCAAGCCGATATTTATACATAACGATTTGAAGAATGCAGCACAGGTATTTCTACGTAAGGGCGCATTAAGAGGAGCCTTAGAACCACCGTATACGGGCCCCTATAAGGTTATATCACGGACTGACAAAACCGTTACCATTGAATCAGCTAGAGGGCTTGTTACGGTATCCGTTGACAGAGTAAAACCAGCTCACATGCTGGCGGATGCAGAACAAAAAACGATACCTAGTTCTGCTATTATCGACGACCCAGAGGCAAAAGCCAGGCATACGAGATCAGGGCGTCGAGTTAATTTCCCTAATTATTTCCAGGCCGGGCTATAACATCCCCAGGGGAGTGGTGTAGCGTGCAGCGTACACTGCGCGCGCGCGCGTTTCAATATACCGGAGGGAGGAGGAGCGCGCGCGAGGCAGGACGGCAGCGATGCAGCCGTCGGCCCGCGGTCGACCAGTGCCCATCGAACCGAGTGCGACGCGACACCTGTGCCATTGATTCTGTTACCGCTAATTGTTTTCGCGCGTAAGATCAAAAGGCTTACCCTTTACTCGAACATCTTTATGAATGAAGTCTTCAACCATTTTGATTGGAG
>MU159130.1:319356-336338 GCA_015888305.1 Antheraea pernyi | reverse complement strand
TTGTTTGCGCTTCGATAGCTTTGTTGTGGATATGTACTTGCTGGTTATTATTGTGAAAGTAAAAGTCTCTTGAGGTATTTGATATATATAATTAACGACAAGTCAACACTTTGCTTGCTCAAGCCCGAGTGTTTGGCGGGGCGCGTCCGTAGGCGCGCGAGGGTGATGCGTCGGCGCGGGTGGTCGGGGGTGAGTCGATGCGTCCGGGGCTTGCGGGGTGTCCTCACTTGTCGTTGGCGCGTGCAGGCGTGGGGGTGAGGGCAGCTTGCACTCCGCTTTACGGCATAGGCCGTAACAATGTCCACAATATGAAGAGTATGGAAATCAACAAATTAAGTGTCATATTTGACTCTTCTTATTAGTTACTAGCTGTGCCGCATGGAACCTTACGTTAAAATAATAGTTTTAAAAAAACTAAAAAAACACGCTTTCATAAAGAAATCAATCTAAAAAACAGAAAATAAAATTTAATAAATTTGGATTAAGAATAGTGTAAATTAGAAATAAATGTATATTTTTGTAAAAAGTGACAAAAAAATGATAAAAACACTGTTATCTGGAGGTCATTATCATTTTTTTTTGTCACTTTTTACAAAAATATACATTTATTTCTAATTTACACTATTCTTAATCCAAATTTATTAAATTTTATTTTCTGTTTTTTAGATGGATTTTTTATGAAAGCGTGTTTTATTAGTTTTTTTAAACTATAATTTATTTTTCATTTTTTAGTTACTTTTTTTTTACTTTTTTTTCGGATTATTGCATTGTCATCGACCTTTGACAGGTGTGCAAAGTTTGAATTAAATCTGATCGTTCAAAGTAGGACAAAATCGAGCTCAAAGGGGTCGCTTACATACATACATACAGGTGAAGCTAATAAAAAAGCGTGATAAAAAGCAGTGATAAAATCATCTGATTATTCTGAATATTAAGTCCATTTACTTATCTAATTTTCTCTCGTACTTAAGTCACGTCTTTAATAAAATTACAATAACATTTGATATAACGAACCGATTTTAAAGAAACAAAGACTAAATTTTGCTCGAAGATATGTTTAACAATATTCTTGGTGAGGTTTTATCGTGACCACAGTATTTTAGTACTGATACGTGTCTAAGCAAACAGATAGACAGGCAGACATTTCTAAAGATAATTGAAATGTATTTTAGTCCCTATTACTAGACTAGCTGACCCGTGCGACTTCGTCTGCACCAAATCGGTTATTACCGGTTTTGATTGTACTTTTCAACTAGAAAAATCTAAATACATCTCAAAACCCGATTGCAGCAATACCTACTGTTTCAAATTGTGAATCCCAACTATCCAGGGACTCACTCAAACATATACCCAGTTGGTATGTGAGAAATATTTTAAAATATGCTTAGAACCCGTTCGCAGCATCACCTACCAGGTCCAATTAAGATAACAAATAACCTACATATATTGCCGATAAATGTCTTCCCAGTACGTTGTCCCAGTAACTTCTGTCCCAATAAGCCTACAACCCGTTCGTAACATCATCTACAGGGTTCAATTAAAATAAAAACTAACCTACGTATATTCGCAGTAATGTTAAAAAAGCTTGAGAGGTCCACGCACCTCCAGTTGGAACCTAGTTCCTTTCCCTTTTTTGTAGACGTTTACTATACGCTCAGTATAGTTTACACTATAAAATATCAAGTTGATAGAGTTAAATTGTAATTTAAACGTTAAAATATATTCATAAAATAAATAATGATAAATTAAACACTGAATGACATCATAACTATTTTCAACTTGTATTAAAACTTTTTCACACTACATTGTATTAAAGAAAAACATAAATATTAAAAAGATATGAGCAACATATGTCATCTGTCACTTGCCTGTGACTATTTGTCTAAGAGCTAGGCAACGGTTTCGACAGCGAATTGGCTGCCGGTAAACCTTTACAGGCAAAAATATTGAACTTTATATAATTTTAGAATGTTTTGTTTTTCACTAACTTTTAAACGCTACTAAAACGTGAATTTATTATTGCCAGACATTTTTGATATTAACAATAATGTGCCCGATGCAATTTTTTGTAAATAAAGAAGTATGTTCAAACCATGTTAAGATATCTGTAATTTTATTGAAGTTATATTTCTTTTGGCGCGTTAGGGAAAAATGATGAGAGTAAATGCGCGCACACCGTCACGAAAAACTGACACCCTGAAGTTAGCTATAGCCAACATTTTGTTTCTTTGTATTTGTTGTTTGTATTTCTTTATATTAAATCTTTCAATGTATTAAATACCTTTTTTCTATTGTTAGTCTCGTTTTTTCTACAAAGGTAGAATATGGCGAAAAAATTTTTTATCTTGTTACGTAAAATAAGTATAACTTCTAACAAAACAAAATGTAGACTATAGCTGTCAGGATGTCGGTTTTTCGTGACGGTGTGCGCGCATCGTAAACATTTACTCTCATCGTTTTTCCCTAACGCGCCAAAAGAAGTATAACTTCAAAATGTTATGAGTAATTGACACTGACGATGGGTGACGTATTAATTCATCACTGCACTTACATGATTTATTCCAATCTATATCAATCAGGGTCGATAAAGAATATTGCAAAACTTTGACGCATCGTGTTTAGTCGTGTCCGCTTAAAGGAAATAAATGTTCTTGCTATTTAGGATTTTATCACAATGTTATTTATTCAAAATGTTGTACAAAAAATTATCATATGGTTTCAGAGTCAGTCGTGGTATTGAGTGGTGTGACCGATGGAATGTCAATTCGATGTCCCCAGGTTCGGCCCCGGCAAATACGAACGAATATTTACTAATTTAAATTGGTAACACTATTGGTTGACGGTGAAGAAAACCATCGTGAGGTGACCGAAACCTGAGAAATACTCTTATTGTACTACGGTATGTTTTTTTTTTTTCGAACTGACTACGCTAAGTAAGGTCTTAAGCTTCACCGGACTACTAAGGCGAGTGCTTAAGGCACTTAGCCGATTTTATTTTGACAACTAGCTCAAGGGTGCACTAGCTCAAGGGCTACGGTATGTGGGAAAATGTAGAACAGTGGATTTCTCGGAGTTTGAAATCGCCAATAAGTTGAAGGCTGGTGTGGTGAATATCTCCATACCTTCCTTGGAGAAGAGCCCTATGACCCTGCAGCGGGTCTCTTACAGGCCGATGTGATAAATAGTTTCGTAAAAGTGCCAGTCAACAATGGTTCGAGTAAGTGGTTTTCTATTTATAAGTATGCAATAGATAGACAGGCGTTAGTTTTTTAATATGCAATAAGAATATTCAATGTAAAATATTATAACATAACTTACTAGGAGTTATTTTTCGTTGACTTACTTTACTTTTAACTTCATAACTTGCTTCATATGTTACTTGATGTAATCCTTACCTATATTATAAATCTGAAAGTGAGTTTGTTTGTTTCTTACGTTTTCACAGCATAACTATTCAATTGGCCATCCCTTAATTTTGAGTACACGATGTCTTAGTGCAGTACAGAAAAGTATATAAGATGCCTTTTATCTATAAAAAATGTAGGATTTTCCGAGGGATATAATAAATCTACATTAAAGTAAGTGAAGTCGCGAGCAAAACCTTGTAATAACATACTCTTAAGTCTGGTTCTAATACAGTTATCAATTAATGAAAATATCATGCAGGTCCATTTATTCGTTCTCCAGCTTCTAAAGTACTAACAAACACAAATGACGTGAACTATCATAAAATTTAGGAATAAAAAAAACAATATTTTTAATGGAAGAAAGCGCTTTCTAATACTTAAAAAGGTAATATCCTCCACTGCGTCTGTCTGTTCGCGATAACCTCAAAAACTACTGAGCGGTTTTTCATGAGGGTTTCATTAATATATATAGTGGTTCACGACGAAGATATTGTTGGTATATAATTTGTTAAGAATGGGTTGACGTAATATAACGATAAATGTTTGAAAGTATAAGCCCTCTGGGAGATTCCGTGGAAAATGCTGCCTAATCCTTTGAGATGTAACAAAACAATTGACATACACAGACGGAGTAGCGGGAATCAGCTAGTCTATACATATAATAAGAACTAGCGGGCCCGGCAAACGTTGTCCCGCCTTGATTATAAAAAAATCCTTGATACATTATATACTAAAACGTTCCTCGTGAATCACTCTATCCATTAGTGAAAACCGCATAAAGATCCGTTAAGTAGTTTTTGAGTTTATCGCGAACAGACAGACAGACAGACGCGGTAGAGGACTTTGTTTTATACTATGTAATGATGTATATCTAACGTAATTGTACTTTTTAGATTTTTGTAAAACAAATGTTGCATGTGTCTAGGAATGTGGAATAAAATACATTTCAATCAATTTTAGAAATATATGTCTTTTTTTATATCATAGGAGGCAAACGAACAGGCGGTTCACCTAATTTTAAGTGATGACGCCAGAGGAATAGCAAGTGCGTTGCCAGCCTGTGTTTGGGGGGAGAGGAGATGGGCCTACGGCGCTCTCACTGACCGAACGGAACGCAACAATGCAAGCACTGTTACTTCACGTCGGTATTTCTGTGAGAGGATGGTACTACCCCGGATGAGCCGACCCATTCATGCTGAGACCGTTAATAGCCTCAGCGTGGCTCTACCACCTACTAAACCTACCAACCACCTGTCAGTCTGTTTGTATGAATACGTATCACTGCTAAAATACTGTGTTCATAATAAAATGTCTTCAAGAAAGTCATAAAGTATATCTTCGAGTAACATTTATTATTTGTTTCATTAAAATCGTTTTGATCTATCAAGAGTTATTGTACTTCTAATGACGACGCGACTTAAGTACGAAATAATAGTAGATAAATAAATGAACTTAATAGATTCAGATTTTCGTAGGTGGTAGAGCCACGCTGAAGCTATCACAACATGAATGGGTCGGCTCGTCCGGGGTAGTACCACCCTCTTACAGAAAACCGACGTGACGTAACAGTGCTTGCATTGTTGCGTTTCGTTCTGTCAGTGAGAACCCCGGATACCCATCTTCCCTCCCCTCCTCTCTACCCCACTGCCACTTCTCCCAAACACAACCTGGCTACGCATTTGCGACTCCTCTGGTGTTGCAAGTGTCTATGGACGGTGGTGATCACTTTACATCAGGTGACCCACCTGTTCATTTGCCTCTTATGATATAAAAAAAAAGAAACTTCATTAACCGCTGTTTTTTTTACATAAAGTTTCACGCAGATGAAGTCGCAGGCACAACTAGTGTTAAATAAAGTTTTATTAAACAAAACATACATTCAAAATTACATTTTCATTATACGTCGACGGTTTTAATTAAAAATATAGCTTTGTACTTAGCTATTTCGTTTTCATCCTAAAATTGATCAATTCGGGGGAATTAATTACTCTTTTATGCGTGTTCGGTAACAAATTACGTTAATGAGATATTTATTTAGCGACGCCGGATCTGATATCACACGTCTTGGATTCCATTAGCATACGAAATTAGTTACAACAAATACTGTTAAGGGAATTAATTGAAATTTTAATATTTGATTTTGCTTCGCTATTCCTGCTTGGAATTGATTGGCTTTGCCACATCTACCTGTAGAAAAATATTTCGATTTAATATCTATATACATATGATAAGACAGTAAATCTAACGGTTCTATACTTTTTAGATTTTTGTTTTTTTTTTTGTAGTGTTGTGCTGTGTAGATGTGTTACATTGAACAAAACTTTTTTAATAAGTTACAAGAGGAATAAGTCACGCCTAACAGCCTTCTTTTGAACATAATTGAAAATTATATATTTTGGGTATAAATGTATGTAGTTTGTATGTTATTATACTTTTGATCCATTTCGCTGTCATTTTCCTATATATACTGAACCTTTAATGAGTTTAACGAGAAAAACAATTATTAACTTATTATTTAAAATCTTTATACATATAATAAATCGGTGGCTAGACCAATACTGTACATTAAATATTTGTATGAAAATTATAATCGGGGTGGGCTTTGTTATCGACATAGGAGCCAAAAATATCTTATTTAGAATTTTTGTCCGTCTCTCTGTCTGTTTCTGTGTCAGCATAACACTCTGAAAGTACTGAACCAATTTTGAACCATTGAATGAAACATGACACAGTGATAACTAATATTATAAAGTAACATATAGAGTAATTTTGTCCCATAAAACGCAAGGAGTAATCCAGTGTAAATGACAAAAGTCAAAAATTTGTGTTATATTAAATTCTTGATGGATTTTAATGACATTTTCTTTGTGTTATTGCAGACAAAGTAGCCAAAAATGCAAGCTAATTCACATTTTTGACATACAACTTCTCATATTCATATTTCTGACATATACCAGGTGACTGTTGAAAGGTTAACACCCATAAATAGTGGGGTAGTTCATGGTCAAATTTAACATATAAAATAATAATATTAAAACTAATACTAATACACAACAAAGAGAACCTTAGATATTGATTTAGAACCAAAAATGACTAATGATTTTTCTGTAAAAATATTGCCAGCGTCTAACCTAACACCCAGTAGTAACAAAATATGAAGCATAAAGAGAAAAATTGAGTCAACTTATGTTTTTTTTTAAAAAAAAAACCTATTACGGCGTTGCTAAACAATGAGTAATTCCAGAATCAAGTTCAGAAGATTTTTTTAGAAAACATAAACCTACACAATATTATATTGCGATATAGAAAATAAGTCTCAAAAGTATCTAATAGAGTTTTGTCAGGACATGTGTTGCTTCAATATTTGATAAAATTTGTTTTCCAAATACTGCCGAGTATTGGAATTATTGGATGCAGGGTTGTATAATATTGTAAAGACAGGTAAAGTTTGGATGTTCGGGGTAAAAACCCTTGGTTCCTGATCTGATTTTGAAAATTATGTCTGAAATGTAGAAGTAGATAAAAGTAGAAAGGTATATTATCTTATAGTGCTAACTTATTATTTTGGCAGATATTTATATTAATCACAATAAATGTAATTAAAATTGGCAACAATGCAATAATATGACGTGCGCCACTTAAATGGTTTGAAAAAAAGGAATAAAATTTATAGCAAAAATATTCATTACCTTTAGCTTTACACAAAAGTCCACTTACAAAACCAAATAGCTAAATAAAATGGAGATTTCATGGTGATAAAGTGTACTTTGTACGGCATGTTAATTGATAAAGTTGGTGAGAAGATAATACTTAAGTCGGATAAGGGTAATGATGATGATGATGGTCAGAAGATAATGCGAAATAAAAACTACAAGTTGGTAAAATTATTGCGTTATCGCTGCCTCTGGGCCTATGAGAATAGTAAGTGGGGCACCGTCGTGAGTGGAACAGAAGCTATCCATGGGGTACTGGGAAGAAATTATGTGTTTGAGTCACTGAACTGTTTGGTTACACAATTTAAAACGGTTGGTGTCGCTGAAGTCGGGTTCTAGGTTTTTAAGATTTTTCGAGTTTGGAAATACAATAGAAACCGGTATTTTATAATTAATTTTAAATTATACTTTTTAGACAACATGTGCTACTTCTATGTTTACAAAATCGGTAATTTCGTTATATAAAAATGAAAACTAATCAATGACAGTTTGAACTTATGATAATTTATATGAAACAGTAAGCGTTTAAGGTTATCTAGTGTCATTATTACGTTTGGCATCAAATTTATTTTGTTATTGAATTCGTGTGGTCATTATATATTTTAGACACGGAAATCTCACATAGACACAGGGAGTTGGCTTCTTTAAGTTGAAGAGTTAACTTGAACAAAACAAAGTTATCTTTTGAGGAATATATAGGTATATTATAGCCTAAGTTAGTCCTTATAACATGAGATACGTACCAGTGAAAATCCCGTCAAAATCGGTCCAATTGTTTCAAAGTCAAAAAGTAAGGCTTCCATTTTACACAGAATATACAATTATTGCTAAATTCCACCGAAGTCGCGGGTCACAGCTAGTTGTATAATATTGGCTGCTTCTATATATGCTAGCTATTCTACTAGTTACCTTAGGCTAACGCTAACACGCAGCGGAAGCTCTCAAAAAGAAAATAATCAGCGAGTTTGAAACATTATTCATTTGTGCTCCACACTTATTAGTGTTAGCGTGATCATATATAGTCTACTCGATAAATGAGCTATCTAACACTGAAAGAATTTTCAGTGCAAATCGGACCAGTAATTCCTGAGATTAGGCGTTCAAACAAACAAACTCTTCAGCTTTATAATATTAGCATAGACTAGCGGTGTAGGGTCGGCACAACAAACAACAACACAACAACAAACAAGTTGTCCTGCCTTAATAATAAAAAAATCTAAAATTCAATTGCAGCACCACCTCCAGCAGGCTCCAATTTTGAATCTAAACTATTCTGGGATGCACTCGAACACGCACACAAAACTTCATCAAGATCGGTCCAACCGTATAGGAGGAGTTCAGTGACATCACACGTACAGAAGAAATTTATATATAAATATAACGCATTTATGTTAGAACTTACCTTTACGGGAGTCACACTCAAACGCTTAATTGATAGCGTGTTCAGACATCGTGTCGAAGTACGTAGGTTCGAATCCTAACAGTTAGAGCTTCCGGTGAAAGAAAACCTCATAATGAATACATAGCATGGTAGTAAGGTTTCTTCTAGATTCGCCTGGGTAGCTACTACTACCAAATTGAAAATCTGTCGCTTACCTACTGGTGTGTTCAACTGTAACAAGATGTTGTTCAAAAACAAATGTACCTTTTTGGAGTTATACTTCTTTTGGCGCATTAGGGAAAATGATGGGGGTAATTTTGTACGATGCGCGCGCACACCGTCACGAAAAACCGACACCCTGAAGTTAGCTATAGTCAACTTTTTCTGTTGTTAGTGTCGCTTTTTCTACAAACGTAGAATAAGCCGAAAGACAAACAATTTTGAAAAGATTTTTATCTTATTACGCCAAATAAGTATAACTTCTAACGCGTGTGCATAAGTACACACACTTTTTTTTTTCCAGGAAATAAGACTTGGAAATACTAATATATCCATGTTATTCAATGTCGAGTCTCGAAATTCTTATACATATATTGCAGTAGCCCCTGCCCGCGACTTCGTTCGCGTGGAATATCTACTTTGAGCTAACGCTAACACGCAGCGGAAGCTCTCAAGGGCAAAAAACACCCCGATTTTGAAACATTCTTCATTCATGCTCTGCTCCTATTGGTCGTAGCGTATTATATATAGCCTCAAAGAGTATAATAAGTAATTATAGCCTATAATCTTCCTAGATAAATGAGCCATATAACACTAATAATTTTTGAAATCGGACTAGTAATTCCTGAGATTACACCCTACAACGTCACAAACTTTACCTCTTTATAATATTAGTATAGATAGGAAATCACCTAATTTATTTTGTACAGACCGACTCTAATATCTCGATGGAAAACACCATACTATGTGCTTAAGGTGGTTGCTTTCCGGAATTAGGCACTGTGTATCAAATAACATTTCAGGTTGATACGATTCTGAATCTGAATAGATCGCTCCCCTCATACACATGGTGATAAACCCATTTCAGTACCTACTCTTTTTCTGTTGAATTTTGGGACAAATCCAATTATCGGATTACCGTTCCCTCAGTTATTGTCATTGTTCCAATAGAAAAAGAAGGCAAAAGGACTGCCGATTGAAGTGAAAGCTCAAAACAAGGGAATTTAAACTTTGTTCTCTTCTGAGTTTATAAATTAATTATATTGTGAATTATATAAATTTAATAATTTGCTAATTTTATATCTATTGGCACTTGGAATAATAATTATACGCTTTTATACACGGTTTATTAATTCATCAAACATATGATGCGCTGCACAATCTCTGTACAAAATATCAATATTACATATACACCGGCTCTTCGCTAGTTGCACGCAAGGCCGCACAAGCGCAATTCCGTCGGTCACACTTACTAATATTTCATGACGCGAAATTATAAATTTATCTCCTACCAAAAGGGTAAGGGGTGTCGAATAACAACAAAGACTTGAGGCACCCAAGCCAACCTCACCTGCACGTGGTGCACCCTGCTGAATAACGAACGAGGCAATGGCGAAAGCGGGGTGGTAGGGTTTTACAGCCTGACTGGGTCGCAACCACCATGTATATGGCGAAAAAGCCCGTCATACTGATTCGCTTCTGCGGGTCGCGTTTCGGGATCAGCCTGTGCATATCCAGCTTTTCGCAGGCCGGCATGACAGCGGCGACCGGCGATGGATAGTGTGTCGCTCGGTGGTCGCCATTGTTTTTGGTTTGTACTGTGCTTACCATCAGACACAGTGCAGTCACTTTGCCGTACTACTATATAAAAAAAAATCAGAACGCGTAAAAAAGTTTACACTTTGAAAATATCACCCAGTAACACCAGAAATAAGTAATTATACTGGCGGTCAAAAGTCACCGCTAAATATCAGTTGTTTCTGAACAACATGTCGTGAATAATATTTGTAACTCCCCAATAACCTGATAAACAGTCGGAATCAGGGAATACCCTGCAAAAGCTTTGTTTCTTTTTGTTGACCCGAACGAACTCTCTTTATCGTATCTGCGGTTCCATCCATAACTTCAATGCTCATTACGTAAACACAAACCGTATTTACTTGAAGATAAAATTGATTTTTACATAACAAGGAAAACGTCTTGAATATTAATACAAGCTTACAGTATAAAAGACGAAATTGGAATCATTTGTGTCATTCAAGCGGTTGCTATCGAACTGAATTTATCATTCCGAATTATACAGTTCGAAGTATAAAATCTGTGCAAATATGAATTCCGTAAGAATTTTGATTTTCGCCGCCATTTGCATTATGCTGGTCTCAACGGTCACGGCGTGGGATTTCCAGAAAGAACTTGTTAGTATTTTGTTTCGTATTTTTTAATTTGCCGTAAGGTCCCATGTATATAATAGGTGCAGTAAAGAGAAATCCATTATTTTTTCTATATATGGCTTTAGTTATATGTATCTCGCGTTGCATAAGTTCGATCGGGTTCCACTAGATGGCGTTAGAAAGATGCGATTTCGTAATAAAAACACTTTTTTGTCAATTTTGTTATTAGATGACTCAGTTTTGTTTTAGCGCGCGTTAAATTGGACACTAGCAGATAAATTATACGTTATATATTACAGTTTTCCTTCGATAAAGGCGAAAACGCAAGCCAGGCAGTTGAAAATGTGAATAGTATTTAGGGTCCTCCTAATACTGTAAACCCAATTATGCACAATTTTGGTTTCATCGATTCCTTTCCGGTAATTTCGATTGTAGGGCCAATTGTCGAAAATGTCGACAAATCTTGAACACATTGTCAAGTCCTTCGTGTATCCATTGTTGTTACTGTTGCTTAAATTCATATTTCATTTTTTTTTTTTTTTTCGAACTGACTACGCTATTGACCAAGCAAGGTCTTAACATCTTCACCGGACTACTAAGGCGAGCGCTTAAGGCACTCAGCCGATTTTTGGTTTTAGGTAACACACACAAGGGCGCTCGCACACCTCGGCTTGGGAAATGATATTTCATAAATTAAGCGAAAGTTTTCTTTCACATAAAAATATTAGATCATTGAAGTAAAGTATTAGAATTGTTTAAACTTTAAATTCATTTTTAAAATTTCTGTTTGTCAAATTATTTATAGTTTTTTTACTAATTATATCGTTTAAATAGTTATATGGAATCTTAACAAAAAAAAGTCGAGTCATTAGGATACCGACATAACTCAAAATAACGGAATTTAAAATGTGTTCTATTTTGAATTTTTAAATTAATTACAATATGAATTATTTAAATTTCTCGATTTGTAAATTAAAACAATTATCATTAGTTTCTCTTTCACATATAATAATGCACTCCGAATAATAATTATATACTTTTTTATACAGTCTATTAATTCATCAAAAATATGACGGGCTGCACAATCTCAATAAATAATCAATATTAGATGTACAGTCTCTTATACTACGCGTCGTTACTCCGCAAGCGCAAAACGGTCGGTCACGCTTACTAGCATGTCATGACGCGAAATTATAAATTTATCTCCTGCTAAAAATAATCCGCTGAAAGCGCCGAAAGAAGTTTTCATTTTAAAAAAATCTAAAAATATATATTATCATAAATAAAAAATAAAAATAAGCTTAAAATCTATGTACGACAGTTATTACTAAATCGTAAAAATAATATTTAAATAAAGATAAATATAGTTAAGTTATCAACCTCTTTTACGATGTATGTAGGTAGTGATACACAACCGTTGATTTTTTTAAACTAAAACTATGTATTTTCTTTCAGGAAGGTATTGGTCAAAGGGTGAGAGATTCTATAATCAGCGCTGGTCCAGCGATCGACGTTTTACAAAGAGCTAGAGATCTTGCAGACGGCAAACAACCTGACGACGACTGATTTCTTAGTATTACGAATAAACAAGAAATGTATTGTAGAAACACTCCGTACCTCAAAATAACAAAAACATCAATAGCACTATAAAAATTATTCAGTTCGAGTAGACCTACCTACCTCTACAATTTACACGGTTTAAAAAATAGCGATTGATTGACCTAAGAATATCATTTATTACATAAATTCAAACGTAACATAAGCGATATATAATTTTACTAATGAAAACATCTATTCAATATTTTATTTTATCACACACAATATATTGTATACAATGTTATCATTTTTATATAGTGTTAAGAATATCTTTAATTGTATAGTATTTACATGCATATATATAATTATTTTTACTAAAACCTTACGTTAAGTTTTTAATTGTATTTTAAAGGATTCAATTACAAATTGTTTGAATTATATATTTTTTGGTTTTATTTTACACTAACTATGCCCGAGATTCAGTCCGCGTGAAACCTAATGTAAAAAAAACCATGAGTAATAATTATAATAATTAAATTAAAAAAACGTCTGAATGTATTAAATCCATTTATATTCAAATTTTCTCTCGTACTTAAGTCGCGTCCTCATTAAAATTACAATAACTTTTGATAGAGTGAACCGATTTTAATGAAACCAAGACCTAATGTCTTAAAGTAGTTGTTTTAAAGGTTTTATCGTGAACGCAGTATTTAATAATTATTGTTAGCAGATGTGTTGTTAAATAATAACTCGTCCACTTTTGTCTATAGATTAGGATCATAAACAAACGGGAAACCAACGTAGCGTGTGTTAAATTTAACATCGAATGTACTGACCAGTCGGTATAAGCAAATTTTATAGTTATTAGATTTTAGCTATAAAGAGAAGTCATTTAAAATGTATTGTAATATTGTACGTATTGAGTTTTTCTTTAAAGGTTATGTTTCGATTTTATTTTATATTCGTTCAGGTGATTTGTAAGTTTTTTCACTGTTTATCAGCTAGGGAATGTTTGCGAATTTGTTATTGTGTAAAAGGTTTTTTTTAATGTCATAGGTGGCAAACGAACTGGTGGGTCACCTGCTGTTAAGTGATCACCACCGTCCACGGACACTAACAACACCAGAGGAGTTGCAAGTGCGTTGCCAAGTTTTGGGAAGGGTTAGGGGAGGGAGAGGGAGAGGAGAGAGGAGAGCGGAGGGCAGGTGGGCCTCCGGCGCTCTCACTGACCGAACGAAACGCAACAATGCAAGGACTGTTAGTTCGTTCATGTCGGTTTTCTATGAGAGGGTGGTACTAACCCGGGCGAGCGGACCCATTCAGGTTTTTGTTTTTTCTACGCGTTCTATTTGAATCAATTGTGGGCTTTTTAAATTTTTCACAAGCGACTCGTCGCGCCTTCGTATGACTTATTAAATCGATTACGATGACTTTTAATTTGTCCCGAGAATAGTAAAGGTATATCTAGCTACTGAGAGACTTGTATGGCGGAATGAAAGCGACCACGGCTGATGGATTTTAGGTTTCTCGGTGTTTGATTCGGTTTTGATTAATATAGCGTTAATAATCATTCAATTAAATATTTTATTTACGTTGGACCTTTAATTTAGATAAAAATCACCATGTATATTATATAATTTCAATGAATAGCTCAGGATCATATATTTAAAAGTACACGTAACAAAAAACAAATTGTTTTTACAAACAAAGTGTTCAGATAATTATGGTGCCATATTAGTACATTCCATTCATGCGAATATGCCATATTATTCTGTAGTATGACAAATTACCTACAGCGAAGTTAGACATACGACAAGATGAGTTAAATGATAATCCTTTGGCTGATTATAATTATCACTAAATAGCGGGCCCGGCAGACGTTGTCTCGCACTGAAAATAACCAAAAACTTTGACAAATTGTACGTCTAAACCTTGCTCATGAATTACATTATCTACTGGTGAAAACCGCATGATAATCCGTTCAGTAGTTTTTGAGTTTATCGCGAACAGACAGACAGACGTAGCAGAGGACTTTGTTTTATAACATGTAAGGATCTGCGAAGATTAATTTATTTTTAGGAACGGACGTATTTGCTCTAATATTGGGACTTATTAGTATTTGATCGAAGTTAAAATCTTATTAGAACTAATAGTATAGACATTCATTATTAATCCCGTATGCAATATTATTAGTATACATTATAGTTGGAAGAAATATTCGAATATTGCCTGAATCGATTTTCTGTATAAAAAAAAGTAAACAATAACAAAACTAAATCCATCCTCCAAAATCTGTTAATTAAATTTTTTATGAGATTAAACCATTTTCATAATGTTTCAGTTGTGGTCAATATATATGCGAATTATGTAAACAAATTGCACATGAGGCCGTCGCATGTACGATTCTACCCTAAAAAAACTGTATTCAAAAAAGCTGATCTTATAGACAAGGGTTGTTCTATATTCATCAAATATTGCCCGTCGAGTTACAAGTAAGTGTTAAGATGTATTTTGTCTAACATTGTTATATAGTTAGAGTCTTTATTTAACCTTATACTGTTATAGTTCGAGCAATTTACAATATGGGACCACGCGAATCCATAAAGACCAAGTTCAAGGAATACGGTATCTTGACTCTGCCCTCCCAATACGTTCTTGACAATTTAATGTATGTCAGTAAGAACCTTGAAAAGCTAGATTTCGTAAAAAAAAACCGGCACAATCTAAATACTAGAAATTGTGACAAACTGGTTGTCTCACGTTTTAGACTTAGTAAAACCGGTAATAGTTTTTTGGGAAATAGTGTTAGATTTTACAACAAAGTCCCAAGGGATATTACCGATTTGCCGGATTGCGAATTTAAGCGCCATGTCAAGCGGGTTTTGGTGTCAAAAGGCTATTATAGACTGGATCAATATGTGATCGATGGTGATGTCTGGAATTGACTCATCTCTGTGCATCCATTAAAAACCTTTATGACATTTACTATTATATAGAATATATTATTATTCTAAATGTTATATATATTTGTTATAAAGATAAACCAGATCGAGTTTCTTGCCGGTTCTTCTCGATGACTGGGTTGTTTTCCGAACCGGTGGTAGTCTTTGACGTAAATTAGTGCCTTCTTAGGGCCTAAATTGAATAAAGTGATTTCGATATCCTGTCATAATAAAATCAATGCCGAATGAGTACTAATATCGGACAATTGGTTAGTAATTATTAAAACGTGAAATTGAGCTATTATTTATATTTATATTTTTTCAAAAATACTTTATTTAAGTATAGGCCCTAATAAGGCGCTTATGGATGTGAAAACTACCACGGGTTCAGAAAACAACCTAATCGTCATGAAGAACCGCCAAGAAACTCGATCGGGTATATCTTTTTAACATATATATTTCCCGTACATTAGAATCGTTTTTAATGAATGCACAGAGAGGATTCAATTTCAGACATTACTATCGTTCACATATTCCACCCTGTAATAGCCTTTTAACACCAAAACCCGCTTGACGTGCAGCTTTAATTTTTTTTTTATGTCATAACTGGCAAACGAACTTGTGGTTCACCTGATTTTAAGTGATCACCACCGTCCATAGGCACTAACAACACCGGGGGAGTCGAAAGTGCGTTGCCAGCCTATGTTTGAGGTAAAAGGAGTGAGGGGGGAGAGGAGTGGGGAAGGGAGGTGGGCCTTCGGCGCTCTCACTGACCGAACGAAACGCAACAATGCAAGCACTATTACTTCACGTCGGTTTTCTATGAGAGGGTGGTACTACCACGGGCGATCCGACCCATGCATGCTGAAATCAATAATAGCTTCAGCGTGGCTCTACCACTCTGTTAAAATTTTAAATTTAATATAATATTTGATATTATTAATATTATAATATTTTAAATTTATAGTCCAGCAAATCGTTAATATGGTTTGGGACTTTATTGTATAACCTATTACTGGTTTTACTTAGTCCGAAACATGGAACGACCAGTTTGTTACAGTTTCTAGTATTTAAATCATGCTTTGCAAAATACAGATTTTCTAAGTTTTTACGAACATACATTAAATTATTATGCTATGAGTATTTTATAAATTGAATGGAAATAAAATAGCGGGCCTATAATAGCGGCACGCTATAATGACCGCTGTGACATTTGTCTGCTCATAAAGATTTATATAAATAAACAACTAAGTTTAAAGGAACAAGTTGTTGTTCTTCATGATCAATAGTAACGTGTAGTTAGTCCTAAAATTTATCGAGTGCATAATTTTAGAACATAGAATTGGTTTCGTACAGATTTGTAAATTATATACATGTATAACTTATGTTATATATGTTTTTAAGTACTACTATATCTTAAAGTATAACATGGTCTCGCCAAAAAATCCTTTTTACGTTTTTACCAACAAACAAAAACAGCGCTGTTCGATGGAATCCATAATGAATTATAATTATTAGTGTAAACTTATTTACATCACAATTCGGCATTTATATATTTTTTAAATTCTTAATTATATCATACTTATTTATATCCTATGTATAATATATATATA
>MU159130.1:308634-319240 GCA_015888305.1 Antheraea pernyi | reverse complement strand
TATATATATATATATACATATCTACTACCACCTCCAACAAACTTACGTCAAAGCTTATTGCAAAACAAAGCAGCAAATAAAAAATGATCATATTTTCTTTAATTTAAAACATATCGACATTTCACGTCACTATTATAATATGTCAAAACGGCCATCATAGTTTGCCGCAACTGCTATCGTGGTGCGTCCATCGTCACGTAGCCCGATAGTTCGTAACGCATCTGTATTTCTTGCGACCATAGACAAAACTTCGTGGTGATAGACGCAGGTATGTGAGTAACATAAATAATGCATTTTGTTTTTAGAAAGAACATAGTTTGCGCTCGTCACTACGATGGACAATATAAAACATTTAACAACTATTGCGAAATGGAATATGAAAATTGCAATAGTTGGAGAAGTAAGTGATATATTGTTGTATTTATCTATGTAAATAAAAATGAATTGGCGACTGTACATAAGCACAGAACTTCAGAATTTGGCTATTTTTTGTTGTTTCATGTGTAAGTACAATGTTTGTATGAAAGAAACTGTACAAAAAACTGAGAAATGTAAGTCTCCGTATACTCGTATAAAAAGAATAGAAGCGTTTTAAGTCAATTCTAAAATAGGTATTTTTTCTGGATATCAGTACGCTATTGACCTAGCAAGGTCTTTACAGCTTCGCCGGACTACTAAAAATAGGGTTAAATAGTGTAATTGTATTACTATTTGGTCGTTCTAGAAAATATCATTTGAACATAAAGTCGTTTAAATAAGCATTAAAAAAAATCGTAGTTAATTGAGTTTTTATAAAATTTATATTACCTAATATTATAAAGGTGAAGAGTTTGTTTGCTTGAACGCACCAATCTCAGGAACTACTGATCCGATTTGAAAAATTCTTTCAATATATTGTCAATATTATGCTCAATTATCGAGGAAGGTTATAGTATATCATCACGCTAAGAACAATAGGAGCAAAGCTCCAATGAAGATTGTTTCAAAGGCGGGTTTTTATTCCTTTTGAGAGCTTCCGCTGCCTGTTAGCGTTTTTTTTTATATTATAGGAGGCAAACGAACAGACGGGTCACATGATGGTAAGTGATCACCGCCGTGTATAGACACTAGCAACACCGGGGGAGTTGCAAGTCTGTGTTTTGGGGGATGGAGGAGTGGGGGAAAGGGGAGGGGGGAAGAGGAGATGGGCCTCCGGCACTCTCACTGACCGAACGAAACGCAACAATGCAAGCACTGTTACTTCACGTCGGTTTTCTGTGAGAGGGTGGTATTACCCCGGGCGAACGGACCCATTCATGCTGAAACCAGTAATAGTTTCAGCCTGGCTCTACCACCATAGTATATCGTGAAATGATTTAAATACAGGAGTTGTAATCCGAGTAATAGCATAATGCACTACAACAATTAGTTTAAAACTAAATTAAGTCAAAATGTCATCGAAAAATCGACGTACGTTTTTAAGAATAAAATGAGAAATTTGAATTATTTCATTTTTAAAGTAAATAAGTATATGAAAAAAAAGTGGGCTTATTTAATTTTACTTCTCTTAATTAACTATCATCAGGAACATATTTTTCACACGTTTAAGTCAAATAGAGAACGACAGTAGTTTCGTAGTTATGATCGTATTGAAGCGGCTATTGAATTGAACGTATTTTTCTCGCAACGTTAACTTACAGTGTGTTAAAAACTTGACTTTTTTTTAAATTAAATCTTTTTTAAGCTAAGGAGCGATATATGTCATTGGTTTGACGCTGTGTTTTTATAACCTGATTCGTACATTTGAACGATTATTGCGAAATGCTATATTTGATATAGCAATAACTGTTGTGTTATATTTTATTTAATTTGGCTTAATGACAACTTATTATAAATCCCACTAATTCAGTGAGTTTTTTTTATTTTATAGAATATGGGTCACCTAATGTTAAGTGATCTCCCCCGTCCATAGACACTTGCAACACCAGAAGAGTCGCAAGTACGTTGCCAGCCTGTGTTTGGGAGAATGAAGAGTGGGGAAGTGGGGAGGGGGTATTTGAGTTGGCTATCCGGCGCTCTCACTGACCGAACGAAACGCAACAATGCAAGTACTGTTACTTCACATCGGTTTTCTGTGTTATAATTATAGCAACATTTATCAGTTGCGAAATAAATTAGCATTTCGCACTTAGCGTGCTAATGCCTAGGAAAAAAATCACAATAATTCTCTTCTTTACTAACTACTTAACGGCGACAGATTCTGAGATATAGGAAATACTCAATACATGTGTCATCTCATACGGTAAAAGCATTTTGTGAATCCATACAAAAATGGATTTAAATCAATTTTGACGATAAAATAATTATCATTTTCAGAATGGAGTTTGATCAAGCAAAACAGATGTTGAACATTTTTGCTATTAAGAGTTTAGAAGGCGCTTTATTATGTAATATGTAAGCAAGCTTAACATTCGGAACGATACTGTGAAAGGTTTTTTTTAAGTTTATTTAAATAAATATTTATATTATACACTAAATAAAGTATAACGCTAAACATTTATTTTTATTTAAAGATAGTAAGCGCACACATACCGTTGGTTAGCTGGAAGAACATGCTTTATGGCATTAAACTCGCCAGTGTACAAGCCAAAAGTGCAATAAAGTATTCATTCATTCATTCGCACGTATGGTCTCTAATTAATATTAAAATAGCTCCTGCTCCTGGCTTTGCTTACGTTTGTATAAATTTTATGAAAATCACTTGAGTAGTTAACGCGTGAAAGTGCAGAAAAATAAAAAGGTAGTTTCGTAAACTTTATATTAATCGAAAATATATTAGATACTTACGGAATAACGCCACCGCAACTGAGATACACTCGCCAACCGCTATAGCGGCTGGCTCGCGCTTTCTTGCTGTTTTTGTTTCCTAAGTCTAGCCTAACTCAAACGAACCGAGTCGAAAACATTGATCTTGGTTCAGTTAAAGTATGTTAGATTTGTGAAAAAAAACAGCACGAGCCGAAACCCTAGACCAACTTCATTTGCGGTGGCGTTAATACGGAAGTAACATATCTTGATATAATATATTTTTTTAACCAAGAAACAACCAATTGTCTACGCGGTAAAGTAAAAAAAAATCGAAATGTATCCAGTAGTCTACACTAATATTATAAAGAGGAAACGTTGTATTTTTGTATGTTTACAATATACAATATTAAAGAACATATTAATATCTATAAAAAACCTCGCGGTACCATATGTCCAGCTATTGTGATTTTGTCACTACAACTACGTTTGTGAAAGAAATCTTAACAAAAACCAGACCATGCCTAAAAGACCATGTTATTCATGTCTTTATATTAATCCTTATCCAAATATGTTTCATTACCTGTAGATAACTTTTTGAATTATTAAAATCGGCCCATGCATTCAAAAGATATTACGAGTTTAAAATCGTCAATCGAAACAAAATATGCCGCGGCGAAGAAAGGGTCACGGGAGTTTTTTTTCTCGACCTGACTACGCTATTGACTTTGTAAGGTCTTCACATCTTCACCGGACTACTAAGGCGAGCGCTTAAGGCACTCAGGCGATTTTATTTAGGTATCATATTCAAGAGAGCACGGCATACCTCGGCTTAGGCTGTTACCTGAGAAACCCGAACTGACCTAGCTAAGCTATTCATAAATATATTCGTTTGTGAATCATAGAATAAATTTGCATTATTCACAAACGCATACGTGTATATCGGAAATGGAACGAACTAAACTATTCGATTCAGTTCGATAAGGGGAAAAAGCAAAACCCTTCTACCATGTGTATATACACTCATCAAAAAAGTCTAAGCAACATGTACTAATTTAAATTTTAGGATGATTCTTCACATTATAACGTTGTATTTTATTTTTAAAATAATATCTTTAGGGTTCTATGATGTAAAAATAACAGCTGTTGTCTTTATAAGTTCTTTTAATAACAGAAATGAACAATATTAGAATATACTGTAGAAACTAAGATACATAAGAAACTAAACTTTTTTCTTACAAAATGAATTTTCTAAAGAAAATGTATTTATTGTGAAAGAATAGAACAATTTAATATAAAGTATGGTCTCCTCTGCTATTCAGAACCTGTCTGCAACGATTATTCATTGAATTAATGAGACTGTTTATGTCATCTTGCGGTATTCGCTCCCAATGGAATTGTAGCAAATCCTTCAGCTGTTGGGTTGTTGTCACGTCTCTGGAGCATGTCCCATGCGTGCTCGATGGGGTTGAGATCTGGCGATTGTGCAGGCCAGGGCAATACACGGATGTTCTCCGTTGCAAAGTATTCACTGGTTCGCCGAGCTGTATGTGAACGTACATTGTCATGCATTAACCTAAAATCGGAGCCAAAGGTTTGTGCAAATGGGTAGACATAAGGTCTGAGAATATCCTCAATGTAATTTTCAGCATTCATGTTTCCATTTACAAAAACGAGCTCAGTTCGCCTGTTCTTCATAATACACAGCACAATCATCTACCCTCGAACAGAAGACATTTCTTTCGATTTTCGATTCTGGATTGGATCGTGGGTACAAGATTTTCAAGTCTATGTTCAGTTTTAGCCAATCCACATATGTTTAACCCAAATATTCAAAACAATTGTTCACCCGTGCGAAGCCGGGAAGGGCTGCTAGTATATAATTAAAATAGTCAACTATATTCTTAAAAAGTAAATTAGAACATCTCGTATAACAGTTGCCTCCTATGAAATTTAAAAAAAAAACAGTTTCTACTCCAGTTACCTTGATTTATTGCAATCTACAAAAGTCAGATTCATTTAAAAGATTTTAACCAGTCGCCGTTGTAATTAAATTCATGTAAATCTATTCAGTAATGACCAAGAAATTACACGAAGAACCCTTTTAACTCTTGGCACCGAGTTGAAGATATAAGTTGGTACAGGTTAGTATTTAAATTAATCAGGGGATCTTGGGAGTCACTGTCATGTTAAAGTTTCTTTTTAACACGTTAAAGATTTAATTGTTTGGTCACAGTCTTATCTGATTTTAAACGACGATATGGTCTAAAGTGACAAATGCAATAAACGTAAACGAAAACTGTCAGCGACGAAGTGACGAAGTGCAGTTACCGGAAAACATCAAGGCTTGGCAATAGATTTACAGTTTAATGGTGATTGCTAGCTAGACGGATTTAGAAAAAGCCCAATGCTCATGCACCAAGTAAATATTTGGTTATTATCGCTGCCCCTGTCGGCTCACGCTGTCGTTGTTTTGCAAGTCTAACCTTTTTTTTGACGTGAAGGAAAAATCCTCATGGACTGCCAGGCTCTCAGGAGAGAACCTGGACTGAGCCGACCACCACCTACGTGCTAATCACGCAGGGGTGGTGCCTTTCGGCGACTTTAATCGGCTAAAACTCCACGACAACCTACGCCGCACTATGGGGGTCCCGCGGGGGAGCATACAGGCAAGCTCCGCGACACCCCCGACGGCAGGCGTTTCCCACGCCGCACCAAGCTGAGGCAGCCCGGTTGCGAGACTGCCTCCCAGCCCGCCGAACCCATGCAATGGGAGTCCAGGCCCTCTGTCCCTTTCTCCCTGGGTTCAGCCGGCAGCGGAAAAGCTAGGCCTCTCCACCGCCACCCAGCCATTGATTTTTAATGAGGTTCTAACCTAACCGAACTGAGACGGGAAAATTGCGAATAATAAATAGTCATGTGTATTAATATACATGACAAGAAATCAATCGCATAGCTCAGGTATAGATTGCCTGTCCAAGACCAACTTCAGTTGCGGTAGCATTAAAACGTAGTTCGTTCTGGGCAATGTGATTGATATCGTTTCGATTCAGTTAGGTTAGGATTTCCGAAACAAAGACTGCGGTCGCGTTAGTAGGTAAATACCATTTTTTTATATATATATTAGCACGATCTAAAGACAGAGTAGAATGCAAAAACATCGATTATCACCGAGAGATCCCCAACCATCGCTATTTTACACACTCGGATTTTGGCATCTAGGGATATAATCCTTGTCAATTTTTTTGGCCAAGTTGAATATAACCATAATTACGGGCTTGCGCATAATTCAGTTGAGAGTGTAATACAGTTATACATAATACATATACAAAATACATATTCTAATATTGTAGTAATAATACATTTTAATAGGTGGTAGAGCCACGCTGGTGCTATTACTGGTTTCCGCGTGAATGGGTCGGCTCGTCCGGGGTAGTACCACCCTCTCACAGAAAATCGACGTGAAGTAACAGTGCTTGCATTGTTGCGTTTCGTTCGGTCAGTGAGAACGTCGGAGGCCCACTTCCCTTTCCCTCTCCCCTCCCCTCCACCTCCCCTTCTCCTCCCCCCAAACACAGGCTGGCAACGCACTTGCGACTCCTTTGGTGTTGCAAGTGTCTATGGACGGTGGTGATCACTTAACATCAAGTGACCCATATGTTCATGTGCCTTCTATGATATAAAAAAAATATATATATATATATTGTACCTAAATTTGTGTTCTCTATTTAGAGCGGTAAAAAAGATTGGCTAGGACTCGCGCGATACAGTGACACAAAATCTTACATCACTGCGACAACATTACACATATCACCTCCACACACGTGCACGCATACACGCTTACACATGCAGGTGGAAGGGTTTTATTTTTTCCCTTATCAAACTGAAATAGTTTAGAATATTATCCGATACGAAATATATATATGGGAGTTGTTGAGGTATGTATGCTTGGTACACATATATGTTTCAACAACTCATATATGTATGAATAGTTATTTTACCTTAGGTTAGCTCACATAGGTCGCGAATTGCATGTATCAGCCAACAGCCAAAGCCGAGGTGTGCCGCGCACCCTTGAGCTAGTTGTCAAAATAAAATCGGCTGAGTGCCTTAAGCGCTTGCCTTAGTAGTACGGTGAAGCTGTTAAGACCTTGCTTGGTCAAAAGCGTAGTCAGTTCGAAAAAAAACAAAAAAAAGATTGGCTAGGACTGTACATTGGTTGATTTCAATATGCAATAAACTAAAAAGGAGATTATAATGGCCAGCGTGTTCAATACCACGTCGATACGAAACGATACTCAAGTTGAAGATCCATCACTAAACATCTAATGTGTGTTCTGGCTGGTACTTGTTAGCCAGTCTCCGTCTAGGCTTAGCGAATTTACCACCTTAGATTACATCGTCACTTAACATCAGGTAAGACTGTGTTTAAACGCTAAAACTAATGAATTTTAAAAAAGGAGTCACTGTGTGGTTCCTTCGCTCGGAAACCACCTGTGATGCGAATCAAGTGCGAGGTCAGCGACAAGTAGTAGCAATTGTTGTGATCACTCACCGGCTGCTGCGGGGTGCGATGCCGGAGGTCGGCTCCTAGGAATTGCGATGGTGCAAATAGGTTATGGCGATATGAGGAGCGCGATACGAGCACACGTGCTTCACCTACGATGTGTGCGAGCGAACTGGGCCGGCGTCACAAGCGCCGGGGGCGATCGACAAACAAAATGCTCCCACCTTCGCTGACACTATTTTTTCTAATTGACTATTTACGCGGCCGCAACAACATTGTACATGAAGCAGTAGATCAAGTGTAAATAGTCCATTAGTAACGTAGTCATGATTACTTACACCGCTGGCTTATTTGTCCATAGTGAATTGTGCCCTTCGAGATGAGAGCCCGTCATCTTCTTCAATCAAATGTAGCTATTATGTAAATCACCACCATATTTCTCCACTTCTCTCTGTATTTATTATATATCTACGAGTATACTACTTCATATTATAAAACTGAAGAGTTTGTTTGCTTGAACGCATTAATCTCAGGAACTATTTGAAACATTATTAGTGTTAGATAGCCTCATTTATCGAGGAAGGCTATATATATTTAAGACCAATAGGAGCGGAGTACCATTGAAGAATGTTTCACAAACGGTTTTTTTGTAGCGTTAGCCAAAAGAAAATACTCCACGAAGACGAAGTGGCGGACAGAAGCTACTTATTTATAAAAAACAATACTTTTTCAGTGTTCTCAGGCCAGATTAATTGTTAATTTGTTTCCCAAAATAATCTTAGTACAACCCTGTTTAAATCCTGAAGTGTGTTAACGGACCGCCGCGCCGGATTGTAGAAGCATAGAATGGGCTGACTTGCCACTTTACTGATATAATTTATCGTGTCTCCGAGCTTGGATTAATGAGTTTTGGATGGACCTTTATTACGTAGGACATTTGGAGGTTAATACATTAGTGACCTAGTCTAGTACCCTTTTTCATGATTAGATTTTACTCCTACATTATTTTTATTTGAGAAAACTCCGTTATCTTCTTTATTATTTACATTAGAAGCTACTATATCCATTGTTTCCGCATTATGTTTCTAAGGAAGAAAAATAAAAAGTTAATTCATACTCTTCTATCCCAAGTAATTGTTTTAGTTTCAAACGTATCTTAGCTGGGTCTATTGAACGTAAATTAGTCGGCAGCTCACCTGTCTGTCTCTGTAATCTGACTTATTTATACAAACTTTATTATATTTATCCAAACTTATTTCTTGTAATAACGTTGTCATTATGTATACAAAACCAAACAGATACTGAAAGCCATAAAACGTATGCCAGCCTCTACCATTTTGGGTCACATAAATTATAAATAAAAATAAGTAAAAAAAATGTTTATATTTAAAAATGTATTGGTATATGAAATAAAGTTTAACAGTTTAACAATGATCATCTTGGAAATAACGCCATGAGTCTGAAAAAAAAAGGTTATACAATCAATTTATAAGGGGTGTAAGGGTTGTCGCATAACATCTTAAGCTTGAGATACCCAAGTCAACCTCACCTACACGTGGTGCACCCTGCTGAGTAACGAACGAGGCAATGGTGACAGGGTTTTAAAGCCCGGTTGGGTCGCGACCACCATGAACGTAGCGGAAAAGCCCGTAATAGTGATTCGTTCTGCGCGTCGCGTTTCGGGATCAGCTCATGCATATCCAGTAGTGAATGACTTTCGCCGTGGCTAGGGTACCGGTGAGATCATTAATACTGGTCACCTCTGGCCACGGACGGAGGTTGTTCACTCACGCAAGCCAGCATGACAGCGGTGACCGGCGAGGGATAACGCATCTCTCGGTAGTTGCCATGTTTTTGGATTGTACTGTGCTCACCAGCAGGTACAGTGATGTCACTTTGCAGTGATACAATAAAAAAAAATGCTATGAGCACTGTCATAACTACTCTGTTTGACCTGGACTCCTTATCCTAAAAAAAAAACACTTCTTAATCACACTGAGTCAGCTCCAAGAATCGGTCTAAAATTATCGTTTTCTGGAACACTCGATTGGTACAATCTTCGATATTTCATACCTTTAAACTTTAGGACAAGCTTTACAGCTATTCTATTTTATTAGTAAAAACATTGTTTATCTCATGCTGTTACTTTAAAAAACAACAATGATATTCATATAAATATTGGTCGATAAGGGACGCCATTAACTTTCCAAATTCATGATGGCATCATTTATTATTTTGAGAATAGCAGTTCAGAGAATATTCCTATTGCACTTGAACACATAATATAATAAAGGTTTGAAACTCATGTTAGTTGAATAGTCTAGTGAGGTCACTATTATATTCCTAATGGAAATTTAACATACATGAAGAACCACAAAACTCCACCACAATAGTTCAATATAAATATCTTGGCAAAACTGTTAGATAACTGGATTTACACGAGCTAATCCCGAAATGTGATACCCTGTAGCAATTTACTCTTGTGGGTTTCGTTTAAATTTACTTAGGAATATCCTTCCTTCTTTAATATATTTCTGCATAATAACTATTAACTCATATCCGATCTATACTAATATTATAAGGCTGGAGTTCTTGTTTGGTTGAACGCGCTAATCTCAGGAACTATTGGTCCGATTTGACAAATTCTTTTAGTGTTAGATATATCGTTTATCGATGGAAGGCTAAGGGTATTATATATCATCACGCTAAAATCCATAGGAGTGGAGCACCAATGAAGAATGTTTCAAAGTCGTCGTTTTTTCTTTTAAGTGCTTCCGCTGCGTGTAGCGTTGGTTCAAATCGAATCAAATCAAAAATACTTTATTCAGTTTAGGCCCTAATAAGGCACTTACGAACGTCAAAGAACGGAACGGAAAATAACCCAGTCATCGAGAAGAACCGGCAAGAAACTCGATCGGATACATTTTTTTAACATATATTTCCAATACATCATATAATGCTTTTAGGAGTTCCGATCCGACTACCGTGCAAGACGGACGTCGCGCTCGTTGCTCTCTTCGATTTCGATACTCGTGATTTAGTGACGTCAGTTATTACTTCGTGAGTGCTCGTTTCCATTGTTCCGATTGGGCACACCTGCGCCGCACACCTGCGTCGCACACCTGCGCCGCACACCTGCGCCGCACACCTGCGCCGCACACCTGCGCCGCACACCTGCGCCGCACACCTGCGCCGCACACCTGCGCCGCACACCTGCGCCGCACACCTGCGCCGCACACCTGCGCCGCACACCTGCGCCGCACACCTGCGCCGCACACCTGCGCCGCACACCTGTGCTACAGGTGGCGTTCTGTT
>MU159130.1:269764-307646 GCA_015888305.1 Antheraea pernyi | reverse complement strand
TCGTATTTTGTGGCGTATACCACTAACGGACTGGGATGATTCGCGGCTTTTTCAAAATAACTAATCGTAAGTGATTTTACGTACGCCCAGATAGAAGGCATCTCTAGGTCCCTATGTAGATCAACTCTCCGGACGTACCACGGGGCACCGGTCACTTTACGTAAAACGCGGTTTTGAAGAACCTGCAACTTATGAAAATTATCTTTCGACATATGCGCAAAAACGGGACTGCTATATGTCATCACGGGACGGATACACGTCTTATACAAAGTGAGCTTGTGTCTGAGGGACATCTTACTCCTATGACAAAGCAACGGATGGAGGCGACCCAAAACCATAGCGGCTTTGTTTCGTACTCTATCTATATGTGACTCGAAATTTAAATGTTTATCTAATGTAACACCGAGATATTTGACCTCGTCGGCCCAAGGTATATCGGTTCCGTATAGCCTGATGGGCTCGAGGTTATTATTACGTCGTAAAGGATCGAAGAGTATCGCGGCGCTCTTATCAGGATTAACTTCTATGCGCCATCGACGAAACCATTCACCGAGTGTGCAAACGGCCTTTTCGATGCGCTTCCTAAGAAAGTCCGACCGCAAGCTGGAAGTGTAAATAACGGTATCATCAGCGTAGCAACCTACCTCGACCCGTTTAGACCGAGGTAGGTCACTGATGAACAGATTGAAAAGCGAGGGCGCGAGTATGGAGCCCTGTGGCACACCTGAGCGTATCGGGTGGGGCAGGGATAGTTCCCCATCCACTCTAAAACGGAAAGTCCTATCAGTGAGAAAATCGTGGATAATATGTATTAACTTATCGGGTACGTGATATTTACATAATTTATGGACGAGCCCTCCATGCCAGACCTTATCGAAGGCTTTGGCAACATCGAAAAAAACTGCAATTGTGCGTTTCGGTTTACGTTTCGGGTCGGCATTAAAATTAGAGAAAATGTACTCCGTGAGGCGGTGTACTTGATTCGTGCAAGAGTGTTCGGCACGAAATCCGAACTGCTCAGGTGGTATTAATTTTAAATCTGTAATCGAGGCCTGGAGGCGGTTCAGAAGGAGCCGCTCGTATAATTTACCTAATGTATCTAACAGGCTGATCGGGCGATAGCTATCGGGAAGCGTAGCTTTTTTGCCGGGCTTGTGTATGCCTATCACTACGGCCTTCTTCCAGGCGGCTGGAAAGTGGCCCTGGGACATGGCCGCATTGAAGATGCAGACCAATAGAGCTATGATGTGGTCAGGAAGGAGTCTCAGCACCTCGTTCCTGATTCCATCGGGACCTGGGGACTTTCTAAGTTTGAGACGCTTTATGGCGGCCGAGACTTCGTCAAAAGTTATCGAGGTTAGGGTATCCGCGGGTGGAGATGCGAGTGCATGCTCTACCGACGACTCGATCGAACCGATATGAACAGTATCAGTATTATCAGTGTTTGGCGAACACTGTTTCTCTAAACTCGCGGCTAGACATTCTGCTTTATCTATACTATCGAACGCGGGAGGCAACCCGGGGCCTCTGTCGAGAGGAGGCATCGGAGTGGCGAGATCTGATTTTAAAGTGCGCGTGAGTCTCCAGTACGACAGGTGAGATGGCCGGAGATCCTCCAGAAGTCTGTCCCACCTGTCGCCCCGAATCTCAGAGATACGAGATTTGACTATTTTACGTAACAAGCGTAAACGGTCGCGATTTTCTGCAGACGGGTAAGCGTCGTGAGCTCGAGTAGGCTGATCGGGCGATAGCTATCGGGAAGCGTAGCTTTTTTGCCGGGCTTGTGTATGCCTATCACTACGGCCTTCTTCCAGGTGGCTGGAAAGTGGCCCTGGGACATGGCTGCATTGAAGATGCAGACCAATAGAGCTATGATGTGATCGGGAAGGAGTTTCAGTACCTCGTTCCTGATCCCATCGGGACCTGGGGACTTCCTAAGCTTAAGACGCTGGATGGCGGTCGAAACTTCATCGAAAGTTATTGAGGTTAGGGTATCCACGGGAGGGGACGCTAGTGCATGCTCTACCGACAATTCGATCGACCCAATATGGATAGGGTCAGTTCCTCATTCACTCTAAAGCGGAAAGTCCTATCAGTGAGAAAATCGTGGATAATATGTATTAACTTATCGGGTACGTGATATTTACATAATTTATGGATGAGCCCTCCATGGCAGACCTTATCGAAGGCTTTGGCGACGTCGAAGAAGACTGCAATTGTGCGTTTCGGTTTACGTTTCGGGTCGGCATTAAAATTAGAGAAAATGTACTCCGTGAGGCGGTGTACTTGATTCGTGCAAGAGTGTTCGGCACGAAATCCGAACTGCTCAGGTGGTATTAATTTTAAATCTGTAATCGAGACCTGGAGACGGTTCAGAAGGAGCCGCTCGTATAATTTACCTAATGTATCTAACAGGCAGATCGGGCGATAGCTATCGGGAAGCGTAGCTTTTTTGCCGGGCTTGTGTATGCCTATCACTACGGCCTTCTTCCAGGTGGCTGGAAAGTGGCCCTGGGACATGGCCGCATTGAAGATGCAGACCAATAGAGCTATGATATGGTCAGGAAGGAGTCTCAGCACCTCGTTCCTGATTCCATCCGGACCTGGGGACTTTCTAAGCTTGAGACGCTTTATAGCGGCTGAAACTTCGTCAAAAGTTATCGAGGTTAAGGTATCCGCGGGTGGAGATGCGAGTGCATGCTCTACCGACGACTCGATCGATCCGATATGGATAGCATCAGTATTATCAGTGTTTGGCGAACACTGTTTCTCTAAACTCGCGGCTAGACATTCTGCTTTATCTATACTATCGAACGCGGGAGGCAACCCGGGGCCTCTGTCGAGAGGAGGCATCGGAGTGGCGAGATCTGATTTTAAAGTGCGCGTGAGTCTCCAGTACGACAGGTGAGACGGCCGGAGATCCTCCAGAAGCCTGTCCCACCTGTCGCCCCGAATCTCAGAGATACGAGTTTTAACTAATTTACGTAGTGAGCGTAATCGATCGCGGTTCTCTACAGACGGGTAAGCGTCGTGAGCTCGAGTCGCGGCGTTCTTTTCCGTGATCAACGCTTTCACGTCGTCAGGGAGTATAAAGCGGCGATCGTTCGCCGCTTGTACCTCTTTCGAGGTCTCTCTGACGGCGGTCTGAAGATAGTCGACCAGGGAATCGATAGCCGAATCCGCGTCGGCTCTAGACGTCAACACGTCTGGGATCCCGTCTAAAATGTCAGACGATGGATTTTCTTTAAAATAACGAGCTAAACTAACATAATCAGCCACCCTGACCGACGGAGGGGTGAAATCTGAATCGAAACCTAACTGCAATACTACCGGGCGGTGATCTGAATCAAGTTCGTGTACGACTTGTATGAGTCGTACCCGAAGCGTGATATTTTTTAAAAGAGCTATGTCTAGTACTGACGGGCGACAGTTGTCTTGATAGTGTGTGGGTTCCGGAGGGGCTATGACGTCAAATGCGAGGACCCTACCTAGTTTGTGGATGGGTCGGGGGGCCCGTCTCTCCATTGCACTGGTTCGGCCGTCTGGGAGATAGTCTACGCGTGCCAGGCTGTCTCTCTTTAGCGGAAGGCCCAGGATCTTCTTTCTGGGCCGGCCGTCGGGGCGACATGTGGAATACTCTGTCATCCCTTGTCCCCCATCATGGCGGTTGCGGGCACCCATGGGCTTACACATGCAAGTGGAAGGGTTTTATTTTTTCCCTTATCAAACTGAAATAGTTTAGAATATTATCCGATACGAAATATATATAGGAGTTGTTGAGGTATGTATGCTTGGTACACATATATGTTTCAACAACTCATATATGTATGAATAGTTAGCTTAGGTTAGCTCAGATAGGTCGCGAATTGCATGTATCAGGCAACAGCCAAAGCCGAGATGTGCCGTGCACCCTTGAGCTAGTTGTCAAGTGAAGACTTTACAAGGCTAATAGCGTAGTCAGTTCGAAAGAAAAAAAATTACCAAGTCCTAATCAGGCTTACTATAACAATTTTTTTTTTATAATATAGGAGGTAAACGAACAGGCGGGTCACCTTATTTATGTAAAGTGATCACCGTTTAAATTTACAGTCCGGCACTAGAACCTAACACTATTACCTAAATAACTATTACTGGTTTTGCTAAGTCTGAAACATGGGGCCACCGGTTTATTACAGTTTCTAGTATATAGAATTATATCGTATTTAGTATATTATTTATATATAGTATAGTATTTAGTTCAGAGTAACTATTCCACGCGAACGAAGTCGCTAGCAGAAATCAGTTAAAAGTAAAACGGACTTGTTATTAAATGTTTTACCTAAATGAGTTAGCTATATGACTTGGGCTTGCTTCTAGTTCGGGATATTTAATATCTGTAATGGTCTTTCTAATACATTAACTTTTATTATGTTGAAGTACTAATAGGCATTCAGGCTAACTAATGTTTAGTGGTAACTGTATCTTATAGCTATGTACAATCAACCTCAAAAGAATCACGGCATCGACACCAATTATAATAGATTACTACTCATGAGTGGGGAGTTGAAATGCCAAGTGTACCAGTGCGTGTCACTAATCACATTCTTCGAAAAGTATTACAGCAGTGTGGGCATTGCCGCTTTGTGGAAGAAATAGGTGTGGTGGTGAGGCTTTGTTAGTTGAATCTTGCACAGGTCCTACTACTTTAACTGTGACTGCAAGACCTCGTTAAAACTATAAAGAAGATAAAAACTAAATTCGAACCAGAGTTTTTGCAATTTTCATAACCCATATCACACATGTTAAGAAATTCTCTTTCCTTGCCGAATGAGTTTAGTGCACAGATTGCTTTGTTTCTGGAATTTATAAATAATATATTATGTGTGATTTAAAATCGCCCATCAGTCGACAGTGAAAAAACTAAAATTTACCTAAAAGCCGTGATACTGAGACATTCCGAGTATTCTACCATACATTCTTCAATCTCTTGTTCATAAAGAGTTTTATTTACATAATATGTTAATAATTCAGGTGGTATTGGTCTCCCTTGTCCAGGCACTAATAAAGACTCATAGTCAATACTTTGAACTGTTAGTATGATATATGCTGTAAATAAAATGTATTTTAAAGATATTTATATTAATTAAGAAATTCGTTGTTGATCAAAGACTGGAATATAAATTAGTGTGTAAATAGAAGGTAAGGATAGAGTAAATTTTGTAACTTCGGACCAAATAGCCATGATATTATAAGTAAAAAGATATTATAACTAAAAATTTGTAGATACGTCATAAGGGCTTCGAGCGCTTTGTTAAAACTCGGCTAGCTAGCAAATGTGATCTCAGTATCATGTCAGCGTTAATGTAAGCATGTCATGTACTGATCGTTTCATAAAATGCCTCAAAACTATGGCAGACGCCATCCTGTGTTATTGAGGTATTTCACAAATTAGAGAAGCAATACTTCTTACAGTTTATTTTTATACATATTATTCATATTACTATTACCACGAATTAATTGACAGATGTCAAAGAAATAAAGCAAGATGTCATGTCTGCTTTGATTATTCTTTATTTTTGACGGGCAAATCTAAGCAACATATAACTATTTCTTTTTCACCACCGATATTAAGGATATGCTATCTTACTTCCACATTTTACTTAAGGTAGTGTGGCGTTACCATATTAATTTACGCATGTGTACGTTATCGTGCCATTTGTTTTCTCAAAATATCATGTAGATTTTTATTTATTTCACAAAACTGGTTACAAAAGAGTTTGATTCTGTTAACACTGATACAATAAAGTGGTTACTAATGTAACCTACTAGATGTGAAACTAACGTGCACAATATACGAGAGCTCAAACATTTAAATGAAGTTTAAATATTCAAAGAAAATATATAAGAATGAAGCTAAAAAAAAATTAAGTACAAATTTTTTCCAATTGATATTTTATTGAGGCTAAATAACGTGTCTACACCATTATACTTATTACATCATTGACCAAAAAATATTGAAATATACCAAGTTTTAAAAATAGACACATTCTAAATCTAACATTAATTGTATACCTACTCTTCTTACCATAGATGATAAAGACATATTTCCTCACCAAACTCCCATTATACATATTTAAGCAGTTGCTTTAAGGTTTGTTTTTAAGTTCACCCATTATCTGAATCATAAATGGTTTCTCGTTAACTTTACTCATTAAATGATTAATCGCTACAATTTATTACCTCTTGAACTACGATAGAGTTAAATACTTGTGTCGTAAAAGAGGTAGATTAGGTTTAACATCAGTGAAATTAACTTTTTTAAACCGCAACGTTATATTATTTGAGATGAAATGGTTGTTTATAGTGTTCTCTTAATGACATCTACTAGAAGATGGCTTAAATAAGAGAATGAAGTAATAAGAATGCGTTACGTGGCTTAATGGTGACACTAAGGAACCATCTGAAAGTGAAGAAAAATATCGCGGTAAATTTATTTTTTGGTTATTTTCTCGCAAAGATAACTTGAAATGTAGATTCAATTTTAGAATTGGTGTATAATTTTCAGTCACATCTTTATTTGATATCTAAACTTGCCGGACCGTGGAGGATGGGTCGGGGGACCCATCTTCCCATTGCACAGGTCCGGCGGACGGAGGAGACGTCCGGTGTGTACGCGGCTGTCTCCTAACAAGACGGGGCCCGGCGACGGCGCCCGTGGAGGATGGGTCGGGGGACCCATCTTCCCATTGCACAGGTCCGGCGGACGGAGGAGACGTCCGGTGTGTACGCGGCTGTCTCCTAACAAGACGGGGCCCGGCGACGGCGCTTTCTCTGCTGGGCCAACCGTTGGGGCGGCAGGATGAAGTCTATAGAGATCTCGTGCCGCCCCAACTATAGCGGCAGACGTACACCGTGGGGTTTTAGTCCGTGCAAGTCGGACATAACCCACCCTCTCCCCCGAGAGGATGATGAATCCATAAGGGATATCCCCACGTAAAAAAAAAAGTATCGTGAGACCCAATATGAATGCAAGTAACCATTACTTTTAATTTATTTTCATTAAAGCACTCCAACATATTCAATGTAACTAAAGCAAAAAAATAAAACGAAGAATAGTCATTATTTCCGTGACTTTATTTACCTTAAAAAAATTACAACTGTTACATACTATTATCTATTATTATAATATTTTAGTACTCTACGTTTTGGGCTCATTAAAACGTACAGTACAATATTATAAACTAAACAACTATTTACAACATTGTAATCACTAAGAACATAACATAATGTATATCAAAGGAACTTTTTACACCGTAAAATTAAAGTCAATTGACACAGATTGTTCAGATGCTCTGCATTTCGACACCGGACGGTTCATGCTATTTAAAGCAAGCCTTTAGTCAGAAAACCTGCGAACACTGAGATGTTTTCGTATTAGCCGTGACTGTGTGTTCTAATTGCGCTAGTGCTGTCAACTCTGTATCCATTTTTCTATTCTTTATCCTCGTGTCCTTAAGTAGCTGCCTCTTCTTACAGCAACACAATATCTCTTCGAATTCCTTTCGGAAGTTGTCGTTCAACCATCCATATAATAATGGATTTGATACAGCACTAGACATCCCAAACATATGGCACACAGCGTACGTCACTGTCATTGTTTTCTCGTCCCTAAAAGGGTCAGCACTAAAATCAGCTACTAAATTAAAAACGTTCAACGGTAGCCAACTTATGACGTAAGTTACTGCTATTGCTATCAGAATGGCCGGAGTCTTTCTCGTAGTCCTCCTGCGACCTCTCAGCCTTCGATGGATTTGTATATGCGCCATAACCACCACCAAAACCGGCAGTAAATACTGGAATATTAAACTAAATAAAGAGTATATGGCCCGGCCGTTGTCTATCGGCCAGTCTTCAATGCAGAAACTTAGTGAATCCATTCCTATAAGGCCTAGTTTGTGAGTTTTCAGGCTTCGGAATATGTACAGCGGTGATGCAAGGGCGAATGCTGTAACCCAGATGAAAAACATGGTGATGAGAGCGCCCATCGTTTGCAGGCCGGGCCGAGTTGGATACACTATCAGCTGTGGACAAAGATTTAGTTTTTAATTAAGCTATAAATACATATGCGACGTAATTTTCTACACCAAAAAGAGTTTCATTGAATTCTAATTGTGTGACTGTACTAAAATTATAGGTAACCGGATCGAGCATAAGAGTTTCTCACATAGACAAATATTAATTTGTATTTTAACACTCAGAGTATTGAGTCCTATAGGTTTCAGCGTATTGATTCGCATGAACTCCATTATTTATCATTTTATCGCCGGAGAGTTAGTGTAATGAACCAAGTGCTATGGAATTGATAAGAGCACTCAATACATTCGATAACAAGCTCTTGTAAAATATGAACCAATAACACTATACGTTAGATGTTTAGCGATGTTTTTATGAATTATTATCTGTCTATGAGATTTTGCTTCTTAGGTTAGTATCAGTTCTGTCGCGTTTTTAGACTTGAAATAAAAAAAAGAAGATTATCGGGTTTATTGTAAATTCTTTTGTAGATATTATGTCTAGCGATATAATGCTATTATAGTTATTTGTAATGGCGGTTTTCTATTTATATTATCGACATATCCGATTAAAACACAGTAGGTATACGTTGCTATTAGTTTTTACTATTTTTTTTTATATCATAGGTGGCAAACGAATAGGCGGTTAACCTGATGTTAAGTGATCACCGCCGTCCATAGACACTAGCAACACCAAGGGAAGTCGCAAGTGCGATGCCAGCCTGTGTTTGGGGGGAAGGAATAAAGGAGGGAAGAGAAGGTGGGCCTTGTATATTTATTTAGGCCTTAGGGCTTGTATATTTATTTGGTACTTAAATCTAGATTATTTACGATTTTGATGGAAGGACCGGAATTCTACAGTAAGATTGTACTTTCTGTGCAATCAAGTACAATATGACCATGACATAACCCATTTAGTCTTTTATTTAAGAGATTCTTGATTTCACATGATGTATAGCTTGTATCATGATCACTTAATGGTTAATATACCACATGGATATCTACAAACCAGACAGAACACTAACAAAGATAATTATTATATAAAAATCTGAGCTATGTGGAGTTGAACTTCTTTGTTTAAGCGCAGTTTGCATAATATTAGAGTTTTTCTTAATGCTTGTCAGACTTCTTAATATGCCTATTCTGATTAGCAACAGGTCCCAATAATGGTCGTGGGATTTGATAAAATTACTTAGGAATTGGCGCTATCTAGTCATTACTCATTTGCTCTGATAATGCATTTACATTTGCTGATATTGCTGTTAAAAGTAATGTCGTAACGGAACTCTTAATAGAAAATAGAACAACGGTCTTAGTAATATAATTCAAACCAATTGGGTTAATAAGCTACGAAAAAAGAATGTAAAAATCAAGTGGAAATCCACCTTTGCAAACGCCTGAGTCTAGGATTACATTGAAACTAAACTAAAACGACATGTATATTCGAGGCTAAACCCTAATATAATTAATAACTATATCTAATTATACATAGTTAATTATATCAAAACAAAAGACCATTGAAAGACCATAATAAGACATGAATAGACTGGATGAAAAGTTGTTTTCGTAGGCGTTCTGAATAACTTTGCAGTATTGAGAACCTATACCAAAATTATAAAGATGTTGTTTGTTTGTTTTGAACGCGTTACTTTCTGAAACCTTCGACCAACATCTAAAAATTACTTTATTCTTTGCGGTTTACAGACTGTTTACTGCAAGTTACATGTTACTTCAGTATGTAAGAAGACTATATAACCTCACGGAGCAATCAACATGTAAATAGGTAGACGATATGTTAAGAAGGGTTAAGCCCTCGGGTGTTTTTTCAAGACGCAGATCATAAAATGGCGGACCACCTTTCTAAATTTCGATCCAATTTGTCTATTAACCAGAGAATCATAAGGTCTATATTAGTTTATATGGAGTTTAAGCCGTTATGGCTTTCGACAGTACAGGGGTTAAAGACGATGGGGCGTATGGGGCGATTTGTGAAATGGTCGAGGTCGGATAAGCGTAACAATAAATAACCGAGAAGTTTGAACGCCTATGTCACCTATGTATGATTGACACTGTGCGTAATAGTCGTGCTTAGCATGGAATTTGTGTAAACCTCTATTTTCTACATGCGTATACAGTAATTTAAATATCAAATAAAATTAAACACAAGTATCACCGCACGTCACGTTCAATTTAATTATAATGAGCAAATTTTGTCAAAACAAAAAGCTATTGAAATACCGGAGCGATTCGCAAAAAGGATGAATGAAAAGCTGTTTTCGCTGACGTTTTGATTAAGTTTGCGGTATTAAAGACAATGGGACACGCGTAGGGATCTCACTTAACCCTTTGGAACACGCAATGGGCCTGCGAATGACTTAAATTTATTAAGGAAACATCAGCTCAAGTTTTACACTCGGAGTTGGTGACGTCAAACGAGCCGCGCAGACATATTCTATTTTGGGATAAAAACATAGAAGCTGTTTATAGTAAAACCGTGTGATTGTTTATATTATATGTTTGTGGAGTCTTCCAAAAAGAGGGCGGTATTATTGAAAATATACAAAATCTTTATTGTCTTATATTGTTATTTTTTATACTTTACTAGCTGACCCGGACACGCGTTGCTTTGGCTTAGTTACTATATGTTAAATTAAAATTATGATAAACTTTTCAAACTCAACATGTGGCGCCATCTATGATATATCTATTACAGTCGGACCTACAGTTTTCTGTCCACAAAGTAATTTAAAGTTGCAATATATTTGAGACCGATGAAATTTACAATTAATAACACAATTCTGAAAATTTCATTAGTTCATCTCTGGTGGTTGACTCGTATTCTGTTATTTTTTTTTATTAATACTTTATAAAAAAAAATGAATCGTTAATTCTGTAATCAAGAAATGCGTCCACTTGACATGATCTAACTCATTACTCAACAGTAACGCTATTAAAAATATTGTATATACTCGTAGGACTTACCTGATATCTGTCTAAAGCAATCGCTGTAATGGATATAGTAGACACAAATATTGATATAGCTTGTATAGCACCGCAGGCCTTACACAGGCTAGGCCAGTCCGGCAATGGCCAATGTTTCGTCAAAAGTTCCATAAGAGTGAGCGGTGTGCCCACACAGCAGACCAATGCATCCGAAACGGCTAAGTTGACGATAAACATGTTCCTGGCAGTACGCATAAGTGGTTTTCTTACTACCTGAAATAAAAAATAAATAATTAATTAAATCAACATTTCATTTGGCAGTTTGCTTATTCACAAAAAAAAGTGCGTGCGTACAAAGTACACATGTCAGAAGTGACACTTCTTTGGCGAACTAATTTATAAGAAAAAAAAAAAATTAATGAATTAAAGTTTAAAAAATTTAAGATAACTATTTTTTTTATTAAATGGATAATTATAAATTAAATATAATTATTTTAAAAGACTTATAAATTAATTCTTTAATTTCTTATTTATTATTTTTATTTTATTCTAAAACTTTAGATTTTCCAGACTTGAAAAATAGATGAAAAATCTGCGTTTACTGCAAATGACGTCACTTGTTGCTCGCTGTTTTTTGGAGGCTTGCGGTTAACTGGCAGTAAACTTAGATTAATTTAATACCAACGGAGACTACTGAGAGATGTATAACTAAAGATGAGAATTATTGCGATTTTTACTAAGTTTTAATTTGTGCACGAAAAATATTACTATAATTATAACGACTGACAAAACGCATTTCACTGAATAAAAGCGATTTATAATATTTTGCCGACCAAGAAAATAGCTACGGAATATAATGAATAGTCTTTGCTATAGCAGAAATAACACTTCGCAATAATAGCTGAAATCTACGAATCTAGCTATATAAACTGTCTCTAAACATTTTTTTTATTGTAGCAATGATTAATTCACTTCACTATGCCCGATGGTAAGCACAGTACAATCCAAAAAGAATAGCGACCACCGAAAAGTTAAATACGTATTCAATACTTGCTTTAAAAAGATTTCGAATTAAATGCACCGCGGTCGCCGAATGTTCGCCATCTTGCTCTTTTGTCTCGTTTTGGTTACGTTAGGTTAGACTTGTGAAAAAAGATAACGCGAACTTGCCTCGGGCGAGCGCGTTGCATTTAATTAGAAACATTTTTAAACCAAGTATTTAACTTTTTTGTAATAACACCGTTTAGGTTTAACATTATAGCTACATATTATATTAAAACCACAGTATATAACCTATTGCTGGCCGTCGGTGTTAAGAAATATTGATTGATAGAAATATTTTATAATATTTTCTAAATGAATTCGTTTACATGTTAAACCTGATGAAATATATGAAAAAACTAATACGAAACGATATCTTTGTTTGAATGTTTATCTTTCAATCAGGCTTAAACGGCTGGACGTATATTCATATTATATTTTAAGTTGTAAACAAGTATGCAGTTTGCCTTATGTTGAATAGCCACTGCAACTCATAGCTACTTACAACCAACGACAGAGGGACTAAGGTCAGTTACAATATTTTAAAGTCATCTCTCAGTGGTCGCGATAATTGTTGGATTATATTGTGCTGCTGTGTCAACATTTGAATCCTGCTAATGTAAACTGGATATTTAAAATCCAGGGATCAAAATCACGACCTCTGGCTTACTACGATTGCAGCCACAAGGCCTGTTATTACCTCATAATCTCTATAATTATATTCGATTTTAATATCAAGTCAATATACAAGAATGAGATAGAAGATATATAACGCGACAGTATGGAAGGGCACATTTTTTCGGATCAAAAGAAAGAATGATAATCTTAGGGAAAGGTTGAGATGTGTAAAGAGGAACATCTTATCCGATGGGTCGATTGAAGCCTAAACCAATCCAGTTTCGGGTCAAGCAGGTACTGCTGCCGGCCAAGATATGGTCGCTTCTCGGCCAGTAAAATCTTGCAGTACATAACAGCCACCCGGTTAAGCAGTGAGCTTTAAAAACGCGGGGCAACTACAATAGTACTCATTGGTGGCGTTAACAGGACTGCTTCAGCCGGCTACTCAAACTAATTTAAAGCGCCATCTGTTCGAAACTAGTGAAACTTATAAATAATAGCAATAATAAACATTGACAACCATTTAATTTGTTATTAAAAATATTGAGGCCATTAATAGAAATATACATTACCCTATCTCTCAAGTTGGACCTTATTAATAAATGCCAGCTTTCATGAAATATCGGTTGAGTAGTTTCGGAGTTCATTGTGGACAAAAATCGATGTCAAACAAAATCCAAACTAGTTAAAAATACGAAGTAAACTTGACACTTGTCTGATAATGTTTGTGTCCAGATAAACCCCTTGTTCTGTGTTTGTTCGCGTCCGAACGATCTGTCCAGCTGCTCAAATTACGATAAGACCATAGTATCATGTAAAAACATACATTAATATTTATCTATACATGGATTTGTAATACGAGAAATCGATAAATAACGGCCAACATGTTGGTTTGCAAACCGCATATACGTTGTCTGATATTATAATGCAACATGGCGTAGTTTATAAAGATGGCGGGTGTTATATATACGATTGTCGCAATGGTGACGGACATAATTGTCCTGTCTCCTGACTATTCTCACTGAAAATGATAACTGGGCAGTAAAAGAAGAGTATGAGTTCAACTTAATATTCTGGTTAATTTTGAAGAGAATTAGATAGACACGCTATTGAGGCAGTAAAAATTAGTTTTCGGTATTATTTTGTAATCTATCTAAATATATAAAAATCCAGTGGTTTGATGTTTGTCCACGATGAACTCCAAAATTACTCGACCCACCTTCATAGAAGTTGGCGTTTATGTATAATTTGGACCAACTTGACACATACGATAATTTATAATTCGTTTAATGACCTTAATATTTTTAATTATAAATTTAATAATTGTCAATGTTGATTAATGTTATTAATTGTAAGATCCATCAGTGTTGAACAGATGGCGCTTTAAATAATTTGTTGACAGAAAACTGTAGCACCGACTGCTATAGATGTCATAGGTGGCGGTACGTTTTAATTGTGAATTTCGGTTTCAATAACAGAGCCACAGTAACGCATGGCCGGAGTATCTAATTCTAATATATACTAACAAAGTCCATAGTGTACAACACAGAATATTTTTTAAAGTGCGCATTAGTCACTACGATCTAATAGAATGTGCTATGAATGTCAACATTTCTCTCTCTCTTTATATACAGACTGAAAATTTAGACATTAGCAATATTTATTGAGGATACTCTGGACTCGTTTCTCGTTCTAAATTAAAAAAAATAGGTACTCAATATCTGACCTAATTATCTAGAAAAATACAAAAATTATATGCAATAGAGGACGCGTCTATGTTAAATCACATGGCCAATGGCCGCCGGGTGAAGTGAAAATGAACTATGGGAACAGCGTGAATAAAACAAAAGGGTTTATTGTCCGTGTTATTATCAAGGTTTAATAAGTCTGTGTCACCCCTTGCAGCTTTCGGCTCCAGTTATTGCGCGCAGGTTTATTACGTTTGTGTTTATACTTTTGAAGTCTTAGAACAAACTTTAACTTAGGTTCTCTTTGTTGTTTATTAGTATTTGTTTTTGATATTATTATTTTATACGTTAAATGTGAGCATGAACTATCATCTCTTAGTATTCTATAGTAATAAAATCTTTTTTTTTATATAAAATCTAGTTCACATCGTCTCAAAAAAAATTTAACTTCAAAATACTTACTGATATAACAACGAGAGCGTTACCAACAGCGCCGATGACTACCAGGATACCATAAAACGTAAGAAGCAAAGCTCTGGTGGGATCGTCGACTTTTCTGTTCTGTGAGAATTTCTCCAGGAGCACGTTCGGATCCTGAATGCCTTGCGATGCCTCGATTAGTTGAACCGTTCAGGGTTAGGTTCATGTTTGGATCTAAACTCTGGAACAAAGATATTTTTACTTTTAAAGATAAAAGTTAATAAATGGTTACTTCAGTCAATTAACGTATATGATATTTTTCCTATATAAGCAACCAATCATCACTATTGAAGGCAATTACTTTTATTATCTAAGTGGGCAAGTATTACAAAGTGTCCTATAACTTCAGTGTTGAAACAAATAGGTAGCCATTTTATTAGAATGTTCTAGAGAGTTTTATAACACAAGTTTATGAAGAAATAAGACCGTTATATTACACTTTAAGATCCCCTTAAAAACTATGAAATACTTTTATAAAATACAATAACTATTTATAATATAACACTTATAACTGTCCGTTATTACAATAAATTATACAAATAAAATCTAGTAGTAGAGTTATTAAAGGTATGTTAATGTATAATGATTTTAATTTAATAAAAATATTCCATATTTTCATTTATTTAATATTTTACCATATTTAACATGTTAAAAAATACAAAGGTTAATCACTACATATTATAAAACAAAATCCTCTGCTGGTGATAAAGTGATTTACCAGAAAGGTTTAGGTACCTATATGATTTGTCAAAGTTTTTTTATTATCAGGGCAGAATAACGTCCGCCGGGTCCACTTTTTTTTTATTGTAGCACGGCAAAGTGACTGCACTGTGCCTGATGGTAAGCACAGTACAATCCTAAAACAATGGCGACCACTGAGGGACACAGTATCCATCGCCGGTCGCCGCTGTTATGCCGATCTACGAAAGGCTGGATATGCACAGGCTGACCCCGAAACGCAACCCGCAGAAACGAATCAATATGACGTGCTTTTTCGCCATGGACATGGTGGTTGCGATCCAGTCAGGCTACCTACCACCCCGCTTTCGCCATTGCCTCGTTCGTTATTCAGCAGGGTGCACCACGTGCAGGTGAGGTTGGCTTGGATGTCTCAAGTCTTCGATGTTATTCGACACCCCGATACACTAGTATATTATAAAGTATATTATAAAAGAAATAAAAGTATTTACTATTAAAGTGATTTCCAAAATAATATATAAGGTTACTGAATACGTCATTTTAAAATCTATATAATAATATAACAGAATGATCTATAAAAACTATAAAACAAAGTGCTTTTCGCGTCTTTCTATTTGTTCCCTTAGTTTGTGTATACTACGCTACGTATTTTGATACGGATCCCACTATCGTTTGCATAATTTATTTCGGACGGTTTACCTTAAAAATACACGTATATTATCTTTACAAGTCTATATAATATTATAAAGCTGAAGAGTTTGTCTGCTTGAACGCGTTAATCTCAGGAACTACTAGACCGATTTGATATTTCATTGTTAGATAGGTTATTTATCGAGTAATGCTTATAGGCTATATATCATATCGCTATTAGAGATAGGAGCGGAGCAGCAATGAAGAATGTTTCACAATCCGTTTTTTTTCCTTTCCCCTGCGTCTTAGCGTCAGACCAAAGTTTCTATGGTGGTAGAGCGACGCTGTAGCTATTACTGATTTCAGTATGAATGGGTTGGCTCGCCTGGGGTAGTACCACCCTCTCACAGAAAACCGACGTGAAGTAACAGTGCTTGCATTGTTGCGTTTCGTTCGGTTAGTGAGAGCGCCAGAGGCCCACCTCCCTTCCCTTTCCTCCTCCCTCATACACAGGTTACAGGTTGGCGTTAGTTTACAATAAAAATGAAACCTCAGAAACCTGATACCATAAATCTATTAAAAGTCTATATGATAAACAAAAAGGATTATGTATTGTCAACAAAGCAAATCTTTGTACACAATAATGTATTTACTAAAATATATTTGATAGACAATGAAGTAGTTTATTACAATGCGAAACGAATAACAAAAGAAATCATCTTACACCCAAATGTCTATTATTCTCGGACTATGTTACAAAAAGGCCAAATAACTTCAATTCCCGTGGCATTTCAACTGTATTATCTGCGGATAATATTGTTATTACTGAATATACAGAATACACAGACCAATATAATAAAAAGGGTAATCTCTTTTGTGAGGATATGTTAGAATCCTTGTGTCTACCTACTTACCTATCTTGCGTTTCAATTTAGAACACAATCGGGGATTGTTCACAAAACGGATTGCATTAGAAAAGGGTTCGGTTTCTCCCAATAGTAAAATCACGTAAGCTATTTCGTGTAGTTCGTGGTTTTGAACGGTTAGATTGGTGGAATGTCGATATCGCTTGTTTACATTTCGGTGGGTTACTAAGTATTCTTCCAAGAGTTGGTAAATCTACTTATTTGCTTCGTAACGCAAACAGAGTATTGTTAAATTAAATTAAATGGAGGAACTGTTTACTTCAGGGTAAATGTGACAGTTTTTAAATACTATTTCATTTATCATCTCCTTGCCCTTATCTCACGTAAGGGTCTACGCAATATTTTCCCATCTGTCAGATGTCATATCAACATTCCTATGGTTTATATCCACATTCCTCATACAATCTATCCATATCTTTTTTTGGTGTTCCTCCAGTCCTATATCCGTCCACCGTCATGCATGGTATTTATTTCTCTTCATGACATGTGCACACCAGGCTAACCAATTACTTCTCAATTTTTCCATCAATTATGTTATTTTCAAACGATTTAAATACGATTTCATCGTTTGCTTTATTGATATTAGTGTCTAAGTATTTCTATGTGGAGGGTTTTTTTTATTGTAGCACGACAATGTGACAATGGTTGTACTTGAATTCGTATATATCATCTATATATTAATACGTGAAACCTAAACTTTGTATCCCTTTTTAACGGAATTACGCGGACGGATGAACGTTAAATTTGGCATAGTTAAAGTTTATATGGAGAAGTGCAGAAAGCTATTTATTTTATATAAAATGCATTAGAAGTACATTAAATTAATTAAAATATGCATTACTCACACTAATGCTTCAATTTTACACAACATATACACACATGTAAATAAAAAAGACATTTTGACATCTGTCAACAAAGGACTTCAAAAAAGGTTGTGAAGGAGGTTGCAATGCTCGACTGTATGTATTATTTTACTCTTACGTTCCAATTAGCCTTTTTCATTCTACATTCAACAATGATATTAACCCTAATAAAATTCAAACTTAAAAAAATCAATGAACTATGGTCGAATGTCGACCACTGGACGCCCACTAGTTTGTATAAACTCATACATCATGTAGATATATGAGATGTAGATATATTCACCCGTTATGATGCCATCAAATATATTTATAGAATAAATCAGAGGATAAAGTTTTATTATTCAAAGTTCGTAAATCTTAAGGGACAGGCATGTAGCTTATTATAATTTTGAGCTTCATCGCATCGCGCACAATAACCCTTGGTTTAAGGAAATATACATATGTCACCGAAGCATAGTTAAAGGACACTGAGAAATGTCTACATTTATTATTATTTCCAATATTACCATATTAGAAACCCACTAGTACGTCCATCTCTCAAACAGAGAAGTATTGCCCTACACAAGTTTAATGTAAAATTAAGAAGCTTATTTAGTTTTTATATATAGTGTCTTACGTGACAATAAAGTAGCTCTTAATTGGAGTTCCAAAAATACACTAACATATATTGTACACTAAATTTTCGACTTAAGAATGGAACTCACAACGGGATCTGTAATAGTTACTCTAACATTACATTTAGGTCTCTATCTCTTGAAATACTATGTTCCCAAACTGCTGTAGCAGAGAGCGGCCACAACGCTTTTCCATCATGTTCTGTCGGTGGCTTCATGTTTCAGCTCACGCCAAGTAAGCCTAATTTCATTAGCCTCCGCGAGTGCGGAACTTCGTCAGGTTTGCTTAGATCGACCACATCTCGGCCTGTTCAGTATTGGGTACTTTTTGTTGGTTAAGTTGCAACAATAATGTCAACAATAATCATAAGCCGAACTGAGGGAACCGTCAGAAGCACTTAACAATCGTTGACTATCAACTATCAATGGGTACATCCCTATTCGAGTTGTCAAACGGTTGAATTTAAAACTGACCGCAACTGACTACCGTAAGCAGTAAAAGTTAAATGTCTCAGCGCCGTGCGCCATAATTAACGTTTTTAAGTGCTGGTGACTTCGAACAATCCATCACGTCGACTAAGCCACTAAGGAAAACTGGACGTTCCAGAAGATCGGTAAGTGCTTGCAAATTGCAGACATTTACTAACGTGGGATACACGAATGCTGGGTGTAATCTCTACAGTCCTAGGCTCTTCGAAGCCTCTTAGCCCACCAGCCCGTTTAGTTGGTGTCATTCGCCTATCATGGGGATTCCAGTTCAACGCTCGCTTACTGCTACTTAGGTAGGATCATAATTATTCAGTCAAAGATCAGACGAGTTGGACCAGTAATTATATTGTATGAATTTAATTATAAGCGGTGAATTCTACGGAGGAATCAACATCGGAAGTATCAACACCACACTTATTTTTCTCACAATCCAACGGTGTTTCATCACAAAGAGTGCGGTTGGCAATAATCATTAGCACACGATCCGTGACAATTCTGCCTTTAGAAGCAATCTATCACTGAATGATCTAATAAGATTTGGGGTCCATTTCGATATCACCGTAGTATAAATACAATGTGAGGTGGAATGCATGCCCGTTTCCTTTTCCTTCTCCTAAATAGAGAGCCGTTCGACCGCGTCATTTATTGTGTAACGGAATGGTATCCAATTATGTAACAAAATCCATAGAATAACATCCGTCTTGGCCCGTCACAGGGAAAATGATTGTAACAACAAACCGACGACCAGATAATCCATTAATCAAGACTCGAAAGCGCAAAATCCACGAGAAGCCAGTCACGGACACTAAATCAATCAGCCGAGATAAATTGCACCATATTTTACTTTGATGTCTAAATTATTGCGGGGAGAACTTAAGCGGCTGTTTACATTGAGAACTTGTTTGTAATTTATAATGGGGGAAAATTGAAACTTGTTGCTTCTGCAGAAAAGCCCAATTCAGCGATAATCCTATTTCAAAGATAAACAGGTTTAGCACAATCTATTAAAGTTAACAGGCTATTATTTTTTTATGATACTAAATCTTTAAGAGATTAAATCGTATTGTCGACTTATCTTGATTGCTACTACTATTTATTTATCTTATTATTTGAACAATCTCTATTATCCTTTAAGGGCTTATTTCTTCAAAATTAAGCAGTCCTTCTTTTATTACCGAGGTTCTTTAAGAGACTAAATTACAGTTATAATTAATAATACTATTTGAACAATCTTTATTGTAATTTCCTAAAATAGCAAATTAAATATTTCTCATTAAGTAATCGCGAACTTGGCAATTTACAAATCGCTAACTTTAAAAGCTGATGTAACTCTTATAAAACCGATAATTTCTCTTTTCATCTCTTCAAAAGTAGACTTCGAAAAATTTCGTTTGCTCTTATAGACTACTTAAAATCAACTTTACAATCTACATCTATTGGTTCAGTGTACAAGTGTGAATTTTGTATTATCGTTCTTAAGTAATATCTTCTTTTCTTTTATATCTTAGGAGGCAAACGAACGGGCGGGTCACCTGATGTTAAGTGATCACCGCCGTCCATAGACACTAGCAACACTAGGAGAGTCGCAAGTGCGTTGCCATCATTTCTTGGGGGAGAGGGGGAAGGAGTGAGGAGGGAAGGTAGGGGAGAGGGGAAGTGGACCTCCGGCGCTCTCACTGACCAAACGAAACGCAACAATGCAAGCACTATTAATTCGAGTCAGTGTTCTGTGATAGGTACTACCCCGGGCGAGCCGACCCAATCATGCTGAAACCAGTAGTAACTTTAGCGTGGCTCTACCACCTACAAGTGGTTTCGAGTTATAACATAAATATAAATACCGAAAACCAAATCTAGTAAAGAGAAAGAAAGAAAGAAAGAAAGAAAGAAATACTTTATTGCTGGAACAACCATACAATTAAATTAAATACACAAATAATTATGACAGAAAAAAAAAACAATTTAAAAAATGAAAAAATAGGTGTCCAACAATTGGCGAACCCATTCAGCAAAAATCTGCAATACTGTAAGTAGTACTGCAGCGCTGATTTTCGATGGGAGCCTATATATGATGATAAACGGACGTTAAAGTTAGTACAAAATTTGAGACGAACAAACAAATAACACAGACACACGTAACAGTAAGTAAGTATTATTTGTCGTTAACAAAAAGAAAACAAAATTTGTATACAAACAGATAAATGCTAAATGATAGATACTATGTAGACAATATTGGTATTTAAAAAAATGGTAGCACAGAAGTAGACAAAATCGATCATAATTTGTTACCGTTTCTACTGTTCACATCTCGAATACTTTTTTTACCTTCGAAATTTTATAGTATCCATTAAGATTCATCTAGTTTAGACAAAACTTCAGTTCAGAATTTGTATTGCAGTCTTATCGTGAATCGTTGCTACATGCAAATATTCTCTAATTTTCTTAAGGAATTTCAGTTTCGAATAACGAACGAGGCAATGGCGAAAGCGGGGTGATAGGGTTTTACAGTCCGACTGGGTCGCAACCACCAGGTATATGGCGAAAAAGCCCGTCATAGTGATTCGCTTCTGCGGGTCGTGTTTTGGGATCAGCCTGTGCATATCCAGCTCTTCGCAGGCCGGCATGACAGCGGCGACCGGCGATGGATAGTGTGTCACTCGGTGGTCGCTATTGTTTTTGGATTGTACTGTTCTTACCACCAGGCATAATGCAGTCATTTTGCTGTAGTACAATAAAAAAAAGTTTCATTGGCAGTTTTTTGGCTTTCTGTATAGAGATTTTATTCCACTATGGCACGATTGCCGTGTAACTATACTTTTAAAATGGAATGGAGATATGAAAAATATCGTTAACGAGGTCTATCATCTTTGTGTTACAGTATTTTTCATTAATTAAATACAGGAGCAATTTACGAATAAACAAGAACTCACTCATACTCTTCTTTGCTTAAAAACAGATAAAAAAATACACGCTCTTATCGATAAAGGGTAAAGAGCAACATCTATGCATAAATTTCATAACATTTGCATGCAAATTTATCGACTATTGTTCCATGAATAAATCTAAATTGATTGATCTTTACATAATACTTCTTTATACGTACGTGTAAACACCGTGCTTTGTTTATTCATGCGGAATTTATTTTTATCATACCATTATCAGGTAAAGTTACTAAGCAATCATCATCGTCGTCAACTTCTTCTTTAGTCTCTTAAATAAAACTTGGTTACAAAATGTGAATTGCCTAATTTATCATTTTGGGACAATAGAGATGTTCAAAGGATATGATAAATAAATACAACATGTTCTCCACTTCTTTTGTCATCCTTCATCTCAGTATTCACACTATTTATGCACATACTAGCAATTTACTGTGTCTTCGCGTCTTCTGTCTAGTAATTTTTTAGACTCTTTTTTTATATATAAAACAATACCTGATGGAAATGATGGATTTTGTATACGAACTATTATACCCTGTTCCACCACTGGTTGAATTTCCAAAAATCCTTCTTTAGCGCTCAACTACAATATACAACGAAATTAGAATGCAAATTTTTACGACCCTAGTCCCAGTAATTTGGACTGTGCGTTCACAAGTCTGGCAATTATTCTTTTGTATATACATAATATAGTTTACATTCACAGAGTTCATCCATACCTTCTTCAGTGTTTTCACAATAAACCGATCACTTATTGGTATAAGTACTTAAGACTTGTGGTCATATGATTTTCATATCTCATCATAAGATGTTCATGCCACGCTAGCTGTTACTTCTGAACTTATCTCTAAAAATCACTCAACGCGGGTAAAGAAGTTTTTTTTCTTCTGGGGAGGATACCGCACAGCACACTCTGTCCGAGTATGCTGCGTGGAAGGGGCAACGCCGCACTGTGGCTGCGACGGTAGGGACGAGGAATTTATTGCTGCCGAGTGTGATTTCGGCCATACTCGGCAGTGAACAGGCTTGGCGAGCTAAGGCCTCCTTATGCGAGGAGGTCATCTCGCAGAAGGAGGCGGCGGAGAGGGCCCAGGAGGTAGATTCTTTGAGTGGCCCTCTCCGTAAGAGGAGGACCGGCGGGAGGAGGAGGCGCTTTGTCTAACTCTTCCCGCCACCGTAGCCAAACCTAAGCTGATGTGTATCCAGTGTGCCCCTATATAGGTAGGAGCCCGGTGGTCACCTTCCGCCGGGGAACCGTTGGGGCGGCTATATAAGGGGACTAACTCAGTTCGATCCCTTGCCGCCCCAACTATCGGTCGGACGTACATCGTGGGGTTTTGGTCCGTTAGACTAGGACTAAACCCCCCTCTCCCCCGGGAGGTTTGGTATCCATAAGGGAATGCCCACGTTAAAAAAAAGTGTAAAGAAGTTTTCAATCCAAAAATATATCATCATTTCTGGTATATTTAAACTTTGAATAACTACGTTTTATTTCCCTACGTTAAACTCATTTAAACTAAACGTTAAGTCGTAACAACACAAGAATAAATTTGCTGGTACCAGCTCGTGTAGCATATGTAATTGTACGAATTTCTGACGCTTCTACAATAAAAGCTTTTACGTCTAAAATACGTTGGAAGCGGTTTATATTGTCGTAAACTTTATTATACGGTATGAGGTAATAACTGATGTATTCAATTGAAGTGCCTCGTAACATAAGTACGCTACGTTACATAGTACTATTTCTGTACATTTATATATGAGTATATCATACGTATATTTTGTGATATTTTTGATTTCCTTTCAGCATATCATATGGGAATATTATTTTAATCGGTTTTTGGCTATAATACCACAAGAAGGTTAAGTCTATTATTGCTCAAATCGTCGTAAAAATGGTAATGGAATGTAATTTCGATGTTCGCAGGTTTGAACCCCGACATGTGACAATGAGGTTTTCGGAATTCGCGCACATTTACTAAATTAAATTGGTAACACTATCGGCTGACGCTGAAGGTGAACATCTTGAGGAAACCTGAACATGAGAAATGTTCTTGTAGTACTACTATACGCGGGAAAACATTGAACTGTGGATTTCTCACAGTTTGAAGTCGCCAGTACGTCGTGGGCTGGCGTGGTGATTATAACCAAGCCTTTCATTGGGAAGAAATCTATGGCCCTGCAGTGGATATCTTACAGGCTGATTATAATGATGATTGCTTAGATTATTAGAAATTATAGTTTAAATGTAATAACATTTCGAAATATAATGAAGTTTAATTTGTTTTCATTCGTTTACTAGAAGTGCTTTGAGTCAAAACTTAGTGATTTCTTTTAGAAATTCTATTTTGACGATTCTTGTAGCATGAAAATAACTTTCCAATAATATACAAAGGCGGATTGGAACAAAAAGTTCACATATCGTTTCACGAAAACCTTTGGGATACATTGATGTACATTGAAACTGTAACTCGGTAGATATTTATTTGTTTCATGGAGCGATATTTCATCGAAGTTATGTTCTTATAGGGCGATAAAATACATTTTTTCACTCTGCATATTACGTTACGAACTCCCCTATATCTACCCTGAATATATTACGCTTAAGTTACGGTTTGTTTAGGCGTAACCCTGAAGCCGTACGCTTTTATATATTATTCTTATAGTGATATTTAACTACTTTATTTTTATAGTATTGTTGGAAATAAATAAAAATGTCGGGTAGTTACACTGCGGCGGCCCATATAATGAGCGGCGCTTACCGTGTTGATTGACTCTTTCGGTGGTCGTCATAAAGTGCGTTAGCTCTGTCCAAACTCGTAACAATTATTTAACGAGTGATTAATTGCTACAATTTATACTTAATGGTTTATATCTAAATTGGGCAGTTCTCCGTTTTTAATAATCAATAATTGTTCAAATTGCTAACATCAAGTGGGATAGAACTTCGCCCATATAAGCCTTGTTTTCATATAGACCCACTTCTGATAGCTAACAGTATTACTTAACCCCTATAGAAAAGTCTAAATGATACTCTAAAAAGTACTGTATCGCTCAGTTAAATTTGGTCAAAATTGGTTCCACCGTTCCGGAGATTACTTTCGACAAGAGGACAACGGACAGTTCAACCCTTCAGTATACACTTCATCTAAACTACGTGTTTTTCTGGATGAATTCTTTGCTATTTTTAAATTGTTATTTTAACAATATGTTTGTAGGTAGTAGAGCCACGCTGAAGCTATTACTGGTTTCAGCATGAATGGGTCCGCTTGTCCGGGGTAGTACCACCCTCTTACAGAAAACTGACGTGAAGTAACAGTGTTTGTATTGTAGCGTTTCGTTCGGTCAGTGAGAGCGCCGGTTACCCACCTACCCTCCCCTCCTATCTTCATCCCCTCTCCTACCCCCCTCTCCCTCCCCCAAATAGGCTGGCAATGCACTTGCGACGCCCTTGGTGTTGCAAGTGTGTATGGACGGTGGTAATCACTTAACATCAGGTGACTCACCTGTTCGTTTGCCTCCTATGACATAAAAATTAAAAAAAACATACCGCTTAGCTCATGTGAGAAAGTATTATCAATTAACAATATAAATATGAATTTTTGATTGTTTCAAACTGAGCTTAATCCAATTTTAGCACTACTTTTACACGGTTTCTCAGGTGCTTAAACTACCAATAGTTATTGACTCAACAAAGTTATCCATAAGATAAACTGACAAATGGCCCGTTGAGTTTTACTGACATTTATCGTATGTTGGTGTGTTCAGAAACGCAATTCGACAAGTTATCGAACCGATAACGCTATTGAACATATAAACTACAATTAATGTACCACAGAAACCAGGGATCAGTGGTTTTATTAAAATGTTAGTTAACTTAATTATTGGATTCAGATCTTCTAAGAGATTATCACTACATAGTATAAAACAAAGTCGCTTTCTCTGTCCCTATATCCCTATGTATGCTTAAATCTTTAAAACTACGCAACGGATTTTGATGCGGTTTTAATAGATAGAGTAATTGAAGAGGAAGGTTTATATGTATAGTAACATCCATTAAATAGTGGAAAAATACTGTTATTTTTGAGGTTTCTAATGTGATGTAAATAATTACATAACCGATTCGATGCAGACGAAGTTGCACGGGTCAGCTAGTAATATTTTAAAAAATCCAGACTTCACACGATAAAATATATGGTGAGTCGCACATAGTTTTCATTCATGATTTATAAAATAACTCAAAATATCAATCTATGTAAAAAAAAAGAGAAAAAGGCAAGGTCCGTCACATAACTTATGTATGTACGCTAGATTGTATAAAAAAGTTGACAATTTTTTTATACAAAAGAACCCTGAAAATATTGTTCAGAATACCGAAAAACGAACCAATTACCACGTCGGGCTTTTAATTTTAATATTAAAGGGAGCTTCATCACAATTTTCTTTTTCTGTGCGGTTTACAGAGGATTTTTTTCGACCTTTGGAATTTTATAATTACTAACAGCTTATCCAACCCGTAAGGCCAGAGTTTATTCTTGTGGGAAATAAAACGATTTACAAAAAAGGTGTACTGATTTTTTTACTTTTGTAAGTGGTTGAGCCACGCTGAAGCTATTACTGGTCTCAGCATGAATGGGTCGGCTCGCCCGGGGTACTACCACCCGACCCACAGATACACCCACGTGAAGTAACAGTGCTTGCATTGTTGCGTTTCGTTCGGTCAGTGAGAGCGCCGGAATACCACCTCCCTTCTCCCTCAAACACAGGATGGCAACGCACTTGCGACTCTCCTGGTCTTGCAAGTGTCTATGGACGGTGTTGATCACTTAACATCAGGCTGCCTCGACTTTTTTTTACTTTTAACACTTCGTCGCACCTTTTTGCCGAAGATCCCTCTTCCTTCCCCTCCCTATGCCCTTGTCTATGCATTTTATGCCCCCGACCTGGCAGGTGTCAGCCCCTCATCAGGTCCGTCTTGCGGTCTGAGGGGTCGGGAGTAGTGACCACTCTCTAACGAACCCATGAGAGGCGCACCGAATATGAGTGAGGCTCAACCTACTATTTTTACTTTATCTATTTCCCCTATATACATTGTGTACTCTATTATTTTTATATTACTTATTTTCCCTATCTAGGTATAATTTTATAGTAATACTATATAGATGAATTTGTTTGCTTGAACGCGATGTTCTCAGGAACTACTGTAATAATTATTTCATTGTTAGATAGCTCATTTATCGAGGAAGGCTATGGGCTATATATCGTCACACTAAGACCAATAGGAGCGGAACACCAATGGAGAATGTTTCAAATCGGTTTTTTTCTTTTCTTTTCAGAGCTTTCGCTGCGTGGTTAGCGTTAGCCCAAAGTAATTATTCCAGCCAAAAATCAGCGCTACGTCTTTGTTATGCCAGTTTAGCATATGCTGAGTTGAACACCATAGTGCTGCGATGTGCAGTTTTGAATCCATTTTTGTATATTTTGTATCGCATATTGCATTATAAATAAACGATTTATTCCTTTCTTTCTACCTATCTAAACTCAAAGACTTCTGCAGTGCATTTTAATGGTATATCTATCTAAGAAATTAGGCGCTTTATATTTACTAGTGGGCGCCCAGTGGTCGACATTCGACCATAGTTCATTGATTTTTTAAAGTTTGAACTTTATTAGGGTTTTTTTGTCAACTTACTTCTATAATCAAAAGTTTGCATCATGGATACTCAGTTATTTGCCACTTTTTTAAATGTATTATATATTATATATATTTTAATATATTATGTAAACATGAAAAAAATCTGTGTCTAAATGAAATAATAATTATAAGTTTGAAACAAAAAACAGGCGGTTACATAATGTGGTAAAACTCTCAGAATTTAAGTAAATATAACTTTACGAAAATAACTCACTCAGCTCAGGATACAATTCTCAATTAATTTTACACAACACCAGGAGTGGTGGCATTTCTGAGTGATATTGAATTAAATGAAGTCTGTACATTATGAGGAATAGTTATATGCCCAGTAACATTACTTGGAAAAGTAATGGATACACAATAGAATCAAATGATGAATCTAAAACAAAGATATTTTTAAAACTACCAATTACTTTTGAAAATAATTCATTTTTGTTCAAAATTCATCATCAACTGTACCAACTATAATTGCTACATCATGTTGAACTGCATCATTGTAACCGCCGATATCTAACCCATGGATTACTTTCATGAGCAAACAAATTTTGTTATTTTGAATTTACAAAGTATTTTTTGGCTCTTTTTATTGAATCATCATTTAAAGCGAGTTCACCATAAAAATACTAAATATTAAAATATTGACATTGACTTTCGTAATATTGCTTTACTCTTATGACAACATGAAGCATAATGGAAGCAGTCCTGTCATCTAAAAATTTTGACATTCAATAACACCAAAGAGAATAATAATTATATTATTATACAATTAACCTACAATTTGGTTAGTTGATTTCAAAGGGCATGCAACGTCAGTCATGTTAAAAATATTGAAAAAGGTAATTGGAACGTAAGATTAAATGACGGATGACTTTGTCAAAATTTACATGTGTGTATATGTTGTGTAAAATTCTAGCAGTAGTGTGAGTAATGTATATTTTAATTAATTTAATATACTTGTAATGCATTTTATATAAAAAAATAGCTTTCTGCACTTCTCCTCTATATAAACTTTAACTGTGCCAAATTTCACGTTCATCCGTTCGCGCATTTCTTTAAAAAAGGGACAAAGTTTAGGCTTCACGTATTAATATATATAATATTTGTATATCAAATATTATACTGAATTTTGATTATGACACCGCATATTTCGTAAGTCGAATTGTTGTTTTGAAAAAAACATATTAAAAATCTAAAATTAAAAGAACGTCATCTATTAAAATTATTTGTTTGTAATACAGACTTTGTAGGTGTGCAAACGAAAAGTATAGTGTCGGGTGTGTCTTGAGTTAGTTACTTGGTTACTGTTTACTGCAGTATAAAAAATTTGGTACGATATCAAATAAAGTATATTAGAAAAAAAGAATCATTCTATCTCTTTCCGTTGCGTTTCTCACATTTATAGATCTAGCTCTTACCAACTCACTTCCTTGGGCGTAAAAACCTTATTAACGACTTCACTAAATTTTTATACCGTCATAAAAAGTATTATCTGTCCTATTACGTGACATAATCCACTTTTATGCCAAATTTCGTTAAAATCGTTCCAGCCGTTTGATGGACAAAGATGCCATTGATGAACAAAATTTCAAATGTATTTAACAATTATAATATTATTATTTTGATTGATTGATCTGAATATTGATTGAGATTTGTTTGTTCGGGACACGCACTTTTTCGGACTTGCTCACCATACTACCGACACTGTTTTGCGCTTTGTGAGTATACATTTTGGAAAACTGGTGCTGACACCAATGGCAACGGCGGTGGAGAAGACATATTATATCAGGTAAGTGAGCTTTTATCCCGATTATAAGGAAATACTTTCGGCATACATTTTTCAAGAGGTATCTACCTTCCAGCCAATTTAAATACAGCCCACTGCCTAGGCTAGGTACCCCGACCAGTGTGGGTGTAGTGGTTGCCACTCCATTTTTCTTGGTTAAGATCACAAAACAAATTTATGTATATTTATAGATAATATGTTCAGCATCTTATAAATATTATTAAAAATAATACAGTGTGAAGTCGTAACGAAAACTTTCTATAACGTAGAAATTAGTTCAATTTGGTTGATTTACCACAAAACCTTTATTAGTTCTCTTTCCTCTATATACGATAACTCTTTATAACGAATAAAAATGCTCGGTCCCTTGAAATTCATTATTAAAAGTTTACACTGTAGTAATATGCTATGTGCTTGAAACGAACTCAAGAGGTGCACGTCTGCCTCTTTTTAGTTTTGTGTGTAAGTTTAAGACATTTCACAATCATTATCATTATATAGTATAAAAACAAAGTCCCCTACCGCGTCTGTCTGTCTGTCTGTTCGCGATAAACTCAAAAACTACTAAACGGATTTTCAAGCGGTTTTTACCTGTAGATAGAGTGATTCACGAGGAAGATTTTAGCATAATTTGTCTACGTTTTTTTATTATATTATCCGGGGCGACGTCCGCCGGGCCCGCTAGTATAGTATAAAACAAAGTTCCCTACCGCGACTGTCTGTCTGACTGTTCGCGATAAACTCAAAAACTACTAAACGGATTTTCAATAGATAAAGTGATTCAGGAGGAAGATTTTGGTGTATAATTTGTCAAGGATTTTTTTTATAATCCGGGCGAGACAACGTCTGCTGGGTCCGCTAGTTACAATATAAATAAGATGATGACAGACTTCACATAACAGGATACAGGGTAGTTTTCCATTAGAAAAACGGTAGTTCCAAAAGAACTAATTAAATCTACCTCAACGCAAGCGCAACCGCGGCAAAAGTTAGTATAATATAAATCTTTATCGAAAATTCGTTAATCTTTACTATTAGTTTTAAAGTATTTAATTTTTTTAATAATCATTAAATCAATGTAATCACGACATTCCTTTTGCGGTATGGCATCTGCCTATGTAGGCAATTTCGCCAATGTCAAATGTGACAAATACATATTTTAAGCTTAATTGCCAAATGTTCAAAGTAATAACGTAGAATAATCTAAAATAGCAATGTGTTATGGTGAATATCTCTTTATTGGACAAGGTTTTAATAGTAACTTCACTCGCATTAATATTGATTCGATTTATCCATCGGGAATAGTACTTTTTTCTGGATGAATTGTACCCCATGTTTTTTATGTACCCCGAACAACGTGTATCCAAAATTTCATGATTATCGGTTCACTAATTAAAGCATGAAAGTGTTAAAAACAAACCAACTCACATACACATCTAAAATTGTTTTTAAAAACAATGTTTACCATTTATTTAATGTTCTTCTTTATAAAGGAATGAACAAGCAATCGTTCTTATACACAATGAATTTTAGTATTTATATCCTTTTGTAACTCTATAATTACTCTCTAGTTGTTTACTATTTGAAACACATACCGTGACGTCTACAAACTATAAATCTGCGATACCGAAACTCAGAACAAATGTTTGTCTCAGCGGCACACAACGTAAAATAACAAAACCCGAAAAAGCTTTTAGTCGTCATATAAAAGGTACCGTGTGAAAATATAAACAACCAACTCCTTGTTACATATTTCTTAAAGACAGCAACATTGCCTAAAAAATAGTAAAATAATTCAAATACCGATTATTTAGCAGTCAACTAAAATATTAATAACCACATGGTTCATGCTTTTCCGTGATTTAACAGTATATTTTATTACAAACTGTTGACAAATATTTCGCCTACCAAATAAAAGAGGCGAATCTGTCGTTTTCTTGACGTGATAACGTCATGACTCATTTGTCACGGTCAGCCTGAGCCGAGCGTGCCAGCGTGAGCGCGGAAAAAGCGATACAGTGGCACGATCGGCCTAAGCGTTCACGTCGTGTACATCTATCTCTCTTGCACTCCATCGGCCGATGTATCAGAGTCGTTATCACGTAAAATTATCGTCCGTAAACCGACTTCACAGAAAACCATTTATTTGCAACTAGCTGATCCGGCAAACTCTGTTTCGCCTTAAAGGTAATAAATAATCAAAATTTGGAATTTATTAAGTTAAATTGTTTATTAGAAAATACAAATAAAAAAATTAAGTAGATTAATCATTCATTATTGTTCCTGTATTTTGATATTTGATATTTTGACCTTGTGATACACGACATTTTTTGTTTTATTATCAGGCGCAAAAACAAACAACGCAGATGTTCTTCCGACCCGTGAACATGCCACATATAATTGACCATGGGAAAAACATGGTTATTCTAGATTCAAACCACACCTTTCAAGGATTGGCCTTGTGGTTTGTTGATGGTCATGGCGAATGCAAGACAGATCGGAAATTGAAGTCTTTTAAATTCAAACGGCATATCGGTTGGGATCACCGGGATCCTCAGAATGAGAACTTCCTCACCTTCGAATTTTCCTTTGAGTATCGTCGCGTAAATTACATTGTTCATCAATTTTCTAACCACCAAACGCGTAACGTTGCACAGTTTTGGTTGGTTTATCTTTCGAAGCATGATTACTACGGAGCCAACCTTCAGGCATAAATTGTGCGGTGGTAAGCGTTTTTGTTATACCACGTTTTATAGTGACTGACGTTTTATGTCAAGTCACTCGGGAACGCTGTCGAACGGGATAATAAATATCCTATGTCCGTCTCCTAGCTCTAAGCTACCACCTCACCAATTTTCAGCCAAATCGGTACAGCCGTTCTTGAGTTATAAATAGTGTAACTAACACGACTGTCTTTTATATATATAGATATAGTGTTTTATATATACTTTTATAAATTCAGCTTGTCATGTCATTTTATTTGCATCTATTTTTCTATTATAGTTTTCATATTTTGTATTTTTATAATGGTTTATTATATCTAATTTTATATTATTATTACTGTGAAGAATCTGAAACCACGAATCCTGAAAAAAAAATGGCAATATAGCATGCAAACCATAATCTGGAAAAACTTCGTTTTTAACCGGAACGAAAAATTTTAAAGTTAAAAGAGCCCATCAGACTTCGTAACTACATAATAATAATCATACATACAGTGGTACAACAAAATAATCCCAAGGAGGGTTGATGTCAGGCAGGCGGCCGATCGTAAAAATTAAGCCAAATCATATACCACAACATGAGAAACATGTACCGACCCTACTTATGTGGGATAAGGGTAAGAAGAAGAAGAAGATATATACTTCATCGGTGATTTCGATAATTAATCATTGTTTTTCTAGCAACCAATCTTATAGGTTATTCTTGTCATTTTCGAGTAGGTAATAATATTAGAAGTGTCCTGTGATAATATTAATGTCCTGTCAAGATTGTGGTGGAGTTTATGTGGCCCCTCAAAATTCATGCTCCGGGGTATTACTTCACATCTACTTCACAATAACCGAACTATATTACGTAAAATACCACCAATATAATTAATTATAGAGTCGAACAATACAAGATTACGAATACAATTTAAAAGCCTGTATATGACAGACTAAAATGTCCAAAAAACATATTCATAGTTCGTATTTTGATATTGAATGACAACAATATAATGAGCACCCTTTCACACCATGTTGATAATTGCAAGATGCTTGCTCGTTCATTTATTACGTTAACACTATTATATTATTATTGAGAAAAACAATAATCAATAACAGATAATCAACAGCAGAATAATCTTATATATAAAATTCTCGTGTCACAATGTTAGTTACCGTACTACTCTGAAACGGATTGACCGATTTTTATGAAACTTTATATGCATATTCCGTAGGCCTGAGTATCGGCTACTATCTATTTTTCATACCCCTAAGTGATAAGGGTTGTCCACCCCTAACATTTATTTTTTTAACAATTTATTTTATTTTGTTATAATGAGGCATTAAAAAATACGTACAACCCTAAATTTTCACTCTTCTAACACCAACCCCTATTTTTTAATAGTAATTTTAGTAATTAATAATTATTCATCCCACTCGATAACTGATTAATTATTTTGAAAATTATTTAACTGTTAGATTTCTAATATACCTTATATTAGATTAGGTTTTATTTAGGTAAATATATATTATATAGTAAGTGGGGCGTGGAGGTGAGGGTCAAAGGAGCAACCCAGTGGATATCGGGAAGACATTTGTTGCCAATCTATATATAGTATAGTTTCGAGTCACTATTGGACCCGATAAGTTACGCTACAATCGGGTTTTAGGTTTTTTAAGATTTTTAGCGTTTGGAAATAAAATTGGAACCGGTTATAACCTATTTAGTGCAGACGAAGAAGCACGGGTCAGCTAGTTATTTATAGAATAAAGCTATGCAACGACAATTACACAACGACAATACTATCTTTGTAATATCAGAATATGCCTATTTTTGTCTAAAAATGTACATTTTAATTTACATTAAAACTGAAATATAATCTTAATTTGGTCTACTGAAGCCGATATTTCAATATTTCTGTTATTGTGAAATAAGTGACCAGGCGACAAGTTGTAGGTAGTAGAGCCACGCTTTTTCTAATGTTAGTGTCGTTTTTTCTACAAACATAGAATAAGGCGAAAGATAAAAATTTTGAAAAGATTTTTATCTTGTTACGTCAAACAATTATAACTTCTAACGCGTGTACACATACACACTCACTTTTTTATTTTAATATGCGCTAATGTTTTGTTCAGTTTTTTTTTAATTTATCATGGGTGGCAAACGAACAGATGGGTAACCTGATGTTCAGTGAACACCACCGTCCATAGACACTTGCAACACCAGGGGAGTCGCAAGTGCGTTGCCGGCCAGTGTTTGAGGGGAGAGAGGGCGGAGAGGTGGGTATCCGGCGCTCTCGCTGACCAAACGAAACGCAACAGTGCAAGCATTGTTACTGCACGTCGGTTTTCTGTGGGTCGGGTAGTAGTACCCTCGACTCGTTCATGCTGAAACCAATAATAGCTTCAGCGTGGCTCTAACGCCTACTAAACGATGATTAAAACCCAATATGAGAGTGGGATTAATCTCGCCAGTGTACAAAACCTTTAGAGCAATAAAGTATTGCGTTTCTTTGTACTCATTTCTGGCACAAATCGATTCAATTCTGAAAATTTTAAGATTGATAGAAAACTAAGTTCTCTTAAAATACCATAAACATATGTTATATTTTACTCGTTTACAATAGTATATTGTAAATCGCGAGAAGTTACTAATAAATTACAAAACGTAACTAGCTGTCACTAACACGTTCCGCTGGATGTAAATATTTATTTAATAATTCAACGTGAAATTGCATTAGAATCCGTCGTTTTGTTTGTGAGTGATTGAAGTGTGAAAATCCAAACATTTAATTTATTTGTTTGTTACAAGTAATCTTCGGAACTATTGAACCAATTCTGAAAATTCTTTCACTGAAAGAAAGCTAAGTTTCAATTGAATTGGAAGGAACTTCTGGTATGATTTGAAAAATTATTTCAGCGTTTGATATTTAATTTATCGTGGAAGGCTATAAACAATATATATATGTATATCATTACGCTAAGAACAGTAGGAGTGGAGCACCAATGAAGAAGGTTTCAAAATAGATTTTTTTTCTTTCGAAATTTTCGGCTGTGTGTTATACCTACCGTTAGCCCAAACTAACTATTCCACGTAGATGAAGCCGCGAGCAAAGGCTAGTAATTAATATGGTTATATGAATGTGTGTCTGTTTGTTACTTTTTCATGCCTTAACTATTAAACAGACCTTCATGAATTTTGCGTACGCGTTGTCAAGGATAAACAAGACATGGGGTAACTTTCATTTTAAAAATATGCTGTTTTCGATGGACAGGTCAAATCTATATTTACACGGACGAAGCCGCGAGCAAAAGCTAGTGTTATATAAGTTAATATTACATTAATTAAATACTATAGATATTTTTATTTGGCTTGGTGAAGTGTTAACTTAGTTGATAGCGTGTTCGGACAGCGTGACAGGTTATAATTCTTGCTGGTATAGCTGATAATGAATATGACTGAGTCGGATCTAACAGTGAAGGAAAATATTGTGATGGAACCATAGCATCGTGGTGGTGTTACCAACCTCCAGTTCAAAATCTGTCGCTAAGCACCTTTTTTTTTCTTTTTGTTGTAGCACGGCAAAATGACTGCACTATGCCTGCTGGTAAGCACAGTACAATCCAAAAACAATGGCGACAACCTAGAGACATACTATCCATCGCCGGTCACCGCTGTCATGCCGGCCTGCGAAAAGCTGGGTATGCACAGCCTGATCCCGAAACGCGACTCGCAGAAGCGAATCACTATGACGGGGTATTTCGCCATATACGATGGTTGCGACCCAGTCAGGCTGTGAAACCCTACCACCCCGCTTTCGCCATTGCCTCTTTCGTTATTCAGCAGGGTGCACCACGTGCAGGTGAAGTTGGCTTGCGTGTCTCAAGTCTTATGATGTTATTCGACACCCCTTACACCCCCAAAACCTGTTGCTGTATTTCGTTAGGTGCACTTGATAGCCAGTCCCCTTGACGTTTAGCGTGTTTACCATCTTCGACCATACGTCATTTAACATCGTTATAAGTATTTAAAAAAATGTACACAACTAACGTATACGGATTCGCAAATGGTTACTTGTTTTATAAGTATTTGCAGAATTTGTGTGAATTGTTTTAATGCGACAGATGTGATTAGTAAATCGCATTTTCACATAAGCCGTTGCGACTAATTCTTCTGAGGAAGCAAATTATTATTTACTAGCCTCCGCCCACGACTTCGTTCGCGTGGAATAGTTACGCTAACACGCAGCGGAAGCTCTCAAGAGGAAAAATCCCCGACTTCGAAACATTCTTCGTTGATGCCCCGCTCCTATTGGCCTTAGCGTAATGATATATAGCCTGTAACCTTCCTCGATAAATGAGCTATATAACTAATATATACAAGATTACCCCCTACAACGTTACAAACTCACAAACTTCACCTCTTTATAATACTCGTGTTAGTATAGATTAATATACTTACAATCTTGGCTCTTTTTCAAGTTAGTTATAAATAGCAATTACTAATTAAAATCAGGTGTAATGCATTCTTATCCACTACTAACTGTGCCCGCGACTTCGTCCGCGTCGAACATGATATACAAAACAATGACTAATACAGTCAGCTGAATGTAATAAGTCCATTTACTTATTAACTTTTCTCTCGTACTTAAGTTGCGTCGTCATTAAAATTACAATAACTTTTGATAGAGTGGACCGATTTTAATGAAAGGAAAAGTAAATGTTAGTCTACGATATACTTTACGATTTGTTTACAAATGTTTTAGCAGTAACGCGTGTTCCAGCAAACAGGTAGACAGACAGACATTTCTAAAAATGATTGAACATTTAAAAATGGTGCGTGCGTACAAAGTACACATGTCAGAAGTGAAACTTCTTTGGTGAACTAATTTATAAGTCTTGTTTATATTTATACAAATAAAGAAAAAAAAAGAAAAAACGAATAAAAAGTTTTTTTTTATTTATTTAATCTCCGTTTACTGCAAATGACGTCACTTCCGTTGCATACCTGCGTGACTTTACGTATGTAAAAATTTTACCCTCATGTGTCTAAAGAAGTTTCACTTCAAAAATCTTAGTTATTCCTAAACAGGTGCAACAATTATTTTTACAAAAATCTAAAAATTACAGACGATTTACATTAACGTTCTTATTACATGCATAGATCTAAAACAAATAATAATATGTGATAAAGCAGATGGTACTGTTGGCGACGCACACGATAAGTAGCTTGTAAATAGTTTTATACATAGACTAGCTGTACCCGCAGCTCCGCACGCGTTTTTAAAAATCGTATTAAAGAATTATAGAATTGTGAGACTATGTACAATTACAGAAACGCTCTTTAAAGACAATTGTAAGTACGACGCGCACGCCACTAAAAGTAACATGTAACGTGTACATTAGATATATAAATACAAAGAACGTACCAAATGAGATTTGTCATCAGCAACACATATGGAACCTTAACCCACCATATAACTACCTCAGTGCTCACTTACACTGTATAAGGAACTATTGAAACAATAACTAAAAATATTATTATAAAGATTTATATTTACATTACATTTAATATACATTGCCATTATTATAATTAAGATTTAGTGACTATACAAAAAATAAACGCTTGTCTGTTCCGCAACAAATTGTATTATGGAACTCTTTACGTAATACGTTTATAATCTAAGATCTTTTTAGGAAAACCTCTATATCATTAAT